>VZTB01016677.1:806912-826907 GCA_013397245.1 Thryothorus ludovicianus | reverse complement strand
GCCCCGGTGAGTGCGGGGTGCTTCGGGGAGGGGTGCGGACAGGGGGAGGTCGGGCTCAGGCTCCCAGCTCTCCGCTAGAAGCTGGCCGCGGGCATGACGGAGGAGCGGGGACACAGCCCTTGCCCAGTACCGGGCTGGCCGCCCGCCTCCCCCGGCGCGGGGCAGGGACCTTGAGAGCTCTCTGGCGACCAGGCTGAGGGAGATGGCACCCCCATGGTGGCGACTGGGCTGTGTCAGTTCCCCGTGCCGCTCGCCGCTCCCTATCCCGTCCTCCGCCGGCCTCTGTATCCCGCGCACCGCGAGTCCCCCAGTCCGGCCCCCGATGGCGCGGACCGGCGGGCGGGCGGGCTGCAGGGAGAGCGCAGCTGCCAATGTCACCTTCAGCCGTGCCGGCCCGGGCAGGGACAGCCATCCCGGGAATCCGGGCGGCTTAAGGATGGGAGCGCGGTCTGCTGCGTAAGAGCCACTTGAGCCCTGCTGTCGCCTTGCGGAATATCGAGTCCCCTTATCATCCCGCGGCGTGCTGCTCACCCCCACTCCCGGCGCGGCCACACACCCCTTCGCTGCCGGCCATTGCAGGCAGGATGTACCACGGGGTGGGTGTCCACCCCTGTAATGTAGAGTAGTGGAAAGGGGTGCCCTAACCCACCTGCCTGGCTCCGGTTGCTGCCATCTCCTTATCCAGCCTCTTCTATGCTAGCACCCGCTGTGGAGCGGCATGGGAACTTGCCCCCCACCATCGGCCAGGCCAGCCCCATCACATCGGATGAGGAGTACCTGAGCCCCCTGGAAGAGTTCCCCGAGTCCGGCTCTCCCCAGCACCGACCGGCCATGAAGTTGCAGCCAAGAGCCGAGCATGGGGCTGCCCGCGGCTCCCCAGAGACCACCTTCAAGGCTTCACCCACTTTTGAGGTGAGATAACAAATCCCCCAGGACCTGGTTGAGGGGTACAGTGCCCTGTGATTGCGTTGCTCTGGTCCTCAGTACCAGGAGGTGCTGGGTCAGGTCTTCCTACCCCTTGATCTAATGCAAGGTCCTCCCAGCACCTGGGCAGGCCCCACCCCACCAGCTTCCCTGGTACTCCTGTTGTGACAGGGGACAGACAGCCCTGGGTGCAGTGGTGGGGGTGCATGGTTCTGTGTGCAGATGGTACTTGCTGCTCTCTGACCCCTCTTTCCCCAGGTATCCTTGTCAGACCAGTCGGTGCTGGAGGGGCAGGATGTTAGCATGAGCGTTCGTGTCCGTGGGGAGCCCAAGCCGATCATTTACTGGTGAGTCCTGCTGCTCTCTGGGGTCACAGCTGGGCAGAAAAGGAGTGGACAGGCACAGTGACCTCTCCATTTGGGGATGGTGAGCACAGAGCTCTCACCCTGAGCAGGGAGTGTTGGTGAAGGTTTTCTTGGGGACAGCCAGGCTGGGTATGCAGGGTCAGGTATGACCACGATGCTCTCTCTGTCTGGAGCAGGCTGAGAAACAGGCAGCCAGTGAAGTATGGCCGCCGGCACCACGTGGAGGAGGCAGAGGGAGTGCGGGGACTCTTCACGCTGCACATCCTGGCGGCCGAGCACACTGACACCGGCTTCTACACCTGCAAGGCCGTCAACGAGTATGGCACCAAGCAGTGTGAGGCCAAGCTGGAGGTCAGAGGTAAAACTCCTTGGGAATGTCACCCAAGAATCTGAGGGGCCACCTGGCTCTAGTGCCCTGCATGAGCTGTGGGGAAGGGGCCACTGCAGACCCCTCCCTTAATGGTGCAACATAAGAAGGGGACAAGCCAGCCTACCCTGTGGTGGAGCAGGTGGGGAACAGGGAAGTGGAGCTGCGTGCCTGGGGCTGTCAGCAGAGGCTGGCCCTGCAGCAGAAGGCAGGCTGCCTTGCTGTCACATCCAGATATGCAGCCCTGGGCCCCACCTGTTTGCCTGCTGTTCCAGAGCCCCACTGATCTGACCCAGACCCAATTGCTTCTCACAGCCCAGCTTTACCCCAAGTCCCCCCACACACCCACTTATGGGGCAAAGTCCTGCCCCTGGCTGACCAGAGAGGACTTTTGGCCTTGGGGGCTCTGTAGGAAACATGTCCTCATGCCCTGCAGCTTTCTCCCTCCTTGCCCCAGGCCGCCTGCAAGCTCTGTGCCAGGCACAGGGCAACATGCAGGGGTCCCTCCCTGCCCATTCCCAGCAAAGTCTCATATGCATGGGACTTCACCGTCCAGTTCCCTTTCCTTGCTATTGCTCCCCAGCCCTGCTGTGGTCCTCCTAGGACCCCAAAATAAGTTTGTGGTTTTGAGGGGGTGAAGGGACTGGTATCCCCAAGGCCAGGGAAGGGGCCTGTGGGGATGAGTGATGCTGCCTCCCTTCTCTTGCCCTTTGCTGTGTGTGCCCTGCTGCCCCCAGCCCTCCCTGCTGATGGCTGCCTGAGCCCCCCTGAGCTGTGCCGATCCCACCCCGGCCTTGGCTGCACTGCTTGTACGCTGCCGGGATTACGCTCCCACAGCAAAGCGCGGCGGCACGGGGGCGGGAGCGGAAGCCGTCCCAGTGTCCCACGACTGGCAGGAGCTGGGCTGCAGGGGTGATGGCCTAACCCCGGCCCCTCCTGGAGGGCTCAGCAGATGGCTTCGTGCCTTGTTGCCCACTTGCCCCCCTCGTGCCGGCGCTGGAATGTGTGTCCGTGCCGGTCCCGTCGCTGCTGCACTAACCCTTCTGCTTGCTGACTGCGGTTTTTGTCTGTACGCAGGGGGAGTACGATAAGGGGGTGCATCTCTCAGAGCCGCGGCTGCGGGGCTCTTAGTTGGACACCTCTTAGGCAGTGGACCTCACCTTGTGTTATTACCTCCTTCTCCATCCGCCGCCTCATCCTGGACGCACCGCGGGGACGCGCGGGCCCTCGACTGCGGGCAGGGGCTCGCCAGATGGCCGGGGCAGGCGTAACTGAGGCGGGGCGGGGGAAGCAGCAGGGGAGCAGCAGGGCCCCTCAGCCGGCCAGGGTGCCCAAATGATGCTGTCTTGTCTCTTGCTCCATCCGTTTGTCCCTGTCTGCGTGTTCTGCTGCCTCTCTCTTGCCCAGGGAAAGGGAGCGGGGAGCTGAGCCCACGGTTGCTGCTGTGCCAGCCAGGACTGTAGGGAAGGGGCTGCAGTGCAGTGGCAGCTCCGTGACAGTCAACTTGGAACACGGGAGACAGGAGACCCCAGGGACCCCCTGGAACACCCTGAGTGAGGTGCAGGGGGGAGGGAGAGCGTTAGCCCCTTTGGCTTNCGTGACCCTTTTTTTTTGTAGCTCTAATAAAATCTGTTTGGTAAAGCGCTGTGTGGTGTGTTCCTGGCACGGACACCTCCCCTCACCCCCAGCCCCCTCCCTGGCTCAGCTCTGCTTTCCACATCTCGCTTCCCATTTCATCCTTCCCTGCTGCACTCCCTGCCCGCTGCACCAGGCCCCCTCCCTGCATGAACCACTGCCCTGCATGTACTCCCACTCCATCCCTGCTACCTCTCATGGTTGCTTTTCAGTTGCTGAGATGCATCTCTCTCTTTCTTTCTCTCTCTCCCCCGTCCCCGGGCAGCTCGCCCTGAGTGCCAGTCCCTGGCCATCGTGGTTCCCCTGCAGGACTTGGTGGTCGGGGCGGGGGAGCTGGCGGTCTTTGAGTGCATGGTGGCCGGCCCGCCAGACATGGACGTAGACTGGCTGTCCCGGGGCCGGCTGCTCCAGCCTGCCCTGCTCAAATGCAAGATGCATTTTGATGGGCGCAAGTGCAAGCTGCTGCTCACCTCTGTGCATGAAGACGACAGTGGAATCTACACCTGCAAGCTCAGCACTGCCAAAGGTAAGCGGTGGGCGTGCAGCTCCCCTAGGGGGGGTTCTCACTCAGGGCTTGGCCCTAAGAGGGGTGGGTAGACCCCCTGCCCTGGGCTCAGAGCTCTTGTCCCCAGGGATGTAGCTGTGAGTGCTGGACGTGACAAGGGGATAGGGAGTGATTGATGCCCCAGTCCCTGGGGAGATTTCTCAGGGAAACCTGTGAGTGCATCAGTTCTTGGGCTCCAGCACCCTGAGCCTTGCAGCTCTGTCCCACCCCCCTCCACTCAGCTCCTCTGCCAGCATGTGGCTGCCTGAAAGAAACATGGGACAATGCATTTGCTCCATAGCTGTACCAGATAGATGCAGGCCTGGAGTCCAGCTGTCCCTACCCCCTGGCTTGAGAGCTTCTGGGCACCCTGCTCCAGTACTGATGTGTCACTGCTGGCTTGGGAGGTGGTGGGGAAATGAGCAGGGAGTCAGAGCTTCCCAGCCTCTTCCACCAAACCATCACTGGCAGCAGCTCAGCAGGAATTGCATGGGCCTCTGTCCCATGGCTCTCACACACCTGTGCCTGTGCATACTGCCCACAGTTCTGTCCCACACAGAGTCCTCTCTTCTGCCCACCTAGGCAGCAGGGTTGGGTTGGGGTTTACAGGGAGAAGCAGCATTCCCTACCCTGCAGCTGGTGCTTGTGCAATCCTCCATGAAGGAGGTTGTATTCCTGTGGGGCCTTGATGGTAGCTGCAGCTTGGGGCTCAGGGAGGTGAGGGTGGGCCTGAGCATGGTGTTGCCCATCCTTGCCCAGGGTGGATGACTACACCATCATTGCAAAGTGGTCCCTGCTGGAAATGCCCTCACCTGGAGCATCCAGCCTACTCGTGTCCCCATGCTGCTACCTGGATGCTGCATGTGCTGACTCTGCCTGCTTAAGCATCGCTGCCCCGTCCCCAAGGGGAAAGGCCAGCTGTGATCTTGTGCCCTGTGGGGAGGAAAGGGCATCCTCCCACCCCACCTTGCTGCTGGCACCTTTACTGTTGTGCAGAGGCAAGAGGTGCCTGCTGCCAGTAGAGCCCCAGCCCTGGGCATGGGGACCTTGCATGCATTTGTGCCCCCTTGCCCTGCACAGGAACACCACACACCTGGGCTCAGCCCCCACCATGTATGGGGTATGCTCACCCACAGCCACTCTGATTGCTGGGCTGCAGCTGGTGGGGGTCACAGAGTGCCTCCTGCCCTGCACAGGCATGTGCTGTGGGGACTCACCAGTGCCTGCTCTCCTCGCAGATGAGCTGACCTGCAGCGCCCGGCTGACGGTGCAGCCCTCAGTGCAGCCGCTCTTCACCCGCAAGTTGGAGGATGTGGACGTGGTGGAAGGGCGGACAGCGCGTTTTGTCTGCATGATCAGTGGCACTCCCCCTCCGACAGTTACCTGGACTCACTTTGGTAACCCCAAAGCTCAGAGAGCTTGCCAAGGGCCCTGCAGGGAGACCTTTCCTCATCTCCTTGGGGGCTGCACCCAAAGGCTGCACCTGGCTGGGACTGGAGGGGATGCTGCTGCTGATGCTGGTGTGTGTCTCTGCACAGGCCTGCCAGTGCAGGAGGGGGAGAACGTGCGGATTCAGCAGGATGGAGGGCTGCACTCACTGGTCATCGTGCACGTGGGCAGTGAAGATGAAGGGCAGTACAAGGCAACCGCCAGGAACACCCATGGCCATGTGGAGTGCTCTGCCGAGCTCTATGTGGAGGAGCCACGGCCATCTGCAGCCTCCCAAATGTAAGAGTTGGATGGTCACTGCAATCTGTATCCCCCTGCTTGCTCCCCTATGGGACTTGGAATACAACAGGCTTATGCAAAACCGCGGGTGGGGCTGAGCTGGGGGCACCGCACTGTGCTTCTCTCATGAGCATGTGTGGGCTCTTGCAGCTCTAAGCTGGAGAAGATGCCATCCATCCCGGAGGAGCCAGAGCAGGTGGAGACAGAGGCAGAGTGCTTCACCATGCCCGATTTCCTGAAACCACTGCACAATCTGGACGTGGTGGAGTCAAAGGAGGCAGTGCTGGAATGCCAGGTGGCCGGGATGCCCTACCCCTCCATCACCTGGTACCACAATGGCTCCCGAATTGACAGCACTGATGACCGCAAGATGATGCAATGTAGGACTCCTCGTTGCCTTCCCCACCCCCTGGGGTCCCTCTACATGGGGTGGGAGCAGGGAGAACTCCCTTGGAGGAGGCATAACCGCCCATGAGGCAGGAAGGGGAGCTCTGTGCTGCTTAGCTGGTGGGGTCTTACCTATGTCCCCCTGTTCTCCACCAGATAAAGACATCCATCGTCTGGTATTCACGGCTGTCAGCCACGCACATGCTGGTGTCTACAAAAGTGTCATTGCCAACAAAGTGGGGAAGGCCACGTGCTATGCACACCTGTATGTCACCGGTAAGCAGCAGCAGCAGACACCGCTTGGGATGTGTGGCCACACACAGCCACCCTGCCAGGCTGTGCCACAGGATTGTTGCTAGGTCCTAGAGGAATAGGATCACAGGGTAGTTTAGGTTAGAGGGGACCTCAGGAGATCTCTAATCCAACCTAAAAGTGGGGCCAGCAGTGCAGTTCTCATCTTGTGTGGTCCATCCCTGGACCACTAGGTTCTGCATGAAGCTTGCTGACAGTGCCAGCCCCACAGGGGCTGGCAGGCTGAGCCCCCACCAGGAAACCAGAAAGAATTGCTGGCCTCATCCATCCCCTCAGCCAGCATCTCCCAGAACATGAGGCAGATGCCCTGATGAGCTCAGGCAGTGGCTATGCTTATATCCCTCTCCATGCAGATGTGGTGCCAACACCCCCAGATGGGCCCCCCAGTGTGGCCTTAGTGACCGGCAGAGCCATCACACTGACCTGGAAGAAGCCCAAGTGGCTGGACCCTGCCATAGGTAAAGGGGCAGGGTATGGGCAGGAAGATGGCAGGAGGTGGGCAATGCCATGATGGGGTACATGGGGTAGCTCCATGCCAGGGGTTCTGCACTGACCCTCTTTCCTTGCAGACCCCAACTCGGTGACTTATGTGGTGCAAATGCAAGTGCTGGGCACGATGCAGTGGGTGGTGCTGGTGACTGGTGTGCAGGACACCACCTACACAGTGCACAGGCTGACCAAGGGTGCCCAGTACCTCTTCCGTGTCATCACTGCCACTCCCAAGACCAACAGCAAGCCCTCCCCACCTGTGGGGCCTGTGCAGCTCCTGGACCGGGGTGAGAAGGGCAGTGGGGAGGGACTGGGTAGCTGGGGTAGAGGTCTCTGTCCCTTGTTGGGTGGTAAGCTGCCCAGGCCTGGGTGGCATGGAGTGGGCAGGGATTGGTGAAAATGCATTTGGCAGGACCCTACCTGGAGGAGGCCCCAGTCATCCTGGACAAGCCAGATGTGGTGTATGTGGTAGAAGGCCAGCCAGCCTCCATCACCATCACCATCAACCATGTGGAGGCCACTGTCACCTGGAAGAGGTAGGACATGGCCATGTGCCTGCCCTGTGCCTAGCATCACCCCACAGGATGCATATAGAAGGACTTCCACCTTTCCATGCACCCCACTGTGTGTGTGTGTGGGGGGTTCCTTCCCTGGGGCTGGTCTGGGTGTGCACACAAAGGTGATGCCCAGGGCTCTGAAGAGTTGTGGGGGCGGATTTTGGGGTGCTATCTGTGGGGTATTAAGGGGCAAAAGCCATTGAGGAGGCAGAGCTAGCAATGGAATGTGAGCACTTTGTGGGGGCTGTGGGGTGGGAACTGGAGCTGACCGTGGGGAAGGAGGTGGTCGGGGCTGTGGGGTGGGATCTATCAACGTGGCGGTGGGCCTGCCGATGGAGCTGTGATGTGACAGCTGGTGTGCCTGCAGGGGCGGGCAAGTGCTGGGGGAACTGGAGGGCACGTGTGAGATGATGATGCCAGATGATGACCAGCACTGCCTGCGGCTGCTGCGTGTGGGCCAGGGGGCTGGGGGGCTGCTGGCCTGTGAGGTGAGCAACCGCCACGGCACTGCCCACTGCACCCTCCGCCTCCGCCTTGCAGGTAGGTGCCCCTGCACTGGGGGCTGTGTCCCTCTGCTGGGGGGTGGCATCACCCTATGGTGCTCCAAGCCCATATGCTGGGGAGTGGGCATCGCCCTGGAGGGTGGCATTGCCCCATGGTGCCTCATGCCCATGTGCCATGGGGGCACTGCCCCATAGCATGGCACTGCTTCTCAGTGCTTCACACTCGTATGTTTTGGGGATGCCGCTCTATAGGGTGGCAATCATGAGGATGGAAAACCATGAACCATGCGTTGGCAGTGCTGCCCAGTGTCCCATACCCATGTCTGACCTGGGCAGAGGTGTCCCATGTCTCCCATGACTGCACATGGGGAGGAAATGCCTTACAGTGCTAAGGACAGCCCCTTAGCAATATGCCATGGGTGACACTGCTGCAGGGTGTCTCATCCCTGAGTATAACTGGAAGGCACTACTCCCAGTGGCCTATAGCCAAGAACCATAGGGGACACCTCCACAATGCCCCACAGTACCC
This sequence comes from Thryothorus ludovicianus, assembly GCA_013397245.1. Lineage (NCBI taxonomy): Eukaryota > Metazoa > Chordata > Aves > Passeriformes > Certhiidae > Thryothorus > Thryothorus ludovicianus. The sequence continues at coordinate 818,567 of VZTB01016677.1, read as the reverse complement.
CACATCCATATGTAATGTGAGATTCATTACCACAGTGCCCCATGTGTGCCATGAGTGGCACTTCCCCACAGTGCCCCACTCCAACAGGGGACTGCTGAATGCTGCTGCAGACACCTGCCATTGGTGGTTTGCCCTGTAGAGGTGACCCACATGCATATGCACTGGAGTGGCACTGCTCCAGGACACTCCATGCCCCTACCCCTGCTTGCAACGCCTCGCAGCAGTACACTCTGTGCCAGTGGCAGGGGGCTGACACTGCCCCATGGTGCCCCATCTCTTGGCAGAGGCACCACGCTTTGAGTCCATCATGGAGGACATCGATGTCCAGGAAGGGGAGACACCGCGATTCGCTGTGGTGGTGGAGGGGAAACCGCTACCGGACATCATGTGGTACAAGGTGGGCTGGGAGCCCCCAACCCCTTCCTGAACCATATTCCCACCAGACCCACACACTTCACTGCCTCACCTGGGTTGCTGCACTGGTGATCAAAGACGTGTCCCGTGCCCTACCTGTGGGGAAAGGGTGGTGGGATTTGGTCAGGGATGGGACAGGACACCCCCAAAACCCCTGCCACCCCCAGGATGGGGAGCTGCTGGAGGAGAGCAGCCACCTGAGCTTCGTATATGAGGACAATGAGTGCTCGCTGGTGGTGCTGGGTGCTGCCGAGCCTGACAGCGGCGTCTACACCTGCACAGCCAAGAACCTGGCTGGGGAGGTCTCCTGCAAAGCAGAGCTGGTGGTGCGGGCAGGTATGGCTGACTGGCTCCCCAGCCCCTGAGGGCAGAGTCTGGGTGTCTGGCTTGCCCCTTGCCAATGCCTTTCCTTCTCCCAGCCCAACCCACTGCTGATGCCACCATGGAGGAGGATGCCCTGCACAAGGCACGACGCCTGACCGACTACTATGATGTGCATGAGGAGATTGGGAGGTAGGTGGCCACTGGCGGGATGGGGCATCCTGGGCACTGCAGGGACCAGAGTACTGGAGCCAGGCTGCACGCTGGGGTCCAACATAGGGACCCCAAGCTCCATTATATGCCAGATCCTGGTGTGCTGGGGCTCCTCTCAGCTGTCAATGGATGGTCATGTGCCAGCTTAGGGTGGAGACCTGGCACGGTCAGAGAAAAGCCAGGCTTGGGGTCTCTGTGACCAGTGGATGGTAACAGAGAGCCGCTGAGGCTGCAAGCAGCTCTCTGGAGAGTGGGTGCCCGTGCCAGCTGCTCAGGGAAGGGGGAGATCTCCTGCTTGCCCACCTTTTTATCCCCCCTTACCCCTACTGCTGAATTGCAGGGGGGCTTTCTCCTATCTGCGGAGGGTGACAGAGAAGAGCACCCGGCTGGACTTCGCCGCCAAGTTCATCCCTGGCAGGACCAAGGCCAAGCAGTCGGCGCGGCGGGAGCTGCACATCCTCTCTCAGCTGGACCACGAGCGCATCGTCTTCTTCCACGATGCCTTTGAGAAGAAGAATGCTGTCATCATGGTCATGGAGCTGTATCCTCTGGACACTGCTCCATGGGCGCACAGCACAGGGGAGGAGGGGAGGCTTTTTGAGGGAACAGGTGGGCAGAATGGGTGCAGAGGAGCTGGGTGTGGGGTACAATGGAGCATGGAATTTCTATGCTCCTTGACTGGGGCCCAGCTGCTCTGAAGAAGAGCTGCTGGACAGGATGGTGAGGAAGCCCTCAGTGTGTGAATCGGAGGTGAGTGAATGCTTTGGGAGCAAAGTGATGTGGGAGGGAGAGATCCTGGGAACAGGGGGGTTGTCCCAGCCTAGGGATGTGCAGTGCTCATTGTATCAAGCAACTAGGGGCGCTACAGCTCACATTCTCTTCTGCACAGGGCGAGTGTGCAGCTGACCCATGCTTGGGCTGCCCACTCTCCTCACTCCATCTCTTGCAGGTCCGGTCGTACATGCGGCAGGTCCTGGAAGGGATCTGCTACCTGCACCAGCACAGTGTCCTGCACCTGGACATCAAAGTGAGTGTGGGTCTTTACAGGCTCCTCCTGCCCAGTGCCTCCAGTGAAGGGCTCCTGGTGCACTGGGTGGGGCGTGGTCCTGCTGATAGGGAATATTTGTTCCCTGGGAAAAACCCCTGTCTCCTGCCAAGCACTCTGCTCTGCACTGTCCTGTAGCCAGAAAACCTCCTGATGGCAGATTTGAGCAGCGAGCAGATCCGGATCTGTGATTTCGGCAATGCACAGGAGCTGACGTCTGAGGAGCCACAGTACTGCAAGTATGGCACCCCTGAGTTTGTAGGCCCTGAGATTGTCAACCAGACCCCTGTCTCCAGCGTCACTGACATCTGGTAAGGGTGGTGCCCGGGTGTTTGGTGGGCTCCCTGCTATGCCAGGAGAGACTGGGCACCCTGGAGGGCTTGTGATGTGCAGTAACTGTGCTCTCCTCTCTGCAGGCCTGTGGGGGTTATCGCATACCTCTGGTAAGTGCCCTGGTGTGTCTTCACAGGAATGACACCCTTTCCACCCCCTCACCAGTTCCAGAGCTGAGGCTGTGGCCATACACATTACTCCTTACAGACTCAGCTTCCTTCCCAGCTGCTCCTACCTCTGCCCTCTCCATGGCATCAGGGCTGAGGTCTGAGGTCCTGTCCTCAGTCTCCTGTACTTGCCATGCTGTTTCCTATGTCCTCATGACCCCAGAGATGGGGTCTGGGGTCCTGTCCTAAGTTCTCTGTGTTTGCCATGCTGTTTTTCATGGCCCCATGGCCCAGTGACAGTGTTTCCTCCTTGGCAGCCTGACAGGGATATCCCCCTTTGTGGGGGAGAATGACAAGACAACGCTGATGAACATCCGCAACTACAACGTGGCCTTTGAGGAGAGGATGTTCCAGGGGCTCACCCGGGAAGCCAAGGGCTTTGTCATCAAAGTGCTGGTCAATGATAAGCTGTGAGTACTGCAGGGTCCTCTTCCCCATCCCCTGCCCCCTCAGCATGAGCTTTGTGCTCAAGGGAGGGTGGAGACCCCATGCATTGGGGTGCCCAAGGGCAAGGCTGGCTGCATGGCTCTGCTGGGTTGCACCATGGGCAGTCAGACTCTCCTGCCCTTTTTCCCCTGGCCAAAGCCCCTGAGCCTGGGTGGTTCTCACCCACTGGTGTCGGTTCACAGGAGACCCAATGCAGAACAGACCCTGGAGCATCCCTGGTTCAAGGTGAGCCTGGGCTCGAATCAATGCCAAGAGGCCACAGGGTTCCCTGAGCCTGCTGCAGGCTTCAAGGGACGCTGTTGTTCCCTCACTCCACAGACACTGGCCAAGGGGAAGGTCATCAGCACGGACCACCTCAAGCTCTTCATCTCCCGTCGGAAATGGCAGGTGAAGGCAGGGGCTGGGGAGGGAGGGGACAGATGGGATTGTGTCTTGGGCACGATGGGGGGATGTGTAATGGCAGGATGATGCCATGCCATGCACTTGGGCCTGATCCAGCCCTCTCTGCTGGCTGCAGCGCTCACAGATCAGCTACAAGTGCAACATGGTGCTGCGGCCAATCCCAGAGCTGCTGGAGGACACATCCAACCACCTTTCCATCGCCGTGCCCCGGCACCTCAAGGAGTCACCAGCATTGTCATCCTCCTCAGACTCAGATGATCTGGATGAGCTGCCCTTCATCCCCATGCCACACCAGGTGGAGTTTTCTGGCTCCCGCATGTCACTCAATGAGATCCCCACAGACGATGAGACCATTGGGATATCCGAGGGGCTGCAGCCAGAGGGAGATGCCTCTGCCATGGAGTGGCAGAGCCAGGGCACAGGAAAGCCTGGCGTGGCCCTGGGGAAGCGGCCAAGGGGTGCTGGGCCACGACGACCATGTGCAGAGGTGGAGGCACCTGGCTCCTCTGACGAGGAAGCCCCCGAAGCCCAGAAGCGGCCGGAGTATCCTCGCAAAGCCATGAGGAAGGGTTCCAGCCTGGAGTCCCCAGGGAGTGCCCGTCGGGGAGAGCTGAAGAGGGGCAGCTCTGCCGACAGTGCCCTGCTGCTCCAACAGCTCCCAGGGACTGAGGAGGGGGCTGAGGCAGCCCAGGACCCCCGCCGGGCCCTGGCCAAGGCAGCCTCCATGGAGCTGCCAAGGCGGAAGGTGGTCTGGGGGGAGGAGGATCATGCCCAGCGCCTGGAGCTGATGCGCCAGCGGCTGCTGCGGGGCAGCTCTGGGGACAGCAAGGTCAGCGGCCTGCGGGGTCCCCTCCTGGAGACCCTGGGGGTCAGCCCTGACAAGAAAGTCCCACGGTCAGCCCGGCTGGAGGCACCAGCAGTGCCACGGCTGGTGCGGGCAGCCTCCAGTGAAGCCACCTCACCACGCCTACTCTCCTCTGAGTGCCGGCTGCAGAAGAGCAGCTCTTTCAGCCATGGGGATGCTGAGCCTGTCGTCCGGCACCGACGCTCTGGTGCGCCCCTGGAAATCCCAGTGGCCTGCCTGGAGGCCCAACGGCTCAAGGAGTCCCCCTCTCTCTCTGCCCTCTCTGATGCTCGGCCCACAGTGACACCAGACACCCCAAGCACACCAACACCCCCTCCGGTAGAGATCACTGCACCCCAGGCCCCCCCTGCAAAGGCTGCCTCAGGGAGGAGGCGCATCCCGGAGGAACATGGCCCACCTGGGGCCAGCAAGGCTGCCACCACCACAGGAAAGAAGCCCACAGACAGAGGACAGGAAGAGAAGACACCCACCAAGGCTGCTGGAGCCAGTGGGGAGGGGGCTGCCAGGACAGGAGCTCCCACCCCACCAAAGCCTACAACCCCTGCTCCCCAAACACACATAAAGTCTTCCTATGCCAAGATGATGCAAGCCATGGGAGCCATTCAAGGTGAGGAGCCAGGCACTGAAGAGCCCCCACCAACCACCAAAGAGCCCCCAGCAAATATTAAGGAGGCCCCACCAGCCAGCCCTGCAAAGCCTCCTACGCCAGCACCAGCATCAAGGAGGGAGGTGAAACCCACCAGCTCCTCCAGTTCCTTGGTCATACAGGACATTGATTCGGAGGAGGTCTTTGAGGCCAAGTTCAAGCGAGGCCGAGAATCATCCCTAACCCGAGGGCTGAAGCTCCTCACCCGCTCCCGTTCCGAAGACCGGCACCTGGCCGGCCCCCTAGTCTCTGACGAGGGCATCTACCGTCCTACACCTGCCGGCGTGCCCCTGGAGCTGCGCAGGGACCGGCCCACTGGGCTGGCAGCCAAGTCCAAGTCAGTGCAGGACCTGCATGAGGTGGAGAAGGACGGGGGCTTCTTCCGGAGGATGTCTATACTCCTCAAACGGACCCCGCCTGCTGAGAGGAAGAAGAGCATGGGGGAGGACGGAGGCAGTGAGACCTCGTCTGGTGGACGCCGCTTCTCCTGGAGCATGGCTCTGGCCAGCTCCAGGGAACGGAGGGACTCCGAGAGCCTCAAGTCAGAGCCGGGGGGTGGAGGGGAGAGCGAGTCACCGGCGGTGGCTGTGCGGAGGAAGATTAGTGCCACAATGGAGCGGGTCTCGGCGCGGCTACGCAGCGTGTCGGATGAACGGCCGGACGGCGACGGGCCCCGGGGACTCCGTCGCGCCAGCTCCGAGGGGGAAAGTTTGAGACCAGGGCCAGCACCCGCGCCCTCCTCTGAGTCCCTGCGCTCTGAGGCCAGCGCAGGCTCCTCTGCCTCTGCCAAAGGTGAGCGATGAGGGGGGAGCCTGCGGGGCACTCCTGCTGCCATCCCGTGGCAAGGTCGCTATGGGCACCACAGGCATGGCCGCCGTGGCCTGGCCCCGCTCTCACCTGCCCTGGGTGCCCACAGGTGGGGGGGACAGTCAGAAGAGGTCCCGCTGGGAGCGCTGGGGGCTCTCCCGGGGCAAGAAGGAGAAGATGGCCTCACAGCCCAGCATCCCCTCCAGCCTTCTGCGGGAGGAGGGACTCGCCGCCGGCCGGCCACACACCCCCAGTGAATCGGGTAGGTGCGGCCCCTCTATCCTGCATCCCGGATACACCACGGCAAGGTGGGTGTGTATCCCCACCCCAGCCTAACTCCCCACTCTGCTTTCTAGATTTCCCCCCTGTTTTTCACATCAAGCTGAAGGACCAGGTGCTGCTGGAGGGCGAGGCACTGACCCTCTGCTGCCTTCCTGCCGGCAGCCCAACCCCACGGATCCTCTGGATGAAAGGTGGGAGCCTGCCTGCACTGCCTCAGGGGGTGGGCTCTGACAAGGCACCGTATCATCCCTCTCCTCTTCTCCCTCTACAGACAAGAGGTCCCTGCAGCCGGACAGTGGGCTGAACGTTGTGTCCTGCAAGGACGGACGCCAGATGCTCACCATTGCCAAGGTCTCCAGGAAGGATGCAGGGCTGTACGAGTGTGCAGCTGCCAACATCCTGGGCACAGCCATCAGCTCCTGCACACTGGCTGTGGCACGTAAGGAGGTTGGGGGAACCTCAGGAGACAGGAAGGGCACAAGTCGGGTACATGGCTGAGGACCAGCTGGTGCAGGTCACATGAGTACTGCTCTCCACATCTGCAAGAGACTGGGGGTTTTGAAAGAGGGCAGGCTGGTTTTACATGAGCATTTCCAGCATCTCTGAACCCATGTGTTGTTATGTCCTGTCATTGCGCAGTTCTGCTCTGCTCCTGGCTGGACACCCAGCCCACCCTGTCTGTACCCTTGCAGGGCTCCCTGGGCGGCCAGGCACTCCGGAAATCCCCCAGAAGTACAAGAACACAGTGCTGGTGCTGTGGAAGCCGGCTGAGAGCAAAGCCCCCTGCACCTACACACTGGAGCGCAGACTGGATGGTATGTGCTGCTGCCTCCCATCCCCTGGGAGCCACAGCCAGGAATATGGGCTCACAGAGCGGTATCTAGCCAGGACAAAAGTAACCAATGTCTTGGTTGTCCCCTGTGGCTTGGCAGAATCAAGGACAGGGGACAGTGGGCTGCCCCCTGTCCCTGGTCTGCCCTCGCCTTACCTTAGTTCTGTTTTGGCAGGGGAGCATGAGTGGAAGATTGTCAGCACTGGTATCACTGACTGCTACTTCAATGTGACTGAGCTGCCTCCTGGGAGCACTGCCAAATTTCGTGTGGCCTGTGTCAACAAGGCTGGGCAGGGACCCTACAGTAACCCCTCAGTAAAGGTGCATCTTGAGGCAGCAGGTGAGCAAACCCTGTCCCGTGGGCGTGGGGTACTTTGGGGATCCTTGAGTCCCACGCCATCTTCCCCCCAGGGCTTTGGGAAATGAGGTGCCACTTGCAGTCCATTCCTAGCTTACCTCCATCTGGCTCACATCTCCCTTTGCTCCCTGCAGATGCCCGAGCTGCCCCAGCCAAGGATGCTGCTGTCTCCATTCCTGAAAAGGTGGCTTCCAGCCGGTCAACTCAGACACCAGAGGAGCAGCCAGAGCAGGTGGCTGCAGGGGCCCCTCCCACCACACCCCCACGCAAGCACAAGGGAGTGGTACAGAAGGCAGCTGGAGCAGAACAGGAGGGTGCCCCCACAGGGGTCCTTCCACCCCCTGCACCCCATGAAGAGGGCGTGCCACCAGATCCTGAGCTTCCACNGCCCCCCACGGACACTTCCCCCCCAACCCAGGCTCCATCTCCTTCCAAGTCCCCAACCATTTCCCCAGTGTCAACCACGCCCAGCTCAGCCCCCACACCATCTCCCACCCCCAACACCACACCTGCACGGAAGATGCCCCCCTACATGGTAACCTCCTTCATCTCCATGCCCCCCACATCACCCCCTGCGCTGGAACCCACCACTGCTCCCCCATCCTCCAAGGAGCCCCCAGCTGCTAGTGGGGTCCCAGGGGCAAAAGACAGCACAGCCCTGCGGCAGGGTGTCCCCCAGAAGCCATATACCTTCTTGGACGAGAAAGCAAGGTGAGTAGTGGTGGGATAAGATGCTCTGCCAGGGGTGTTCCTGCAGCACCCCATGCCAGGGTGCTGAATCCTGCCCTATGCTGCAGAGGCCGTTTCGGGGTGATCCGGCTGTGCAAGGAGAATGCCACAGGGAAGCACTTCATGGCTAAGATTGTGCCCTACGAGGCGGAGCGGAAGCAGAGCGTGCTGCAGGAGTACGAGATCCTCAAGGCGCTGCACCATGAGCGCATCATGGCCCTGCATGAGGCCTACATCACCCCCCGCTACCTGGTGCTCATCTGTGAGAACTGTGCTGGCAAGGAGATCCTTTACAGCATCGTAGACAGGTACAGGTGGGCACAAGGCTACTGGGGACAGTTGCTGGTATGGGGCTACCTGCTGATGCCACTTGCCCCCCAGGTTTCGCTACTCGGAGGATGACGTGGTGAGCTATGTACTGCAGCTCCTGCAGGGCCTTGAGTACCTGCACGGCCGCCGCATTGTGCACCTCGACATCAAGCCAGACAACATCATCGTCTCAGGCACAAATGCCCTCAAGATCATCGATTTTGGCAGTGCCCAGACCTACAACCCACTTGTGCTGCGGCAGCTGGGGCGGCGTGCTGGCACCCTGGAGTACATGTGTAAGTGGGGCAGCAGGGGTGCAGTGGCATGGGGAAGGGGACAGGGACAGAACTGGGGCATGCTTATTCCCAGAGGTGTGAACGTATGCCTGTACTCTGGGGGACTTGGGCATGAGGAGGAACTGTGTCCTTGGGGAAGGTGGGGAGGCCTTTGGGGTGCTGGGGGTGTCTGTGAATTTCTATAGCATTGTTGGGGTCACTGGGAGTCTGGGTGCTGTGGGGCAGTTGAAGTATCCTTGGAGGCTGGCTGGGCTCTGTCAGGGTGCTGCAGTGTCAGGGGTGTTGCAGGGTGCAGTAGTGGAGTGCTGTGGCTGCTGTAGGTGCTTGGCTGCTATGTGTGTTGGAATGCTATGAGTGTTGGGGATCCTGCGTATCTGGGACTTCTGAAGGTCTGGGGATACTTTGGATGCTCTGTGTGCTGGGGCTACTGCAGATGCTGGGGTTGGTGTGTATGTGACAGACCTGTTTCCCTGCCCACAGCGCCAGAGGTGGTGAAGGGGGACCCGGTGGGTTCTGCAGCAGATGTCTGGGGCGTTGGTGTCCTCGCCTACATCATGTAAGAGAAGGGGTCAGGGGGATGAGAACCTTGGCGTGTAGTCAGTCCTACCCAGGGCTCGGTGCCACGCAGGACACCAAGCTGCTGGTGGGCTGAGGGACGCTGTAGCCTGGCACACCCTTCCCAGCTGGACATGGGGAGATGAAGACAAGCTGGGCAGCTGTGACTTTTCAAACCAGCAATGGGGGGGAAGGGAACAGCAAGTAGTCTCCCACCGCTGTCCCCCCAGCCCATCCACTCCCTCCACCACCACAGGCTCAGCGGGCGGTCACCATTCTTTGAACTGGACCCCATTGAGACGGAGAACCGCATCCTGGCAGGGCGCTTTGATGCCTTCAAGCTGTACCCCAACGTCTCGCAGACTGCTGCCCTCTTCATCCGCAAGGTCCTCACTGTCCACCCCTGGTGAGTGTCCAGCCCAGCTAGGGAGGACACATGGCCCCACACTGTGCCTGTGACTCAGCCAGCTTCCTGCCACATGGGACCCCTCCAAATATCATCAGTGGGAGCCTGAAGTCCATCACTGTTCTTGGAGAGGGCTGGGACCCCCTGGGTCTTGCAGGGCAGGGGTAGTGGCTGGGTTTGGGGGGTGGAGCAGCAGTGGGCACTCCTGGCAGTCCCTGATGCAGAGCTGGCTCTGCCACAGGAGCCGCCCCACGGTGAAGGACTGCTTTGCCAATGCCTGGCTCCAGGATGCCTACCTGATGAAGCTGCGCCGCCAGACCCTGACTTTCACCACCAACCGCCTCAAGGAATTCCTGGTGGATCACCAGAGGCGCCGCGGCGAGGCCGTCACAAAGCACAAGGTCTTACTCCGCTCCTACCAGGGTGGCCAGCCACCAGGGCCACAGTAACTGGTGCCTTGGCCACGGCCATGAGGGGCCGGGGAGCCAGAGGAACATTCCATGGGCCGCAGTACAGCGGCTGAGGAGGAGCCAGGACGCACCAGGATGAGTCCATGGACCTCATGTGCTGCTGTCAGGGATTGTGGTGGCCAGCAGCATCATTTTGGCAGCACTGTTGAAGAGGAGGTGCTGCTGCAGCCAGACCAGCAGTGGGGTCCGGCGGTGGGAGGGTGGTGGGAAGCCTTGATGCAAGGAACAGAGAATGTGGCAGAGGGTCAGGGGAAGAATGGGATGCAGACAGAGGGGAAAGGGGAAGGTGGGAGGGGAAGAACTGCCAGTTTGCGAGCCAGCCTTGGCCACATGGATCCCATCAGCCGTGTGCCTTACACTGCAGCCTGCAGCTGCCCTGGCCATGGTGTGGCAGTCCTTGTGCTCCCCCTGGTTTGCACACCAGCACTAGAAGACTGAGGTTGTTCCAGTGGTTCCTGCAGAGAGGGGCTTGCTCACAATCCCCGGCCAGCCAGCACAGCCCCAATCCTTACAGCTGGGAGGGGAGACTGCCAGCCCCCCACTTTCTGCTCCTCCCAGCCCTGGTCCTGGCAAGTGGGTTTGTGGCTCCAGGACCGATGCCGGTGCCTTTCCTGGGGCTGCCAGTTGCGCCCCGTGCCAGAGTGGGGGACTGGCAGGCACCCCTCTTTGCAGGGGGGCACCCAGGTGCCATGCACACCTCCTGTGTCTGCTCAGGCCCATGCTGCTCATGTTCTGCCCACCCAGCTCCGGACCTTGCCCTGTACCCCACTACCAGCCTGCCCACCTGTCCCAGACTCCTCACACCTCCCACCTGACCCCAAGGTGCCTCGCCCTGGCCTGTGCCTCCTCCTCAGCCCTCCCTGGCTGGTGGAACGATGTGGGGTGCTCTGAGTAGGGGCACAGGAACAGCGGCTGGGCACTCACCTTCCTCATGCTGCTGTAGTGCTAGGGCTTTTATTTATTGACTTTGGGGAGAAGGCGTCTGCTCATTCCGGTCCCCATTCCTATCCCCTCCTCTCTGCCTGGCTCTGGAGTTGCCAGTGTCCCCATGGTTTGGAGCAAGCAACGTGCCAGAGCAGCAATAAAGACCCTGAGCAGCCACTCCAGTTTCAGTGCCTTGCTGGGAAGGGATTGCATGAGTGTGAAGTCCAGTTCCTGTTATCTTGGCAGGGTCCTTGCCCCACAACCTAGGGACCTGAGTCCAGAAAGGATTCCATGTGCAGCTGGGCTTCCATGTTGGAAACCTGATGAAAAAGTCAGAGAAGCTGTGAAGCACTGGGGCGAGCGCCACAGGGCTGATTCACATGGCCCTCACGTCATGGAGTGAAAATACGGAGTGCCAAAGGGCCCGATGGTGGCTGGGACAGCGGGACAGCAGGGCAGGGCTCCTGCTGCGGGCATGGCAGGTGCCGGTGAGGGACCTGATGTCTGGCTATAAATATCTCTTACCCATATGAGGCCGGGCCGTGCCGGCAGGGACTGCTCCGGTTACAGCCCGCTGCCCCCCCCAGCCCCTCGGTGCTGTGCCTGCCGCTGCGGGCAGGGCACACGCGTCCAGCCTGGTGCCTGCGGGCACTCACACGCTTCCCGGCACACACACACGTGGCTACAGACCTGTGCCCGTCGCACGCCCGCGTGTCCAAGGGCGCGTCAGAGCCCATGGTGTGCCCGCAGGGCGCACCGAAGCGCTGGGGCACACACACACAGCCACAGCACCTCCCGTGCACCTTCACACTGCCCTGCACAGACCCACACGGC
>VZTB01016677.1:795696-806649 GCA_013397245.1 Thryothorus ludovicianus | reverse complement strand
CCGGGGCTCGGTGCGGAACCGCCGGAGCGGAGCGGTGCGGAGCCGAGCCGCGATGCCGCTCAAGGCCGTCATCCTCATCGGGGGCCCGCAGAAGGGTAAGTGCGCCGGGCCCGCGGGGTGCCCCGCCGGCACAGTGCCCCGCCGACCCCGCTCTGCTCCACAGGGACCCGGTTCCGGCCGCTGTCCTTCGAGGTGCCTAAGCCGCTCTTCCCCGTGGCCGGAGTGCCCATGGTGCAGCACCACATCGAGGCCTGCGCCAAGGTACGGCAGGCCGGGGGCTGGGGCCGTGGAGCCAAGGGAGAACTGCCGTTCCTTTCCTTTCTGATCCCTTCCTCCGTCCCTCGCCAGGTGCCCGGCATGAAGGAGATCCTGCTGATGGGTTTCTACCAGCCCAACGAGGCCCTCAGCCGCTTTCTCGTATCTGCGCAGCAGGAGTTCAAGGTTCCCATCAGGTGGGCAGGAGCTCTGTCATCTCTGGGCACGCAGAGTGGCACAGCCTGGCTCAGACCCTCAGCTGCCTGCCCCAGGCTGGCAGCCCCGTCTGCACTCTGACACTGGGCAGGTGGGCTCTGTCCCACCGTGGATGGGCACAGCCTGATTCCCCCGTTAGTTCTGCCACCTTTCCTTTGCCTTGGCCCGGATGGTTCCTGCTACAGAGATGCCTCCCTAGCACAGCTCTAAGCTGTCACAGCCTCCTTCTGTGCAGTGCCTGCATGAAACCCGTCACTGAATGGCAGGGTTATGTCTCTCCAGTCCTTCCCAACCCTGCTGCCAGTTGGTGCCACTAGACACTTACTTCCCTATGCTCTCCCTTTTTCCTGCTTGGTTTGTAGGTATCTTCAGGAGTATGCAGCCCTGGGCACAGGCGGTGGCATCTATCACTTCCGAGACCAGATCCTGTCAGGTGGTGCTGAGGCCTTCTTTGTCCTCAACGCAGACGTGTGCTCAGAGTTCCCCTTACAAGAGATGCTGGAGTTTCGGCAGCAGCATGGGGACATGCACAGCTTTGTCATTCTGGGTACCACAGTGAGTGGCAGTGCTGGGGAGCAGAAGAGCTGCAGTGCTCTGCCGTGGCCTTAGAAGCCAGCAGCTCCTGTGGTGGGTGGGTCCCAGACTGTGAGGTTTCATCTGCTCTGTCCCCCTGTGCCTACTGCTCCACCATTGCTAACATTGTCCTTGTTTCTTAGGCCAACAGGACACAGGCACTGAATTATGGCTGTATTGTGGCAAATGTGGACACACAGGAGGTACTGGAGGGCCTTGGGGAGTCAGGCACAGTGTGGGTGGCAGGTGCTGTGTTGCCTGCATGGGTGTGTGGTCCCAGTGTGCCACAGAGGGTGTGATGCTGGGTGGAGGGGCTGCTCCCTGGGATTCATGTCTCCTCCCTCGCTTTCAGGTTCAGCACTACGTTGAGAAGCCCAGCACGTTTGTCAGTGAGATCATTAACTGTGGCATCTACCTCTTCACACCTGCCATCTTCCAGCACATTGGCGAGGTCTTCCAGAGGAACCAACAGGAGCTAGCACTGTGAGTGCCTCACTGCTCTGTGTCCCTCCCACCCCACTGCTTCCCAGGGCTGCAGCAGCACGCTCATCCTCCATTCTTTCTCTATCTTTTCTCCTCCTCTGCCATCACTCACTTGTTTCCTGGTCCTGCACCAGCTGTCCTTACCTTGGGTAAGTCTCCCTCTGTGTCTGCACTCGCTCCTCTCTGGGCTGGATTGATCCTAGTGGTAATGCATGCTTTCCCTCCCTTCTCCAGGCTGCTGTTTCCTCTGCTCTGCTCCTGGTCAGCTTGAGACTTTCCCTCTCCCTTCCTCTCTTCCCACCCCATTCTCATTCAGCTCCGGACAAGAGGCTGAGCAAGCCTTCCACCTGGGAATGCTCTCCTCCCCTCTCCAGCTCTTTGCACCAGCCAGCCTGTCACCTCACATCTCTACCACCACCCAAGCTAAAATCCAGCTGTGCAGGCTCTGGACTGGGGACAGGATCATACACCCACCTGGACTAGGTGGGGATCTTGCACCATCAGCTTCTGGCTCAGAGCTTATTTTGGCTGTCTTTCTGCTGCTCTGGGGCTCAGTGGGGCTGTCCCAACCTAGCCTGACAGCTGGCACTGTCCCCATTTTCAGGGAGAAGTGCATGGGTAGGTAGGAATCTAGGATTGTCTGAGTCCCTGAATTTGGGGAGAGTAGGTCTGCTGGGGTCCTTGGCTGAGACCATGACTGGGGTGGGTATCTGACAGGACTCTTGCTTGCAGAGAGGAAAGCTCCAATGGCTGGCAGCGTGCAGAAGTGATCCGACTTGAGCAGGATGTTTTCACGGCCCTGGCTGGGAGTGGCAAACTCTATGTCTACAAAACTGATGGCTTCTGGAGCCAGATCAAGTCAGCTGGGTAAGGGCTGGAGCCAGAGTTGGTGTAGCAGGAGCATCAAGTGATCTGTACCAGGGATGGGAGTGATCTGTATCGTGGCTGGGAATGGAGGGTGCTCAGGCAGAGCCCTGGAGGTGGGTGGGTGGTGCTGATTTTGGATCCTCCTCTGCCCTGGTAGTGCCGGAGTGACAATAACAATCTTCTGCTTTTCCTCCTCCAGCTCTGCTATCTATGCCAGCCGCCTTTACCTGAACCAGTACAGCAAAAGTCACCCAGAGAGACTGGCCCAGAACAAACCTGGAGGCCCTATCATCCGAGGTACCATTCTGACACCCTAATGCTTTTGGGGCTGCCTAGGGGGACAGTGAGACCCATGAGGGGGACCTCCCTTTATCTGAGAGGCAGGAGCTCCTGTGAGTTGCTTCCCCTGAGTCCACTGCCTTGTGTTGCAGGGAATGTGTACATCCACCCGACAGCCTCCATTGACAGCACTGCAGTGGTGAGTGCAGGCTGGGGGGGCCCTGGGGCAGGGACATGCTCAGGGGTGCCAAGGGCATCACTGTCTTTGTCCTCATCACCTCCCTCTGTCCTCACAGCTGGGCCCCAACGTCTCCATTGGGGAGGGTGTGACAGTGGGTGCTGGTGTGCGCGTGCGAGAGTCCATCGTCCTGCACGGCGCCTCGCTCCATGTAAGTAGGGTTTGCCTGAGGGAGGAGGTGTCAACCCCCACCCCTTGCAGGGAGGCAGCAGCACCCTGCATTCCCCTCTCCTTCACCCCAGGACCACACCTGTGTCCTCAATACCATTGTGGGCTGGGACAGCACGATTGGGCGCTGGGCCCGGGTTGAAGGAACACCCAGCGACCCCAACCCCAATGACCCCTATGCCAAGATTGACAGCGAGACCCTCTTCCGGGATGGGCGTCTCACACCATCCATCACAATCCTGGGTAGGTATCTACTGTATGGAAACACCCTGGCCCTGCTCACTGAGGCAGCTTCTCCCCTCCAGCATAACCCTTTGTGTTCTCCCCTCAGGCTGCAGTGTCACCATTCCTGCTGAGGTCGTTATTCTCAACTCCATTGTCCTTCCTCACAAGGAGCTGAGCCGAAGCTACAAAAACCAGATTATCTTGTGAGTCAAGGGCAGGACCAAGCACCTGCTCCCTGCTGTGCCCCACAAGAGCTTGCCCTGAGGCCTCACATCCTGGGAGGTTCTCAGCACCCCCAGAGGGGTAGGTGCAGACCAGGAGCCCTGCAAGTGCCTGACTATTGCTCCAGACAGACATTAAAGCTGATGAGCATCAGCCTTGCATGCTGCTTCTCTCGAAGCCCAGGGACCAGCCTTGGCCCAGGGTGAAGGCTTTGGGGACTGTATGTGGCCCTGGTACCAGCCTGTGTGGGTATGCAGGGAGCACTTGCTGCCTGTAGTGTCCAACTTTGTGTGTTTCCCCACTAAAGGGCACTACCAGCACCACCTTGCCACTTCTCACCAGGCTCTCCCTGCACCATTTGTTGTCTGCAACTCCCTGGAAGGTCTTGGCCCATCTCCAAGACCTAGGAGCTTTGAATGTGCCTGTCATGTGTAGGCAGCTCACCCCACAGGAGTAGATTGAGATTCTTGATTTCAGCATGATTGCAACAGCCTGAGCTGGGCTCCTGCCTACTGCTGGGAAAACAGCAGTGTCAGGCTGTCCTAAGGGCACTGGCACACATATGAGGGCTGGGTTGGAGTAGTGGCCTGCTGGCCCTGGAGGGAGCTGCAAGAACACCCCTTCCCCCAGTACCACCTCTGCCCCATGGGCTCAGTGTGAGCCAGGAGAGCTGCCAGCCCTACCACGCCTGCTCCTGTCAGGTTGAGACCTGTGCCTGCTGCCTAGGCAGGGCTCAGAGTGAGGGCAGCAAGCCCCTGCTACCCTGGTGGGCCAACAGCCACCTTCACACCAGCATGGCTGGGGCCTGGGGGGGGCTCACTGCAGATCTCCCCTGCCACCAGCAACATCCACTGGGCACCTGAGCAGTCAATTTACTTATGTGCAAGTGGCAGAGATTTAGCACCCCACTTTGCCTCAAAAACAGGATTTTATGGCAGGCAGTTTCCTTCTGAGCCTGGCATAGATTGTCTACAGTAACCAGTGCTGCCCTTTATCCTTTTACCTCCCTGGTTTTGAACTCTGTGCTAAAGCCCTGCACTCCACCAAGGGTCCCATCACGTCTCTCATTTTCAGCAAGGTACTGTATTAGGTATTCTTCATCCATTCAGTACCATCCCAGTTTGATGGATTTGGAGTAAATCCTTGCTCCCAGCCCTGTGCCTTCCTGTGCCAGTTCTCCTGTGGTCCTGGGCAGGGATTAGCTGTTCCCCAGCTTTAAGTACATTAAACTCCTTCAGTTTTGCCTCTGCCTTGGATGTGTTAATTTCCTTGCCTCTGGTGTACATGCCTGCTGGGGAAAACTGAGCCAAAGTACTTGCTTTCAGGATTGCACGTGAATTTTCTCTCATGTGCCCTGTCTGGTCCGGCTTTTAGTAGGGACAAAGGTTTATTGGCTGCTTGATGTGCCACAGGGGCAGTTCTTATCCCTGTTGTGTAATGCCTCTTTTCCCTAAACTCCCTCTGCACTAGTTGCCCCATCTGCAGAGTTATCTGCGGGACAAGACCTTCCTGGGACATTGCTCCATTACAGCATGATCCTGCCTCCCCCTCTTGGAGGGAAAGAGCTGTAGGTCTCAGCCCTGCTTGGGCTTTCTGCACCTCTAGCACCTCCCGGGCTGGAGGGGAGGAAGGAGTTAAAGAGGCCTCCATTGTGGTGCCAGGAAGTCTGGAAACACTTTAAGGTTGTCCTGCCCTGAGCAGCAACGGCTCCAATTACTTGAGGCCAACATCTGGGCTTAAAGAGGGGCCTCCCACATCGGAGGCTCCAGAGCAGAAGAATAGGGCTTCATTCCCGGGGTGGAGGGGGGCTCTGCCTGCCCTCCCAAAGCAGAGGTTCTGTGGAGCATTGCTCAGCTCTTGTCTGCTGCCCAGCCACGCCCCAGTGAACCCCATCCACCGGCAGCAGTGGGGCAGGACAGACAGCAGCTACAGCCAGGTGTATTTTGCTGCAAACATTTAATACAAACCTGATCCAAGTGTACAAGCACTAGGGTACTGTCCCTGCCACCAGAGCTGGACAGAGCCAGCTCTGCTTCCCAGTCCCCAGGGAATCGCCCCAGAAAAGCAGAGCAGAGCTTTGAGCTCGGCACTGTCACCCCACAGGCAGCTGCCTGGTCCTGCAGTTGCTCCTCCTCCAGTGCCAGCTCCGTGTCCCGAGGGAGCCACTGCTGCAGGCTACACAGGAGAAGGGAAGAACCGGCCCACCCTCCTCAGGGCCGGCCCCTGCCTGCGTGGGGAGAGATGAGTCAGGGGTACAAAGTGAGCTCCCCTGGGCCCCCACCCACGCCCGACAGCACTCACGGGGGCCGGGGGGCCGTGCCCACGCAGCTCCGCAGGGTGCTGGGGAGGCAGCAGGTACCAGCTGGGCTCAGCTGGCCTGGCTTGGGCTCCGGAGAGGCAATGGGCTGGAATGACGGTTCTGCAGGACAGAGTGGGGACAGCTGTGTCACCCCAGCCATGGACAACCAGGACCCTTCAAAGAAGCTGAAGCCAGGGGGCTGGGGCTCCTGTGCTCACCACATTCCTGTCTCAGGGCTGGCATTGGCACCAGGTTCTCCTGCTCTGTCTCCACAAAGCCTCTCCAGAAGATGGGGGGCAGCGAAAGGAGACGAGCCACCACCTGGGCAGAGAGAGGTGAAGGATGGGGACACTGGCAGTGCCCAGGGTACACCCCACACCTCACAGACCCCTTACCTTGCACTGCCGAGGCGTGTCCTCCATGATGGTGAGTGGCGTAGGGTTGGCTGAGCTGTGCCCCACCAGCGTAGGGCCAAACACACGGGACAGGTTGAACACATCCATCTTGCAGTCAGGGCTGTGTGACACCCTGCAAGGGGGAACAGAGGGCATGAGCATGCTGCCCAGCCCAGGGGCTCCTCATCCACAGCTTCCCTGCTCTAGGGTACAAAGCCTGGGTAGAGAGGGACAGAGAGCCAGGAGATGAGGACAGACCTGTGCTAGGATGAGCCACTCACTTGAGCAAGTGCAGCATGAGGAAGGCTAGGGTATCCCTGTTGGCTGGGGGCAGCTTGCTCACCACATGGCGCAGGGCTGTGTCACTGGCAACGTCATCAGGGATGTCTGTGGGAGCACCAGTATTAGGGGAGAAGCAGTCCCTTCCCCCTCCCACGCCTTGGGATCCACGCTCACCGGCAGCCCTCAGGAAGGCAGGGTGGAGGCTGAAGGTGACCAGTGGTTCCTTGAGCCCCCGCAGAAAGTCCTTGAGCACTCCACACACCACATGGATGTCACTCACGCTGCTGAGGGCAGGCAGGGCACCCCCAGCCCGCAGCAGCTTCCGCTTCCACTCCCGCACCAGCTGCTCCGCACCTGGCACCCGGTACAGCCCTGTCTGGGGCACAGGAAAAGGGGCTCAGCCCCGTGGGAACCACAGCACTGCCACTTTCACCATCCTGGCCCCTACCTCTGTCAAGCCTCGTGTCTCCACCTCAGTCACACACTGCACCACCAGCATGGGCACCAGGGGTGGCGTGGAGGGCGCAAAGTCAGCCAGCACACCCTGAAGAGAACAATGCCAACCTGTGCTGTGCCTCCCACCCAGCCCTGCAGCCAGGGTAGGCAGAGGCCCAGCATTCCAGGGCCAGTGGCCCTGAAGCCTCATGGGGACATGGAGAAGCCCCCAAGCACTGCTGTGCCCCCCTCACCTCATGGGGCCGCACATGATGGTGAGGCCTGGGTGTGCAGAGGCTGGGGCACTGCTCCCGACACTTGGTGTGTAGCAGCAGCTGGCACTGGCAGCACTTGATGGCAGTCTTCCCAAAGCGGATGCGGGAACCACAGACACAACATGGCTCAGGGCGGATCACCTGAGAAGGGGGAACAGGATCAGGGGCCCCTCTTCTTGCAAATACCCAGTACCACTCCTTTATCTCCTCCCAGCCAGGTCCCACTGTCTCCATCCATTCCCCTTGCAGGCAGAGCTAAGGGGTTGGGGAATGAAGGACAGCCTTGCCCCTGACCCCACAACTCTCTCCTCTCCCCAGAGGAGAGGCTGGGTTACACACCGTTTTGGAGGTGAACTTGTGCTGGACTGCTGGGAGACTCCGTGGAGGCGAGGGGAAGGAGGCTGGTGCTGTCTGTCCCACTGAGCTGCCCTCAGTGTGGCTGTCCTGCCCCACAGCATGGCAGCCCAGATCTTCACTGGTGCCACACACTGTGGTCAGCTCTACAGAGGAAGGAGGCAGCAGAGGGAGACATGAAAGGCAAGACACTTCATCTATCAGCTAGGATGTGGGGAGGCTTCCCACCTCCCAGGGAGCCTCTGCATGAGACAGTGACATTTAGCATGTCCAGAAGGTCCCAGTACCTCCACAGCAGGGACAAGCATCCCCCAACAGATCCCCTCCCTTCCCTGTGACAGCAGCACCTCAATGCTGGTCTCATACCACCCATCAACTCCCTTGTCAGCCCTTCCTGGGACCTGCACATGTGGAGACACGATGTCCCTGGCGAGAGCGGCGTTGAGGCACCAGAACAGGAGGCAGGAGGCTGTCAGCAGGGCCTGGGACCTCAGCAGGAGGAGGCATAGAAGGGACACTCACCTGTCAAAATGGGAGATCAATAAGATATGGGACTGCAGACAGTTCTCCAGCATCTCCCACACAATCTCTGGTCCACCTGATCCCCATCCCTGTGGTCCTGCACAGCCAGGGATGCTGCCACCATGGGTATGGGGGGATGCAGGCTTCAGTGCAGTGGTCCTGCACAGCCAGGGATGCTGTCCCCACTTGGATCAAGGTGATACAAGCTGAAGGACACAGGCACCCAGAGGAGACAGCTGAGCACTGTCCCCACAGCATCCACAGGACCGAGGGCTGCAGCATTGCCTTCTGGCACTGGGAAAGCCCATGCACCCCATCCCTGCCCAGGGCACGCTGGGGGTCTCTACTCACAGCATTATGGGGTACCACAGAAGAACGGTGCCGCTTTGCCATCACCACAGGGCCAACCTGAGGGGCCAGGGACACACGCTGGAAACAGAAGACAGTGTGAAGAGCAGGCAGAGACTCCCCTTCCTGACTTTTCCCCTTACCCCAGAGTACTCAAGACAAGTGGCTTCAGTCCAATAAAAAGTCCCAGTCTCACCCTACTCCCCCAGCACTGCCTGCCCCACACCAGGCATCATGGGGACCCAGGCTTCCCCACCAGGTCAGAGGCAGCCCTGGGGCTGGGGTAAGCCAGGTCAGGCCTGCAATGCAGAGGTGCGAGCAGAGCGGGGTGCGGGATGCCTGCACATGGCGATGAATTATTGAGGAGCCCAGCTGGGCCACGGTGGAGCGTAATGGAGTTTCTATTGATCGTGGGAGGTTTGCCGAGAGACGATGCTCCCAGCCCAGCATCAATAAATTAAATTCCCTGCCAGGCTTCTTGCAGCCTCCTGTACTGGGACAGAGAAGTATTTGGGTGTCTTCACTTTGCATGGCACAGGGCCAGCAGCCCAGCCTGGGATGTACACTGGGACCTGGGTGGGCAGAGGGACCCAAAGGGCACATTGAAGGAGTGTGACCAGAGTGGGGGGATCCTTGCCTACAAAGGGACACAGCCCCCAAACATCCACATCCCAGCATTTCCTCATACCTGCCTGTCCGGAGCTTTGCGCTTCAGGGTCCGCACCACCGTCATATCAACGTCCTGAAAGGTAGCAGGGAGTCTGGGGCTGCATCAGGCCAGGGGCATCCCCAGCATTCATCTCCTGCTCTGATAGCAACCCACCCCTAACCATGGATATACAAAGGGGCTGTGCCACTGCAGAAGTGGGACAAAACTAACCCCTCACTACTGGGGCAAGCCCTGAGACTCACAGCCAGACACTTCTTACCACGTCATCCTCAGTGCGGTCATAGCTGATATCCGAGGGGGACAGGAGGGACTGGCACGACTCATCCACTGTAGATGACCTGCAGAGTGAGCTCAGCTGGAGCAATTCCCCCCTCAGCCAGCACCTACTTGTGCAGCTACTCCGGGGAGCCCCCAGCTGATGCCTCTGCAGAGCCCAAGCACTTGCTTGCCCAGCCAGCCCCTCAAGCCCAGCAGTGATGAGGGGGAGAGGGGAACAGCCGACCTCAGGGCTGCTTGAGGGGTTGGGGTGAGGACTGACACCCCTGCTCACCTCCTGATGGGTGCCAAGGCTGCCCCGAGGTGCCGTCCAGCCAAGGAACTGAGAACAGAGCATTGCTCCCTGCTCAGTGCCTCGTTGCCCCATGGTTCCCGCATCAGCAACTCAAGGACCAGCTGAAGTTTGCGCTCCTGCAAGTGAAACAGGGCGATGGTGAGCAGGCTGAGGGCCCCGCACCCGGCCCCACAGGGTACCCCTGCGGCCAGCCCCCTGACCTGCTTCTCCAGCTCAGCCTCTGCCCGGTGCCGCTTCTTCATCTCCACCTCCACTTGGTTTCGGGCGTGCTTGAGCTTCACCTCCAAAGCTGCCCGCTCGGCCTCCACACGGGCCAGCTGCTCGCGGGCACGACGCCCATCCTGCTCCAGCCGGCAGCATCTCTGGCGAGTCGCCTCAAAGCACCGAGCGATCCGGATGTAGTCTGGGGACAACAGCAGTGGGTGGTCAGCCGGGACAGGGGGCCAGCCCACAGCTTCCCCAGACCACGCCGGCGGCAGAGACGAGGGTGCCGGTGTGCCCCGGGCCGAAGGGTCACACACACCCACCTTCCTCCACACTGCCGCCGAGCTCCAGGAGCTGCAGCCCCTGCTCCAGCCGGGCCAGGAGCCGCCCGCAACGCTGCCGCAGCATCCCGCCACCAGGGATGGGACCGGGCCGGGCCCCCGCAGCCAGGCACCCTCTTTCCACGTATCCACCGGCAGCTCCTGCCCCACGCTCTCCTCCGACCGCCGGGATACTCCGTGGGGCCTCGGGACGGCGCAGGCTCGGGGGCGAGGGGCCCTCCCGGCCGGCCTATGTGGGCCGGGGGCCGGGGTGGAGCCCGTCCCAGCCCCGCCTCCGCCCCCCGCCGCCACCGGGGTCCGACCCGCCGCCCCAGCGGCTGCCGGTGCGGCGGAGCATTCCCGGGGCCTTAGGGCGTGGGATGCCCTGGGAATGCGGGTGGCAGCACTGGCTACAAGGTTGCGGAGAAGGGTGAGGGCTGCCTTTGGGGGCGGGGGATACCCAGGCACTGCGGGTACCTGATGAGAGCATTTAAAGGGTGCAGGGGCAGTAGGTGCGAGGTGCTCGGGGCGTGCAGGAGCATGGGGGGGACCACTGGGCGTGGGGATGCAGGGGTGCTGGAGGGGGCACCACTTTCCCACGCCCGCATCCCGGGAACGGCGCGGGTGGGGCCGGAGGAGCCCATGTCCTTGTCCGCCGTCCCCCAGCGCTGTGTCCCGCATACCGAGCGGCGGGCGGGGGCGGCGGGGATCCCCCGCACCGGGTCTCCCGGCCTGGTCCGTGTCCTGCAGAT
>VZTB01016677.1:754502-795598 GCA_013397245.1 Thryothorus ludovicianus | reverse complement strand
GTACTCTGCCCCCGGGTCCCTTGCCCAGAGGGTCCCCAGGGCTGCCCCCGCCC
Organism: Thryothorus ludovicianus; assembly: GCA_013397245.1. NCBI lineage: Eukaryota > Metazoa > Chordata > Aves > Passeriformes > Certhiidae > Thryothorus > Thryothorus ludovicianus. The sequence goes on along the minus strand of VZTB01016677.1, from coordinate 795,545 downwards.
CGTGCCCCCTCCCTGCCGCATCCCCCGGGCCCTGGTGGCCCTCCTTTCTCGCGGGAGGGTCCGAGCAGGGTGCGGGGAGCGCCAGTGAAAGGCAGCTCCCCCTCCCCGGTGCCTGTCCCGACCTGCTACGAATACCGGGAATAGCAGCGAGGCTGGCGGCAGGGCTGGGCGTGCAAGTCCCTGCACACACAGGCACACACACACACACACACACACACACACACGAACGGCTCGCAGAATCCTCGCGGGCCTTCAAACCTCTCTGGCTGACGCTGACCTGGAGGAGAGGTTTTGCACCCTGTGGAAGCACCAGGTCCATCCCAACACCTCAGTGACTCTTGAAAATGGCTGTGGGGCTCAACAGGCTCCTCTCCCTATGCCAGTCCCTCAATCAGAGCCTAGACAGTGAGAAGAAAGGGAGAGTACTACTACATGCCAGGAATGTGTCTCAGGCACTTGGTGAGAAAATAGCCGGGATCCATAAAATAGCTGTAGGGTCACTTCAAGGGCTGAACCTAATCAGCATTTGTAACCAAGGTTGTGTGGTACCAGGGATACTGGCCAGGATACTGCCTGATAGGTGCTGCTTCCTGGGCCTGAGACAGTGCCAAGGCATGGTCTCCTTTGGGACAGAGACCATTGTGGGCTGTGACAGGCTGGAAGCACCCTGGGAAGTGTTTGCTCCATCCTGTGTCAGACCATGGGGAACAGAGGGTGTTTCTCAGCGAAGCTCCTTCCTCCCAAGGTTGAATATGAGTCAGGTTTTGGAGCGACTTTAATTACTACTGGATCGATAGGCTCAGCATGGCCAAGCAAAATCCAATTGCAGCCCCGGGGGCCTGCCTGCTCAGCCCTCCCTGCCCACTCAGCCCTCCCTGCCTGCCTCTGGGGAGGCACGTGCTCTCACTCTGTGGGGGCTCCTCAATTCCACTGGCCCAGCACCCAGCCACGGGGGGAGAGACCTCATCCTGCCTATGGAGCCGCCACCCCACTTGCTCAGCCCTAGCAGGGGACATGCATTCCTGGAGCAGGGCAGCAGATGGAGATGCCCCAGCCTTGCCAGTGCTGCCCATGGCTCACACACCCAATGCATTGAGCAGGTCTGTGGTCTGTGGTCCTGGATCCACCTTTCACCCTGGACACAAACGTGGGATCTCCCAGGAGGGCAGAGTAGCCTTGGCAACATTCAGGCAGCACCTACGGCCAGGGATGGGTGGGGGGGTACTTGCCACCCATCCTGTGTCCCTGCCTCCGCCTGCTCCCCCCTCCCAAGCCACCCTGGCTTGGCCAGGTACTGCATAAATAGCTGTTTGTGTCTCCACTCGGCCCCTGCGTGGGAAATAATATCGGCTGATGGAACATAATGCCCTGCTTCACATGTTCAATTTTATCATTTTCCGAGGCAGGCAATCTTCGTTTAAAGCTGAATGGGCTGGGGAATGTTAATGAAGCGCCGGCGCTGCTCTGCACCGCGCTTTATCTCTTCGAGAATAATTTGGGTGAGCTCGGAAATAGAGTTCCCAGTCCCAATTCAAGTGGCGGCAGCACCGCATGCCGATAAAAGTGTAATTCCTGGCCAGCGCATGGCCCTGAATACATGACAATTTAACTCTTGGGGCCCCGCTGGGATTTGCTGCCTGCAGCTGCCTGCTGCCTGCTTTGGGCCCCTCTGCCCTGCGTGCCCAGCACTGGTGTGGGTGCTCAGACTAGGCAGGATGAAGTCTGTCGCTGCACTCACCACGGCCACAGAGCAAAGTGTGCAGACCAGGGAGGAGAGATAAGAGAGCTGGAGCTGAGCTGGAAGAAATCAGTCTCCCTGGAGAGATAGGACCCCACAGGCAGACCTGTGGGGTGCTCTGGGATTGGGGCTCTGCTGGGAGAGGGGTGCTCCAGATCCAGGGATATCCAGGCACTGAGAGAGAGGGATGATGAGAGGGAAGGAAGGAGGGGCTGGGTTGGGAAACAGGCAGGAGGGAGAGAGGTCCAAGAGAGCATGACATTCAGACACACTGGCAGAGCCAGGTGGGTGCTCATGGGCCAAAGGCACATGGCTGAGGGAGGGACTCCCCCAAGATTCCCCCTGGGCCCTAGTGATCATTGAGGGGAGAAAAGATAACTTGCAGAAGGTGTTTGCTGGTCCTGAAAGGAGAAAAGGTTATCAGGAGCAAGTGGTCTGCCTGATCTTGCTCTAAGCCCAGCCATAGTCTGTCTCCAGCTCTCTCCAGCTGTGCTCTGGCAGCAGGTCCCTGCATGAGGTGATCCTTGGGTCCTGCCTGAAATTCACTGTCCTGGACCCAGCTCCCGTGGCCTTCAGATGCAGTGGGTGGGTGGTCCCAGAGCAGCACAGCACCCTCAGAACAATGGTGCCTCATATCCTCAACCATCCCACCCTGAAGATACTGGGAAGGTGGTGTCTTGGCCCACCAAGGGATCAGCAGGGCCTCTTGGGCACCACTCTGGGCGTCCTCTGGTGGGGCAGTAACAGACCCTTCCCCTGGGAATGAATGGGGCGGGCAGGTTTCCAGCACCGTTAATCAGGGCTGCAAGAGCCAGGATTAATGTGCACTCCAAGGCTCTCCAGTCCCAGCTGTGATCCAGCCCTCTGCTCTCAGCTAGAGCCGCCTCCACACGCTGAATTATCAGCCTGAGTAATTAAGTGGAGAGCTTTGTTTTAATGCAGACATCTGATGCCTTCGCACCAAGGAGCACAACAACTGTCGCGGGTGTTTATGCTCCGTGCAACACATCTGGCTCACAGGGAGAAAATCCATCTCCACCGCTGTGCGAGATTAAAGGGAACGCGGCTCGGGTGTGGAGAAAGGGAAGCACGGCTCTGCAGCCAGCGTGGTGGGCAGGACCCATCCCCCTGTATCGCCCCACCGGGTCCCTGCACCCTACTGGCGGGAGGTTCTGGTTCAGGGCTGCCCGGCAAAGCAGGCAGTGCCTCTGCGCCTCGGCACGCAAGGCAGCACAATGCGTTGCGAGATGAGGGATAATTACAAGCTTGGAGATAAATGGAAATAGGGCAAAATAAAACACGAGTTTATCAGAAGTAGATGGTGCCTGGCTCACCTGATATCTGCTGCTGATAAGAGAACAGGCTGTTGGAGGAGGAGGGATGCAGATCTAAAAGCCGCTGTGCCATGCAGAAAATTATTGCTTTGCACAGATTAGGGGATTAGCACCAGTGCAAGGAGCTGGAAAGAGGCTGGTGTGGGAAGAAGCCAGGCTGCAGGGAGAGAGGAGATAGCATGCAGGGGAGAGGATCCTGCTGGGACCACTGTGGATGTGCCTCATTTAATAGCTTCCTCTGTTGCCCCAAACAGTGGGGGCTGTTTGTGCTGATGCTGCACAAACACAGATCTCTTCTCTCTGCTTGGCCCCCAAATCACTGTGCTTTGTTCATCACATTCACTTGAGATGTCTGTGTAGTCTCCGGGATTTAGTGCTTTTCTTTGGGACAGCTTGGCTGGCCTGACCTATGCCATTGTGAATCTCTTCTCCACGAGCTTTCCCCAGCATCTCATGATCCCCAACACTTTGTGAGTGCTGCCAGTGGAAGGATTCCCTCACTCGCTGCCCCGTGGCAGGGCTGTTTCCACTAGAGAGCTTGCCATCACCTCCAGCCCCTCAAGCCCCTGGCTGCTTGGGACTGCTGGGACAGGGGAAGGGGCTGAAGGGGACAGAAAGAGGGACTTGTCAGTGAGGAGAATGGAGACTCCAGCTGGGAGTGTAACTGCTGCATGTGGTGCTCCCAGTGTGAGCATCAAAGGAACCCCATTGAGAAAAACTGTTTTAAAGAAGAAAAGCTCCAGATGGTTTCCAGCAAAAACCACACTCTGGGCTGCTCCCCCACTGAGAAAAACATGTCAAAATTTGGCAGGGGACCTCTGACCCTGATCTAGTCGAGAAGCAAATGCCGTTGTGGTTAAGTGAAGCCTGCCTTGCCGAGGCTCATCTGACTCCCCGTGGTGTTGAGCAGTTGGGATTGGTGCAGCTCTGCTCCTCAGAAGAGCTGCCAGTCAGGACCATGTGCTGGAATACACTGTGCTTGGACATGCAGACACTCGAGGGGCTTTGGCAAAATCTGGCAACAAAAACAGAGCAGGGGGTGTTTGAAGGAGCGGCACAAAATCATCCTACTCTCTGGCAGCCTGGGGTAATTCGAGGCTGGGAAATGTGAGCTGAAGCAGCAGGGGCCACATAGCCACCTCAGGGCAAACAGGCTGATTTATTGCCTGTATGAGCCAAAATTGCAGCCCATGCTGGGGGGAGAGGCAGGACCAGATCCCCCGCCTAGAGATGCTCATGGCAGAACAGCAAAAATGCCACGCATAGTAGATGCATGGGAACAGCTTGAGACATCCCATCCAGTCATGCCTGGCTGGGCATGACTGCTACCCATGCTCAGTGCCTCCTCCCAGCCAGAGCTCTGCAAGCAGAGCCCATGGCAGGGGCAGAAGAGACCTGAAGCAGCCTCAGGTGTGTGGAGATGGTGGCCCCAAATAAGTGCAGTGGGGGCACTGGGCTGGCTGTGGGCACTGCCCCATAGGGACGCATCCAGATTGTCCAGATGCAACACTGGTGCTCCTGTCACAGCCACCCCGGGAAGCAGATCATGGGGCAGAAGCTGCAGCACATTCATCTGGGTGGGTGAAGAGGGGCTGCCCTGCTGGCACTGCTGTCACTGGTGTCACAGGATGCCACCGTGCTCCCCTTGTGCCCAGGGCTGCCCCATGTCTCTCTCCTCCTCAGCTGCAACCAGCCCAAGTGGGGGATGGCTGTCCCCACTGATTGGAATTAGTTCCCTGACATGCTATATCAAATGCTTTAATAAAAGCCTGATATTTCATACCTCTTGTCTCTTCACCAACAATTTATTTAGCAATTTTACCCAAAAAAATGCTATAAAGTTGGACTGGGTAGATTTATTCTGTATGAACTCCAAGCATATCTTTATTGCTCCCTGTTCCTCTGCCCTCGAGGTCCTCAGAAGCATTTTTCTCTTAATATTTGCTCTATTATGTTACCAGGGATGAAGCTCTGTTGATGGGCAGTAATTGCCTGAACTGCCCTGCCTTCCTGTGATGAAGATTGGTACCTTACCAGCAGCTGCCTCCCTGCTCTCCTGTCCTTCATCACAACATTATTGACTAGGAAAGTTCATTAATGAGACTCCTAATGACTGCAGCCATGCCAGCCCAGCCCACAATGCTAACCTCTCCCATGTTTTTCCTTGGTGGCTGCTTGTAGAAGGAGGCACTGCAGGACGTTTTCTGCATCTTTGGAGCCATGTGGGTGACTGAGCCATTTCTAAAACCCTGCTGACTCCCTTTGCCAGAGGAGGTTGCCTGGGCTCTCATTTCTCTTGTTTTTGGGGACCAACGCCTCCATGCAGGCTGTGTTGGCCAGACTGTGAAGGGGAGGTCTAGGTCAGCAGTGGCTGAGAGGCTTTGGGGGGTCCTGGGAGCATTTCTGAAGCTCCTCTCTCCTGATGTTTGCTTTGCTGCCCACTGTCCCAGCACCAGCAGCCAAGAGCCAGGCTGGCATCGAGCCAGGCGTGATGCCGGGATTAGGCACTGCCTCCTACAAATGAGCTGTTAATTATCATAATCTGGTAATTGAGAAAAATCTAATTATGCAAAGCTAATGGATTTAAAGCTGTGCTGGGGAGCACAGGCCAGGGGAGCACATCTGGGTGAGGCTAGGGTTGCCAGCCTGTGGCTACAGACACCGTCAGGGTCTTGCAGTACCTTTGCTGCACTCTGCTGCCCTGTGGGTGCCCAGCCAGGGCCGAATATCTGCAGGAGAGAGCCCAGTGCTCTTGCTTCCCTCCAGCCCCACTGGGCCTGGGAAATACTACTTCCCTGTGCCTGAGCATCCTTACCTCTGATTTTCCCATTATCTCTCCTGGGAGGCTGGAGAACACAGCCTGCTATTCCAGCCTGTGTGCCCTCCCTGGCCTCACAGACACAGCTCTGCTCTGTGCCTCTGCTCTGCTCCCACTGTCAGCAAATCGGTGCTGTGGGATCTGCTCAGACAGGTCCATGAGTGGTGAGCCCAGTAAGAAAAAGCAACATCTTTTACTAGACCAAATGAGATTGTTCAGAAAGGAACACCAGCTTTTGGGTACTCACCACTCCCAAGCATCTGTTTCTTTCAGCTTCAACACTGGCCTCACGAAAGGCTTTGCATCTTCCTGTGCTCTGTGAAGGTGAGGGATTCTGAGTGGTGCTCGCCTCTCCATCATATCAGATGTCCTGGCCTCGAGGTAGCGCCATACTAGAGAGCCTGGCATCATCCCTGTGGCGGCATACAGGTGGTGCCAGCGCCTGGCACTCTCCTGAGGTCTGTGTCACTGCCCCCATGTGCTCTGTCACCCCTCGCTCTGCCCTGTGTTCATGGTAGTGTGGGTCCTTGCAGCTTTTGGGGATCCCAGGGGAGGTGTTTGAACCCAAGGGCGCAGGAGCTGTGGCAAGAGTGACACCCGACATCTTGGCTCCTTGGCCAGCCTCATGAGCTGTGCTTCAGAGCTGTGCTTCTGCAAGGCTGGTGCAGAGCTTGGGGTTCCCCCACATCACCATGACCAAAGACAGGTTGACCCCCAACACATGCTTGGACTGGCATCTCTCCTGAGCCCAGGGCCATGCAGCCCTGCCCAGGTGGCATCTGTATGTCCTGGCAAGGGAAAATGAGGAATTTGCTTGTCTCCCTCTCCCTGGGGAACCCACACTAAGTGCACGGAGAGGGTGGAAATGAGCAGGACTCCAAGTAATTGCCCACAACCCCGAGGGACAGGCAGTGAGAGTGCCCTGAGCTTTCCAGGATGTTTCAGCCTCTGGCTCCAGTTCCTGCAGGATGTGGTGATCGCTAAGTACATCTGTGATCGCGGCACTCAGCGAGCTTCCCGCTCGGGGCAGGGTGCGGGCGGCACCACCCCGCACCAGTCCCGCCCCGGTGCTGCTGCACATCCCTCGCCGCACAGCCCGGCCGCCCGGTGCTGTGACGGTCACCCACCCCTCAAACCGCGTCTGGCACCTTGCACTCAGCGGGGAGAGGCAGAGCCGGCCGGCAGCATGTGGCTGGAGGAAGAGCAGAGGCCTCCCCCGCGCACTTGGGGATCCCCCTGGCCCTCTGCAGCCCTTCCTGCGGGGGACAGCCCTGCTAGGCGCCCAGCACGAAATGTCTCAGCCCCACGGCAGCCCCCGTGCAGCCTGGAAGAGTTTGCCAGCCGTTCCACCCTCCACGGCATCCATCACATCTTCCGGCACCGGCGCTACACCGTCCGCAACTTACTGTGGCTTCTGGCCTTCCTGGGCTCGCTGGCCCTCCTTATTCATGCCTATGCCAAGTGTGTGGGGTTGTACTTCCAGTACCCCCACAGCACCCAGCTGGAGGAGGAGACGGAGCACAACAAGATCTTCCCTGCTGTTACCATCTGCAACCTCAACCCTGCCCGCTTGTCCCAGCTCTCCAGCCACGACCTGTACTGGGCAGGGGAGATGCTGGGGCTCCTGGATAGCGCTGGCCGGCCCCTGGTGCCAGAAAGCCCTGAGAGGAGCAGGTTGGAGGCTCTGCTGGGGACACTGGCCATGAGCGAGGAGGAGAAGAGCCGTCCCTTTCACCTGGAGGAGTTTTATGACCGTGTGGGCCACCAGATAGATCTGGGAGGGATGCTTGTCCGCTGCACATTCGCCAAGGAGGACTGCAACAGCAGCGACTTCCAGACGGTGAGTGGCCAGTGGTGGGACATTCCAGGGGACAGGGAGGGCTAGGCATGGCCCCTGGACTGGCACCTGCAGCCTGGTGCACTGCTGTGGTGCTGATAAGGAGATCCTAGCCCCCAAGGATCAGGGATCAGGGATGGGGAAAGATGTCAGGCACCAGTTTTGGTGGGCTGTAAGGCCTTGTGTTTGCTGAGTCTGGGGCAGAGCCCCATGCAGAGCTGGGGTGCACTGGGCTGAGGGGACTCTGGCAGTGTTTGTACTGTGAAGCCGGGCTGAGAGGCACAGGGAAAGGGTAGGCTGCGGGGCCCAGCCTTGGGATTTGCCCAGACTGGATCAGCCCCAGCAGAGGCACGCTGTGCCCCACAGCCTCGCACCAGCCTGCCTGTGAATCCTGGCTCCTTACCTCTGCCATGGGCTCTGGGGGAGAGCCAGGCTCCTGAGGGCTTGCAGAGGGAGGGAAGGTAAATCTGGGCCTGGAGGGTTTTAAAAGTGAGCAAAGCACATCCCTTCCTAGCAGAGCAGGTACCAGGAGATGGGTTGAATCCAAGCAGTAGCGTAAGTGAGCAGAGGAAGGCACAATCCTGTCGTTCTAGTCAGCATGGGGACGAGCCTGGGACATGGGCACAGGGAGGTGACTGAGCCCCCGGTGTTATCAGAGCCAGAAGTAAAAAGCTTGTTGATGAAAGTCCCATTGATGGACATCACACAAATGCTCTTGGCACAGATGCCTGGCACGGGTTTGTAGGATCTTGGTTGGGCCAGGGGTGGGGAAGAGCTATAGCCCTGGCCTAGGGCTCTGTGCCCTCCTGGGCTGGGCAGAGCTGACACAGTGGGGAGTAGCAGGCAGGACTGTGCAAGGCCAGCTCCCCACACCAAGAGTCCTGCCAACCCTGCCATCCTGCTGCCTGGTGGGCAGCCTTGGGGGCTGCCGCCTCCCCAGGCAGTGTGTGAGTGCCCACTGCCACTGGCTTCCCCACCTGGCAGCTGCTCCAGCTTGGCATATGCAAAGCTGTGAGTTGGGAGGGTCTCTAATCTAGCGTGACACCTCTGCTCATTACCCTAATGAGAACAAAGCGGGGCTGTCACACTGGGCCCTTCCACCAGGTGTCAGGCAGGTAGCGGGGGCACAGCCGTGTGCCAGGAGGGCAGTGCTGGTGAGGGGGGGCCTGCAGCCCCCTGTGTGAGCCAGCTCTTGCAGGGCCATGGCTGCTCTCACAGTCAGGCTCCCGCCACTGCGCCACCTTCCATCGCCTTCCCACTGGCTCCAGAGATTCCAGTGCTCGGCCAAGTGTGGCAGGGTCATCCCAGTGCATCAGGCGGGCTTGGGTGGGATGCAGGCAGGGCAGAGGCAATGCCCGAGTGGGAGCAATCCCCTCCCTTCTTTCCCTTTTGCTCCTGAGTCAACAGCGGAGGATTACTGGGCTGTAAACAAGGGGATCAATGGTGCTGATGGGAACATTTCCTGGTAATAGCTCCGGCCTGTAAAACACAGTGCAGGGGGAGGAAGGGGAGGCTCTGCTCTCACAGCAGTTAACCCTTCCCACCCATGCACTGGCTTCTTGGTGCCTCAGCCTGGGCTGTGGCTGAGCTGGATGATGCTGTGCCTTGGCTTGGGCAGGCACCCCGAGACTCTGGCCATACAGCAAGGTAAGTGCCTGTCAGAGGTGTGATGCCAAGCTGGAAATTCAGGAGGAGGCATCCTGACCTCTATGACTGTAGGGTGGCTGGCCCCTGCTGCTTGGAGATGGCTGTGAAGAGGCAAGTCATCCCAAGGAAATGCTTCCTGCTGGGAAATGTTAAAGCCATTGTAGAAGGATGCCCAGCTCTGGTGTGTGCATGGGAAAACAGGGCTGCTACAGGCAAGTGGAGAGGTGCTAACACCTGCTGTAGCATCATCCCCTGGCTCCTTAGCAGAGCAGAGAGTGCCATCAACCCTTCTTGGCAGCCCAGACAGCAGGGCTTTGGACAGGTGAAGAGGTTTCTTTCTGCTGGTTGCAGGGAAGGATGCCCAGGTAAAAGGTTTCTTTTGGCATCCTTGAGCATCTGCCTGAGCACCTCTACTGTGGATCTCAGCTCTGCTTGGTCTTCTCACTACCACCCCTCTAGGAGCAATAGTACCCCAGCTGGCTCCAGGCTCAGGCACCAGCCCAATGAGCTCACTGCCCTTCCCTCGCTGCAGCTTCCCACCTCACTGCCAGCCACCCTGCTGCATGCACAGGCAGCCCTGAACACACCAAACCCCTTCCACACAGCTGCTGTGCCACTGCCCCCTCTGATCCATGCTTGCCTGTGCCCAGAAGGCACCCCTGCCTTGGCAGGACTCTTCATCACTGGTGCTGCCCTAGGACACTGTCCTGCTGTCACACAGCCACTCTGCTGCATGCCTCACCCTGTCTGTGCCACCTGAGCAGGACAGTGGGTGATGAGTGCCTGGCACTTGAGCGGATGCCTGCATCCCTCTGTGGACACAGCCTGGTTGTGGTGCCCTCCACCCGCCCTGCTTGGGGCTGGCAGGTAAATGTCAGCCTATTTTTATCTGCTCCCCCATAGGGCAGCTGTTCCTTCCATTCGGATGAGCAGATGTGCCTCCATTTTCCATCCCACTGGGGACCAGGGTTAATCTCCCTGATTTCACTTCCTCGCTTTCTAGAGCTGCCCTCCCCGGGTCTGGACAGTGGGGGATCAGGACTGATCTTCCCAGAATGAGTCAGGCTGTGGTGGGCTCTCAGCGTCACAGCACGGTGGCTCCCAAGGGCATCACATGATGGTGCTGAAGGCCAGCTCCCACTCCAGGATAGTGGGGGCTGCCTCCTTTCCGTGGCTCAGCTGGGCTGTGTGGGGCCAACCTGGTTGCAAAAGGTGGAGAAGGCTCTGGGATGGGGCAGATATGTGCCGTGGGGTTTGCACGGTGCTGGTTTGTTGTGGGACTGGGGACACAAGACCTAGAAGAAAACGGAGGCAGCACTGAACGGCATCAGTGCAATGTGTAGCAGCAGCACAGGTAGTGGAGCTGCAGCTGAAACACTCCTGGAGGGCTCTGTCTGTGTAATTATACCTGCTTCCAGTGGTTTTCCCGGCCAGCATGGTGCAAGGCATCACCAAGGGGCTGGCGTGGCGGCCGCAGCCACGCACTGAGTGATGGTGTGTGTAATAGCAGGGCTGGCAGGTAATAGTAGCCTTGGAGTCCATCAATAACTCCACTCCCTGATGGATGCTGCCCTCCCCTCTCCTGGCACAGCCAACAATTAGTTACAGCAATGCTTGCCACTCTCCCCCTGCACTGGCAAGGCAGTGTCAGGGTTTTTGGCTGCACCAGGAGGTAGCTGTGCAGGTCATCCAGATACCCTCAGCTTCACTCCCACCTTCATGCATCACACAAGAGCAGATTGTTTAATATTCTATTAATAGTTTTAGCCCCTTAAATTATTGAACAAAATTTACAGCCAGAGTTGCCATCTTCAGGAATCAATCTGGCATCCTGCATGGTGGGTTGGGGTCAGACGAGAGGTGGAAGGGACAGCCAGGCAGGCAGGAGGCATGGTGTGGGGCTGGGCGTGGGGCTGGGTGTGGGGCTGGGTGTGGGGCAGTGCAGTGTGGGGCTGCCAGGGAGCCCTGCTCACCTCCTTACTCTGCTAAGCTGTCTCAGGATGATGTTCTCAGTGCCTCTCCTGCGTGAACAGCCCAAGCCCTTCCTCCCCAGCTGGCAGGTGCCAGTAGGCCCTGGGCAGCCGGCGGGGACAGCACCGCTATCTCTGCCACCCAGCCGCTGCCTGCCCGCTCACACCAGCTGCCTGTGGGAGCATCTGTGCCCCAGCTCACCTCCGTGAATTATTTAAAGCTTCTCCGTGTGCTGCGGGATGATGATAACATCAGAACTGGGGAAGAATGGGAAGCTGGGACATTGGACAGGTGGTGGGGAGAAGCTCCTGCCCATGCTTAGGGTTTGTGGCACCCCTGGAAGCGTCCCTCTGCAGCCAGGCTGGTTTTGGAGACAGGACTCACTCCTCAAGGGCAGCTGGCAAGAGACAGTGACCCTGGAGCTGGAGATATGACCAACGCAGGAGAGGAGTGTGTTACCCCTCTCACAACACCCAGGATTGTTCCCAAGGGTGCAGACAGGGATCCGAGGCAGGCCGAGGTGTCAGGGCCAGCCAAGGTGCCCCAGTGTGGGGGCGGTGAGGGTGGAGGGGTGCAGGTGGGTGGCCCCCGGCCCTCTCGAGGCTGATTGCGGATCTGCCTGGCAGGGATGCGGAACCTGCCGAAATAGCGGATTTAATTATCTCCGTGGAGCAGCGGGAAACCAGCGAGCAGGGAGGGGGTGGCGGGTACATGGTGCTGGGGCGTCGCAGCAGGGGAGCAGTGAGGGCTTGATCTAGCAAGGCTGTGCCCCACACAGCCTCCAGCCCCACACCAGCTACTCAGCAGTTCCGTGCCAAGAGCCCCCTTCCCACTTCTCCTGTAGGAAGGACACAGCCCCATGCTGCAGAGCAACCCCCTCTCTCAGGGTCCCCACAGGAAGCTGGGGACCCCCTCAGCTGTGCGCCCCCCTGCAGCCCCCTCCCCAGCGCCAGCCCTGCTCAGTATGCTGCACGCTCCCTCTGGGCACTGGGCAGGAACTCTTCATTTCACACATCATTTTCTGCTGCTGCTGCAGAGCCACCTGCAGCCCCATCCCCGTCCCTCCTCAGCTGCCCCCATCCTCATCCCCTGGCATCAGCCCCCCAGCTGGCCCTGGGACTGCTTGGTGCACACTGTTGTCCGTGTGCCCTTGGCACTGCCCATGGCCATCGCACGCTGTCCCCTGGGAACCGTTCTTTTGTCACCACCTGCCGTCCCCGTACACTCAGCACTAATCCTTGGCACGATGCCTCATCCCCTCTGCACGATTCCCTTATCACTGACTGCCATCCTTGTCCCCTTGGCTCCTCCAGCACCTCTCTGCCCCCTTGTCCCTCCTCCTTTCCAAGGGGTGCTCCTAACTGCCAACACAGCCAGACTCCCCCTGCCTGCTCTGCTTTGAGCCCCAGCGAGGAAAACTCTGCTTTTCTCCCAGGAGATGGGCCCTGGCATCCCAGCAAACCCGGACCTGGGGTGCTCCTTGCACCAGCTGCTGCAGCACAGCAGGGTGCCTGGTCCCAGGTGTCCCCAGGGCTGGAAGAGTTAACAGGCAGGGGCTGGGAGGTGAGGGAGTAGCAGGAGCAACCAGGAGTGATCAATACGGTGTGTTGGAGCCGCGCACAAATCGCAGCTTGGAGCCATAAATCTCCCTCCCGTCACATGCGATGAGGATGAGCAGGGAGCTTATCTCCTGCCAGCCGCTCCTCCTGCCGGCGCCCCACCACGCGCTGCCGTGGGATCAGCCAGTCCCGGTGGGAGCTGCGACCTCCCGCTCCACCAGGCACCCCACAGCCCTCTCAGGGCGAGTGGTGGGTCAGTGGTGGGGAGCCTGGCAACTCCCAGGCATGAGTATAGTGTGGTTGCATCCATGAGGACCAGTTTTGTGGGAGCAGGAGTGCGTATTCAGACAAGGGCTGGAGACCAGGATGATAGACCGGCTCTGGGCATGACATCCTGAAACAGCCAAAGCCACCCTGGCTCTCTGGCTGCTCCTGCCAGCCACCTGAGATGAATCACCCAGGGCGAGTGAGTCACCTGCCGGCCCCCCCTGGCCTTGGCCACGTTGGCAGCAGAGCTTGGCAGCAGCATCCACTACACTTCCTCACCCTCCCCTTGGCACAGCAGCAGGGCTGTTGCTGCTCCACTTTCTGCAAGGAAAGAGCTGCGAGGATATGTCCAAGGGCTTGTAGAAGAACAGGCAGCACGAGACACACGGCAGGGTTGCCAATAGTGAGTCCAGTGCTCTCTGTGTCTCTTCCCAAGCCAGATGCCAGGTGACCCCCATCCAAGCCAAAAATGCTCCAGGCAGGCTTGGACTATAGGCACATGGCAAGCAGCTTGCTATTGGCATCTGGCCGGAGTCAATTTAATCTGCCCAATCCAAGGAAATCCAGCTCATCCAGATCTGGAAACCACCAGGGTCTTGAGCAGCAGGCAGGCAGGCAGGCAGGCAGGCTGCACCCACAACCCCATTCCATGACCCTGGCCAGGCTCCAGCTGCCCCAGTATGGTGTCACCTGTCTTTTATGGGAACTGTGCTAAGGCCAGGGCTGCTCTGCGCTGGCAGGCTACTGCCCAGAGCATCCCTCAGCTGAGCCAGCTGGTGCCCCTATGCCCAGAGGAGGGCATATCTGCTGTCACTTGCACCAGTGCATGCAAGCCCAGAGGCTCCTGCTGCATTCTGCTGCAGGCAGCACTGGGCAGTGGTGCCGTGGGGAGGACAAGGACAAGGACATGTCACTGGGTGCTGCCCAGGCCCCAGCAGGAGAGTCTTGGCTGCCAAGGGCTGGCAGCCATTCCCATCCTGCCTGAGAGCCTGGATTGGTGTGATGCATCAGCCATGAGCTGAGGCCTCGAAGCAGGCAGGGTGGATGCCAGGACCCTGTTCCTCCCCAGGATCTCCCAACCAAGCTTACTGTGCAGTCAGCAGCTGAGCTGGCATTGATTTATTGATCCAGCATCCATAGGGGTGGGAGCTGGGAGGGGCTCAAGCTTTGATCAGCCTCCTGCAGAGGAGAAAGGCATCAAAAGCTGATGCATGGGCAGGAGGGGCCTCTCTCTGGGACAACAGGGAAATCCGGCTGTTGTCTTGGTGGCCATGGCCTGGTCTGGGGGCCTGGATGCTCAGGTAGCCACAGCTGGCACCCACACCCTTTCTGGTGGTGCTGGGGAGGGGAAAGGGTTGGCAGGAGCCAGGGAACTCCTGGATGATGCTGAATTCCAGACAAGCAGGGGTGCCACAACAATGAGCAGACAGTTTCCTGTGCTGCTGGCAGTAGCATGTCTGCCATTCCCAGTAGAAGAAGCAGATTCTGATGCAACTGCACTCCAGGGTAAAACAGGCAGTGATGTAGGGCAGTGTGGGCCCCATGGCTGTGCCCGGCTCTGTCCCAAAGGTAGATGGGCAGGAGAGGTGAAGGGAGCAGGGCAGATGTTAGTGCAGCTGCTATGCAGGGGTGACAGGTGGGATAAACGATCCTGGGTTCTCCAGGGGCCAGTAAATTAGAATCAATAGGAAGCACGAATAATTTATTTGTTTGACATCGCCTGTTAATTAACTGGGCTGATGAGTGTGATGGGGAGTGGCAGGAACCCTTCCACCTGCTCATTTGGTACCTTTCCACAGAGGCTGGGAATGGCATGGGGGAGGCCCATTCTCAGTAGCCCAGCATCCATCCCTGCCCTCAGCAGTGGTGTGGGACAGGGACAGGAGGGGACAGCATGGAAAAGCTCTTGGTGATGGCCTCACCAGCTGTGGTAGGGCACAATGTGGGGAAAGGCTGAACGTGGGGGTGCTGCATGGCCAGTAGGCCAGCAGTGCATGTGGTCCCTGCATGGACCCCCTTGCTCAGCATTTCCTCCATGCCCAGGCACTGCTAGACCTTGGTTCCTGCAGCTCCCTGGCTGCTGCAGCTCTGGTGTGGCCCATGTGCTTGCTCCACCAGCTGAGAATGCCTCCAGCCAGGGCTACCTCTGCAGTCTGCCTCTACTTCCTTCCACTCCTGCCCTGTCCCCAGCACAGCTGGTGGCTGCACTGGCAGGGTCACTGGCTTGGCGCTTGCCCAAGTGTTGTCCACACTCCCAGCACACATCCTTGGCTCTGCCTTGCCTGCATCCTGCCAGGCTCAAACGCATCCTTGGCAGCTCCATCAGGAATGGCTGCAAGCACAACTGGCTAGCGATGTGTGCCTAGGCAGTGGCACCCCCACCAGGGTGCAGACACAGAGCTGTACCCAGGTCCCCCTGGCAGGGTGATAGGCTGTCCCTGCTCTACAGGCCTGCCTCAGCCTCAGGCAGCACCGTCACCTCCCTCTGTTTTTTTTTTAAAGAATAACATTTCTGCTAAATACTTTAATCAGATTAGTAGCAGTGTGTCTGCAGTGCTGTTAAATCAATGCTCCCCAACACATCTCGGCGGCTAGAAATCAATTACTGTTTAAGCCGTGCCTTGGTCCCTGGCCTGCGATCAATATGGGAGATGTATTACTCTCCCAGAGACTTTCCCACTAAAAACCTTTCATTTGTATAACAGGAGCTCAGGCAAAGTGCCGGTGCCCTCCTTTCCCACCTGCTCCTCAGGGACCAGGCAGCCCCATCCCAGCTTCGCTCTGGGAGGCTGCTGGGGCCAGCTGGCTTGGAGACTGTATGACAGGATTAGGACAATCCCTGCTCCAGGAGGAGGTGTGCAATTCTCGGCCAGCACAAAATGTGTGAGACTGGGTCCTGCACATGATGGGGTGGCAGGTTGGAGACCCACAGGCAGGGTCACCTGGTGCCCCTGGCACCCCCTGGGCCCTGTTCCAGTGTGGCTGAATCCTCTGCCAGCTCCAATGCCCACTGCCTGGGCTCCTGCCCATCACTGCATCCCAACCAGGGCACTGCCAGATCCATGCATCCCACAAGGAAGGTTCGACCACTATCCCATATGCCCCTGCCCTGAGCTTTGCCCCTCTGTACACCCTTCTCTTCAAAGGGCTTTTTCCCCCCTTCTCCATCTTCGTCCCATAATTTGGAGAGTGATTTCCATTATTCATGATAAGGATCTTTAATTAGCTGTGAATATTAATGACTTACTCTGTAATTAATCATGCTTTGCATGCTGGGGGGGGCAGCTTCTAGCACCACCTTGGCTAAGTGTGGGTGGCTCCAGCAGTTACAGCAGCCCCAGGATCTCACCCATCCCAGGTGAGCAGCCCCACCCACCCCATGAGAGAAAGTGGCCCTCCATAAACACAGTGGCAGCTTCCCATTTGGGGATTGAGCCTCACATCCACAGGCCAGGGCTAAGGGATGCCATGAGGAACAGTGAGGGGCTGCTCTCCCCCTTCTTCCTGACCAGATCTTGCTTCAAGAGCTGGGGGCAACCTGGGCTGTGCTGGGATTGTGTCTCCTTGCCCAGCTCTGCAGGTGCCTCTGAGGGATGAAAAGTGGCTTTTGATGCATCACTTGCTCTTCTGCCCCGTGCAGTGAGCTCTGGTGGGCTCCAGGCTGAGTCCTGATGGGGGCTGCTGGGCCAAGGCCCTGCGGGGCAGGTCTGCATTGCCCAGATCCACCTCACCCCTACACAGCTGCAGGTGCCCTGCCTGAAGCAAACAAGCATCAGCCTCCTTGCAGCTCCCTGCCCTCTCTGCCTGCCTGTCTGCACATTACCTCTCAGCCTCTGCTGTCAGAGAATTTGGGCAGTCCCAAATCTTGCCTGGTTGCCCCAAATTTGGTTCTAGCATTGTCTGCAGTGAGGAGAAGCTGAGGCACCAGGGCTGGTAGTGCAGGGATCATTGCCTGTCCCCATCCTGACATGGCAGGGATGTCCCAGCTGCCAGGTGGAAGTGCCAGGGTTGGATGTCCCAGATGCCTGGGTGACGGATGGCGAGCGGAGGCACCCGCTGGCCACCGGAGGCCTCTGCCTGCCTTCGCCAAGCGCTCCCACGAGGGCAGAGTTTGCTTAAACAGAGACAGATTTAACTATTTCCATTACAGCTAAATGATGAGCCCCATAAACTTTATGGCTCCATGTGCATGAGAGCGGCTCTAATGGCCTTCACCATCTGGAGGAGATGGCTCCATGGGGGACCCTCCGCCCGCTGCCCGCCCACAGCCAGGACCTGCGTGCAGAACCAGAACCTTCCCGGCACCGGCACCAGCATGGGACTGCCAGCACCTGCTGGTGGCATGATACCACTGGCTCTTGGTGTGGGGCTGCCTGTGTTTGACCCTGGTGTGATCCTGCTGTGGAGCAGATGAGCTGTACGCCCAGTTAGCCTTAGGAGTTTTGGTGGCCTGCAGCAGGGTGAGGGGAGAGTACTCCTGGGTGCCTGCTCCTTCCATCCTCTGCCCCACAGCTCTGCAGGGACAGGCTGGGAGCAGGTACTCACTGGTCCTGCCTGCACCTCCAAATGCTTCCAGCACGCTCCCTGCCTCTTCTCTGTTGGTACTGTGCTGCAGGATTTGTCACTGGTGGGCACAGGAAGACTGCCCAGCAAGGTTGTGCTCTGAATACCCAGGTGCCCCCTTGTAGTGCCCATCTGAGGCCTGCTGGTTGCTGATTGTGGCAGATTTGTAGGGAGCTGTGGGGCACCTGTATCAATCATCCCTACAGAGGACTGTTAGCATGACTGCAATCCATGCAGGGATGCTGCTGGGCTGGCAGTCCAGGCAGGGTACTGTGGGTACAGACCTGAGGGGTGGAGGGACGGGCAGGTGCAGGTGTGGATGCAAAGCCATCCCCTCTGTGCTCCTCGCCCCGGATTTTTGTGGCTCCCATGGCAGCAACCCCATGGTGCAGGACATTCCCCCATGACTGTGGGCTAGTGGGAGTGTGGCTGCATGGCCATGGCCAGCCAGGGCAGGAGGGCTGTGGGGCTGCCAGCTCCCAGCCTGGAGCTGAGAGCGCAGGCTGGGGCTGCTGGCACGGTGCTGCAGCAGAGGATTAGGTTTGGTGCAGGAGAGCCAGAGAGATGCTTTGAAGTCTCATGAATATGAATCAGTGGCTTGGGGCAGGAGTGGAGGGTCTACGGCTAATCTCTCCCTTGCCATGGTGACAAGTGTGACAAACAGTGTGTGGGCCGGGAGGCAGGGCAGGGAGCAGGCAGGGGACAAGGGATGGCAGGAAGGGCAGCCCTAGTGAAGGGGGGCATGTGGCTGGCAAGTGCAGGGGTGCTGCACCAGGTGCTCTGCAGTGCACCCCAGACAGCCTACCCCACCCTTGTGCCCATCTTGGTTGGCTCCTGGAACCCCATTCTGAGCAGGGTGCTGTCCCCACAGATGCTGGCACCCTGCTGAGCTCTGGGTCCCAGGGCAGAGGTGGTGGCGTGGCTGTTGGCAGTGCCCATCTGCAGGTGCCCCAGCTTGCCACTGGTGGCCAGGCAGGGAGTGCAGTCAGTGCAGGCAGGATGCAGCTCTGCAGGGACAGCAGTGTGGGCAGGGGCAGCTGCCTCTGCTCAGCCCTGCTGGGTGTTTGGCCAGAGGCAGGGGCCCAGCTGGGGTCAGGGTATCACAGCTGGGAAAGAGATCCAGCCCTTTCCCGAGCCCATCCCACCACCAGCCCAGCCTTGCATGAGCTGGTGGAGCCCCCATGGGACCCAGCTGGCTCCCATCGATCCAGGTAGTGGTGCCATCTGCTCGGTGGTGCTGTGGCCCTGCCTGCCATAGCCTGGGCTCCATGGAGATGTCATGTTTGGGTCTGCTCCTCCTGTGACAGCCTGAAGCCCTCGGTGCTCTCCTAGGAGACAGTAACTAGAGCAGACGCTTACTCCTAGCAGGACATGACTGGGGCTTACAGGAGCCTCTGAGATCAATTCGGAGGTTGTTTTGATGCTGTCCTGTTGCAGCATGGTGGTGGCAGCTGCCTGCTCAGCCCAGGGGACTGTGCATGGACAAGCACTGGCTGGCTGTGCTTGGTGGGGCTCAGAGAAACTGTTTGGGCTGGTGCAAGCCACAGAGAAAGCTGTTGGCTTTGCAGCTTCTCAAAGACTGTGGGTGCTGGCAGTGAAGTTACTGTTTTCTCCGAGGGTGCCCAGAGCTGCCATCTCTCTTCCAGCACCCACGGCCCAGGATGCTGTGGCTCAGGGCCAGGACAGAACGCTGAGCAGGGAATGCTGTCCAGACTGATTGCCAGAGGACAGGGAGGGGAGAATGAGGGCTGGAGCAATGTTGTGGCAGGAAGACAGACAAATGCAGAGCAGATGTTTAATTATCAGCACAGCGTTCTTGGATCCCTGAAAATCTCTGCATCCAAATGTAGATATTTTATGGGAACATACGCTTGTGCTGAAAGCTGGAGCTGTAACACAGTGCCCACCTTCCCATGGACTGTGCATCACCAAGGCTGGCACTGTCTGCCTCTGCTGTGGATGGGGCACCTGTAGGGCTGGAGGTGGGCTGGAGGGCTGTCAGGAACTGAGTGTCATTGTGGCGATGAAGCTCTCTGCAAGCTCATGGCCCTGGAGCAAGGTTCTCCATCCATCCCACTTCACCCCACTGTGCAGGGACATGCTGGGATAGAGCAGCAGCCACCCATCCCCAGCTGGGAGCCTGGCCAAGCACAGGGCTGGGCAGGGGCTAGAAACTGCCTTCTCCTTACATCCATCACCTCTTAAAACTGGTCCCTACTGGCCCAGGCAACTTGTAGAGATTTCTTAAAGTCCTCTGAGACATTTGTGGTCTCTGTTTTATACTTGCAAGGTGTAGGTGTACATGTCATCCCTGCGTACAGGTTGTCTCTCATCTACCTCACATCTCTCCCCTGGCTCCTGGCTGCTCTCTGGCACACCTGGAGCAGTTGGAGGGTTCTGCCGTTGTTAGAGTGGGAGTTAGAGGAGGCACAGGCAGAACAGAAAATGGAGCTGCCAGGAGTTCTGGGCTGTCCTGAGCTTTGTGCACCACTTGCCTCTTTGCAGCTGGAGGAGCTGGAAAGGCTGCCTGCCCTGCCATGGGCTGTGGACCACTGTATGTCCCTCAAAACAGGGATATGCTGTAGGTCCCTTGAGATATTCCAGCTTGAGGCTGCAGCCAGACATCGGGCTGCTCTGCAGCACAGAGCCCAGTGCTGCATCTCTGCAGGAAAGGGCTGGTGGAGGGCAGCCCTGATCTCCCTGCCTGAGCACTGGGACATGGCTGCCTGACTATGCCAAGTAAAGTAACTAGCAAGAAGAAACAAGTACAGCCTGGTCCTCACCCACAAGCAGGTGTGGGGGGCA
This sequence comes from Thryothorus ludovicianus, assembly GCA_013397245.1. NCBI lineage: Eukaryota > Metazoa > Chordata > Aves > Passeriformes > Certhiidae > Thryothorus > Thryothorus ludovicianus. The sequence goes on along the minus strand of VZTB01016677.1, from coordinate 775,006 downwards.
CTGGGGCGGAAGGCCCTGAAGACCCCTCTCTAGCATCACTAGGAAAGACCTCTGCAATCCAGGGGAGCCCCCATGCTGGGGCTTTGCCTTCGGAGTGGGTTCAGCTCAGGGGCAGTGGGCTTCCTTGAGTCTCCCCTACCAGTTCTGCAGAGCTGCTGGGGGGATGCCCATGCTGAGGGAGGGATTTCCAATAGCACATTAGGGATGGCAGCAGTCTGTCCCCAGCGTGGAAATCTCATCCCATGCAGCCCAGCCTGCCTTCACTGCTCCGCAGTCCCTTGAGGCTGTAAACATTTTGGATTCCCTGCCTCGCCTGCTCAGGCACCTTGCAGATTCAGGGCATGTTGCTGTCTTAAAACCTATTAGGTTTCTTGTCACCTCCCAGGGCCCATGAATCTGTGGGCCTGATGGAGCTGGGACTGAAATGGTCCTGCGGGCAAATGGTTCTGCACACCCTGCACATCACCACCTGCTCCCCACATGGCTCTTCTCTCCACAGGCCTATAATACCCCTGGCCCATGGGAAACTGCTCCAGCATCATCCCCAGCAGGAACTGGCTGCTCTTCTCTAGCTCAGCTGGAGGTCCCAGGGATATCCTGGGCATTAGGTACTACATCCAGCTATAGCTAGGACTGTGCCCTGGCTGCCAGCTCTGCCAGTGGGCTTAGAACTGGGGCAGGTAAAGGGTCTGTCACTCTTGCCAGCCTAATAAGCCAGGACTTCGATTCTGGGACATTTTTCTTGCCACTGTTATTCTGTTTCACAGTCTGCATCCTGGCTCCTGGGGAGGGGGGGAGTTAGTGATGCTGTGAGTGCTGGAACCCCATCAGGCAGTGGCAAATAAGGGCTACACGTGCAGCCGACAGCCCCAAACCCTCATAAATCTCCTTTGCATGGCCCATGGCTCACCTAAGTAGATTTGATTTGTCAAATATTAAAATTAATTTAGAATTGAGTGGTGGCCTGTGTGCGCACCCTGCTCTCCTGCCTTCCCCCCGCTGCCACTTCTGCTCCTGCCCAATGCATCATCCCCAGCCCCACGCTCTCGCCCCAGCCGGGGCGCCGGGAGCCAGGATAAATCATCCTGCAGCCACGCTCAAAGATGAGACGATTGCTTGCTCGGCGGCAGGGGATCACAGGGGAAATCACACCGCGTGCCACCCGCTCCGTGCCGGGGGCGGGGGAGACGCCACGCTTAGGCAGAGATTTATTTATTTGATTTTACTGGGCTGGGATTTTTTTTCATCTCTCAAACACCCACGAGGGAATTGCAGCCCCTGGAATATTAATGCCACACAGGACGCCAGCTCGTTAAAATGTCACCTGGCTGTAATTTCTTCTGTGCTTATTATTCCCCAGGGAGTGCGAGCTCCCATTCCTCCCTGCTCGCGGTGGTCCCGGCACATGGGGCAGCCCGTCCCCTTTACTGCAGCATGAGCGCTGCTCTATCACATCACCCAAAATGTTTCTGGCCCTCTTCCACCACCGCAGAGGTGGGCTGCACCGTCTCCAGCATTTCCTGCTGAGCTGAGCCCCAGGAACCGATGCTGTGAGAGACAGCACCAGCATGGTGCAAGCCCAGCCTGGCTGGCACAAGGGATGAGGGATGTCACCACAGGCAGAAGTGGAAGGGCAGGGGGTCAGCCAGCGGCCAGTGTTGGCATGGGCTGGGGACAGGGTGGCACAGGGAACAGCTGCCTTAAGGAAACTTTGGCTCAGTTCCTGCAAATTAATGTTTTTTTCCCAAACAGTTTCCTGGCGCTAAGCGCGACGCGGGGAGCAATTATCTTTAGTGTCGATGTTATTACCATAAAAATTGCATTGAGGACTTTTCTCCTCCGATTAGAAAGTTAACGATCATCACTGCCTTCATTGTTCCCCGCACCGTGCTCGCTCTAATAAAGAGTCTGTGCACTTTACTTTTCACTTAGCATGAAAATTACCCAGCTGCTGCTGTGCACGGCTGTGCAGCCCCCGCGCTCACCTCCTGGTGACGGGCCCTTGGCAGGTACTGGGAAGGAGCAGCCGCCAGCTCGGCTGGGATGGACGGGCTGGCTGGCGGCTTCCCCACGTAGTGGAGGCCAGGGCTTCGCTCAGGGCAGGGGATGCCGGTGTCACGGCTGCCCATCCTCTCTCTGAGCCTCAGGGAGCACCTGAGGAAGCTATATGCTGTCAGCAGTCCCTGCTCATGACCACCTGCTGGGCATCCTTGGACCCACAAAAGCCAAACCCACAGCGGTCATCCCTCCTTCCCTTGCCAAGGGCTTGGAGTGGAAGAGATGGGTCCAGCCTTGCCCTGGTGGCTGCACTTCTACTTGAGATTCCACCATAGCTCTCCATCCACGGCCAAGCTGAGGCTCCCTCCTGGCCACGCTCCCAGTACCTCTCACAGGCAGGGGCACAGGTGAGCCCTGCTGCTGTCACCTGCTGCCCTGCCCTGCAGACAGCACAGCATCGCTGCCTACAGCAAAGCGGTGCTGTGCCTGCCTGTGGACATCCAGCCTCTGGCACTCGCCATCAATCCCACCACCTCTGATTTTCACAGGGAATATTTGCATCGTTTTGCTCAATACCAGCATAGCTCTTTAAATGCTTGAAGTGCTGTAAAAATCTTAGCTAATCTTCAGAGACCTTTTTTTTTTTTTTTCCAAAGCTCTTCATTACTCCCTAATTGTTCAAACTTCTCTTCTTTTCCTTCTGATTAAAAGCAGATTTTAGAAGTGCCGTTCAGTTTCTCAGCTATTTTCAAGTCAAATGGATTCCATCCCCCTCTCCATGTATTAATAACCTGTTCTCGTGCATCCCCCAGTGAGCCAGTAAAAGCCCTTCTGAGCAGCGACAAGGTGACAGCAGCGCTCTGGAGGGAGCGATTGGAAGGGGGTTACAGCTTGGAGGGAAAGAGATCCATCCATCCAGCTATCTATCATCCATCCTGCTATCATCCATCTACCAGAGAAATAACATTTGCAATTCTGCTTTAGCTCTTCCTAATAATCATTAATATTTTCTTTTACCTTCCCAACCAGTAGTAGGAAGAGATGCAGGGGTTTGGGGCGCACACAGCCCCACAGGGCTGGGGGTGTGAGAGAAGGGGGTGCAGTGTGTGTGCCATGCAGTGCAGGTGGCTGTGTCTGTGTGTGGTGTGTGGGATGGCTGGGAGGGGAAAGCAGGGCAACCCAGCACTGGTCACCAGCACACCCCATAGCAGGAGGGACTGAGTGCAGAGATGGAGAAGCATCTTGCTGAGGGGATTCTGGCATTTTGGAGGTGAAGATTGGACAAAATGCTTCTCTGGGCTCTGCCCCTGCCCAGCAGGGTGAGCCTCCTATCAGTTGTGGGTCCGAATGGTGCAGTGTGGTCACACACAGCACCTAAGCATGCAGCATGCATCATCCTCGCCCTGTCTCCTGGGACTGGCCCCAGGGAGTCCCATCATTTCCAGCTGGTAATGCCAGACACCACACCCCATCCCAGAGCCCCCTCCCCAGCCAGCTGGCCTGCCGTAGGAGATGGGACAGTGATGGATTGCAGCATTTACACATCTTCCCAGGGAGGAAATGCCAGGTCCTACAGGGCTCCATCAGCTGTCAGCAGTGGGCAGGGCAGGACTGAGGCCATGCTGAGGAGTGGGTGCTGATTTCCAATGAGCAATGCAGAGGGCAGCAGTGGGAATCCCATGTGCCACTGCCCAGGCCGAGTACCTATTCCATGTCTTGGGCACCTTCTCTACTTTTAGTTATAATCACACTACCCACCTCAAGCTGGGGCAATGGCCCCATAAAGCATTCCTGCTCACCTAGAGGGGTCTGGGGGAGAACCCAGCAGGGCCCAGGGGATAAGCTGCTGCTGTTAATGGTCCTGCAGTGGGCTTCAGATCTGCTTCCAGGGTGGTTTGCGTCATCTTTGAGCCTCGTGTTGCTCTTAGATCATTACCTGCCAGTGCCAGCAATTATAAAGGTTTTAGAACTTGTGAACCGCTCTTTGGTTGCAAAGGTTCTTCAGACCCAGGCTAAGGCACTGTTCTGCAGCTCTGAGCTTCAGTATTACCCTGGACGGGTGTACAGCAGCTTTGGATCCCCAACCACATCCATGACAAGTCTAAGATGTTTCCTGTGCTCTGCTGGAGAGATCTCTCCTTCAGGCCACCCATGCTTCCCATGGAGCACTATGAGACAAAAACAGGTAGCTAATGGAGCTGGGAGGTTGGAGAGCCGGGGGAGGTACCAGTGGCTGGCACCTGGTACCTGGGGGAGCCTGCAAGCAGGGTCACCCACACCATCCTTCAGGAGGTGCCAGCAGGCTCAAGACTTTGACCAATTCTATGGATGGTGAGATGCTGGTGTCCCAGGCTTGGGAAGAGCCGCTGTGTGCCAGGGCGCCAGCATCCCCTCAGCTGGGCTATCCCGGCAGGTGGCAGTAGGGATGCATCACAGCCTGGCAGTGCATGGGGACCTGTCTAGTGCCCCGACCTTGGAATAATCTTCAGTAGGATTAAGAGCTTAAACGTATCCGTGTAATTGCCAGGCCCCTGCTGAGCTGGAGAGAGTGTGAGTGCCAGCACAGGGAGGCAGTGCCCAGGCGTGCTTGCTCCTTCCTGCTGCCTGCTGCTGCCTCCTGCCATTGCCACTGCTGTGGGTGCCACTGGGAGCCACCAACCACCCTAAGTATGGATGGCAGGTGGCTTGAGAGGGATGGTGCCCAGGCACTGACAAAGAATGGGCTCCAAAGGAGAATTTCAAGTGTGCAGAGTCCTGAGTGTGCTGCCTGCTTCTCCCTGGCATGGCCTCAGTCCTCCCAGACATTCCTCTGGATACCCCTCTGGCATCCCTCCAGCACCCAACAGCTCTGTCCAGGGAAGAACATGGAGCTGCTCCTGTGTGTGCTTGGAGGAATAAGGAGGATTGGCTGGGATGCCAGGGGCCAGGAAGCTGTCTTGCCAGGCTGAACCTGGCTGGGTTAGCGATCCTTTAGGGTTTGTTCCTCTGCCAGGAGGGAGGAGAGCATGCTGTTCTCAGTGTCTGCATCTGTAGGGTGCTTGGTGTGGATTTTCAGCTCCCATCAGAAATCAGAAGATATTCAGGTTTGGCTGAGGTGTTAGAGGGTGTCAGACACCCCCAAGGAGCATCCAGGTGCTGGACTAAATACACACAGAACACTTGCATGGCTCCTGCCCAGCCATGCCAGTGGGGTGCCAGCACCCCAGTCCCAGCCCCTCCATCTGATGCGGGGCTTGGCACAGAGTGGGGAGCTGCCATCCCAGCCCCCTCACTGTCTGCCTAATGGTCCCTGACATTTAAATGAGATTTAGTGCTCAGCCCGATGCTGAATATTCATGAGCCCATGCGGCCCTGACAGCCCGGCTGGGGCTGCTCTCATGATTAATAATTTGTTTTTCCCTTTACTGTAAACCTCACCTGCACTCGCTGCTTGCTCTGGCACTGCCAGCTCTGTCTGCCGGGGAGCACCCATGCCCTGGCCCTGCAGGTCCTTCACCTTCCTTCCTGCTGTGGGGCATCCACTGCAGGGCCAGGCACTCCCAAGCACTCAGCCAGGGTGCCTGGCCCCGCACCAGGAACCTCTTCATTGCTTAGTGGCCAAGCCCTATGCACGGGAATGGATATCTTGTGTGCTACCAGAGCAGAGGCAGCCCTGGATGTCTGGCCTCTGTAGTAATTCCCGTTGCCTTCACACAGAGACACCCTGGAGAAACACAACTAACTCCTCCTGCTGCCTGCGTGCTGGGCTCCCTCTCAGCTGGCAGCAGCTCATGTGGTGCTAATGCTTCCAGGCTCTCCCAGGTGGACAGGCAGGAGGTGAGTAGGCCACAAGCCCAGTTTCCAGGACCTGAATTTGGTGCTGTTCATGGGGATAGTGGCTAGTTCAGATGTTCCCTCTGCAAACTCAGCACGGCAGTGTCCAGCCCCACCTTGGACACTGACATCCCTTACATCCATTCCCAAGGTCACAGCTCCCAGGACCCTCACTTCCCATCCCGCTGCTCGCAGTGGTGTCCTGGAGGTGTGTGCAGCAGCACAGCCAAGAGGGACCAGCCCCAGGGACCTCCCGTGGGATCCAGGAGAAGCTGGGGGCCCAGGCTGCCATCTCCCCTCTGGCTCAATAGATCGGCTCCGGCAGCTCTGCACAAATTGCATAAATATTCATGGAGAACTGAAGGAAATGTGACTGTCCCGGCTGATTATACGCGCCTGTCCTGAAGGCTGTGGCTGCTCTCCAGGTGCTGCTGGCCGAGCTGCTGTCTTATGGTGAGATATGGCAAGGGTACCCCGTGCTGCCCACCTGCAGGGTGGGGCACGGCGCTGCTAGGGCCTCACACAGGGCTGGAACGATGGCTGCAAGGCAAGGATGAGGCTTTTCCAGAGAAGTCTCAAGATACCCAGTGTTTTCCCAGAGTGTTACACCAGTCTCTTCACACGGCCCAGGGACTGCCCTGCATGCAATCACAGAAAACCACTCCCCAGAGACTTGTCACATCCCCCTTGGTGACTCTGGTATGTTCAGCACCGGCTCTGCTCCCTGGTGTTTTGGGCAGACATGGGCAGAGAGTGGGAGAGAGCTTCCAAGAACAGCCCAGGGAGACTTCCCAGGGAGACAGCCCAGCTGGGCTCTCTACACGCTATAGAGATTAATCCCCTGCAGACCTGAGCAAGGTGCTGGGCTAATAGCCTGATTTATTCCTTCCCGTCTCTCTGGAGCACGGGAGGTTCCCCACTGTGTCCTGAACGACCTCATGCATAATACCATGCACAATCCTATTAATGCCGCCCCGCCACGCGCTCCCTGCTTAGTGCCGCCACTCGCCAATGCAATTTCCCCATGATATATGGGAAAAATAATTGAACTATATTTGAAAATATATTGAGAATTATGGCACGCACACGACGGGATTTATAGGGGCCATATTTCACAAAACCATAGCCCTGCACACCAAGGTGCCCGGTGTTTGTGGGGAGACACCCATGGTAGTGGTGAGTGCCTGACCAGGGCAGGAAGTGGGGGAGCAGGTGCCACCACCCTCGTGGCCCTCAGGATGTGTCCGTGGGGTTGGTACAGGGTGCAATGAGATCTGGCACAGACCCCTGCCCTGGCAGCAGGGGGCCGTACCCCAGGAGCAGGCGGTGGGTGCAGCAGGATGCAATACCCGGCTGCACTGGGAGTGGAGGAGGCAGCTGCAGCCACACATGCAGCTGTGTGGGCATGGCCACTGCCAGCCAGAGCTTGGCTGAGCTTAATCCCCTCCCAGTGGGAGGGAGGAAATGCTCCTGGCATCGTGCTGCCTGCTCAGCTGCATGGCCCAGCTCACTGTGCCAGGTGGCCAGTTAGGCACATGCTGAATCCCCTGGCCTGCCCTGAGGTGTCCCCTTGAGGGACTGGTGGCTCCCCACCCTGAAGGAGGTCGGGAAAGGGCTGAGGGCTCTGCACAGAACTTCCAGACCTGTGATCCTCTGCAGCTGCCTCTCTAGCCCCTTCAACCTCTAGGCTGCCCTGCCTGCAGAAGGGCATTTCCCTGCCTGGCTCTGGCTGCCCGAAGCAGTGACAGGGCACAAGGGATACATCCTTTCCCTCTTCATCCCACCCCTGTCCCTGCATAGCCCCTCTGCTCTCCAGCCAAATGCCCCAGGCACCCCTGCCCGCACACTGCCCCCCACCCCCCAGGTTGCCATGCTGGGCACGTCCTCAGCACCGTGGGCGCCGCTGGCACAGGTGCCGCGGGGAACATTAATCTTTAATTTCCTGTCAAAGCCTCTTGCTGAAGAGAGCAGCACCTGGCACGGGGGTACAGCAGATGCCCACTGTGATGGGGGGCAAGGAGACAGGCTGCCCTGGGCACAGAGGGTTCAGATGGGGCACTCGGCCCTCTGCTGTGTCCCACAGCTGCGCAGCCCTGTGCCTGAGGCAGGCAGGGGAGCAGCGGCAGCAGATGTGTGCTTGCCTACGGGAATGAGGAGGAGAGAGGCAGCTATGCTGCCCAGATGGAGAAGCTCCCTCAGGACCACTGGCTGCCAGGGCTGGGTAGGGAGACGACCCTGTGGGAAGCCCACTCTGTCCCTGGCCCTGACTGACCCAGCTGTCCTCATGGCTGACCCTGGAAGAGGGGCATGCAAGGATGGGATGGAATTTCCTATCAGCTCGCAGGGCTGAGGGGGTCACAAAGCCTTCATCCTTGTGGCCCATTGAAGGGATCCCAGGGCATCACTGTCTGGAGGAAATTCCCAGCATGCCCTGGGGAAGAGGAACTATAAATAGCTGCTCAGTGAAGGGCGGAGGGGGACTGTTTGGGAAGCTGCTTTGTGAACAGGACAAAGAAGAGGCGTCTTTGCACTTGCTCTTCATTAGCTGCCTTCCTCTGGCTGGCCGGGCCAGGATGCGCTCACATCGAACGACAGCAGGATGTAGCTGTCGGTGTCAAGGACGCGAACAATAAGGGCTTTAAATAGCAGCGCTGCCTTTGAAACCCACTCGCCTGCGCCACAGACAGAGCCCAGGAAAATTGTGCGGCATGAGAAACCAGGGATGTGGGAGCAGGGGTGCCCTCACCCCAAGGAAGGAACCCCCAGTGCCGCAGCTGCTGCCTGTAGGCAGGTGGTCTGTGACTAGGACATGTGGAGCCCTGCCCGGAAGTGCCACAGGATGCCTGGGCAGATGCACCCCAGCCCCTCTGGCAGCTCCCAAGCAGCAAGGCCCAAAGCTCCCACTGCACGGTCCCCTGAAATCAGTTAGTTGGCAGCACCTCCTTGTGCTGCCAGAAAGGTGCCTCTTGGTTGCTGTTTCCTTTCCTCCTGCTCTGGCTCCTGGACTCTGAACTCCTCCCACCCTCCAATCGGAGATGAAAGAGCCCTGAGGGATTGCTGGTGGCATTCCTTCTATGCCGGGCATGGGGGAGCCTCTTCATCAGGAAGAGCCAAACAGCCAAGTGGCCTCATTTGGTGGCACATGAGATGGATGAAGAAGGTGCTTTGCTGTCCTGGGGAGCCCAGCTCCATGCTGTCCCAGTGCAGGGCAGCTCTGGGCTGGACATGGGGTAAGGTGCTTGGGAGCAGCACATGAGACTGGCGGAGAGAGATCGGAGCCAGCGAGCCACGTGTGAGCACGTGTGTGTGCACGGGGGGGCCCGGCTGTGCGTATTAGCAGGCCCTTAAATCAACACAGCACTTCAGACAGGAAGGAAATAGGCTTTGCCGACGGCAGGAGCGGCACTTGCTTTGTGCACATTACAGAACATCAGGAAAATGTCAAATTTACATAAAAATGATACAAACTCATTGGAAGAAACATGCATCCAATTATCGGCCCCAGCGCTGGCACAGCTCCGCAGCCAGAGGCTGGCCGGCGGCTGGCTGCAAGGGACCCAGCCCCGGGCCACACATTTCATCTCTGGGTGTTTAACATCAAAGCTGCAAACAGCCTCAGCTCAGCTGGCCACCGAGCTCGCCCGCTCCCTCCCGCCACGCCACTGCCATTGCCACTGCTGCTCCACTCGGGCTCACGGGGTGCAGGGCAGGGGGGTAGTGCCCAGCTGAGGCTGGGTGGGATTTGATCCTGCTCCTGCCATCTCCAGTGGGGAAGGGACTGTGTGATTGCAGCACCTCTGTATGGCAGGGGCATTGAGGGAAAGTGGGAGAACAGCTGAGTAGCCTGGAGTAGCAGGGATGGAGAACTTGCTCATGCAAAAACACGCAAAGATTTTTCTGGCACCAGGTTGGGACACCATTCCTGGCTCTGTACTAGGCTGTCCCAGTGGGACCTTCCCTCCTTTCTATTCCCATAGTATGTCCACTGGCATCCCCAGGGCTGGGGAGGCCACATCTGGCCCATTCCTCCTACTGCGGCCCCTCAGCTGGGCAGTTTGGACTGGGCACAATAGCTTGCATTCTCCTGGGGCTGAGGGCAACCAAGGGGACCAGGGGTAAACATGGGGGTGTGGGCAGGGGCTATCTCAGTGGGTACTGTCCAGCCTCGTCTGTGCTGGCATCACACCCTCCTGCCCAGGATTGATGGCCCATCCTGCGGCCCCTTCCCGGCACGCTGAACTCTATACATTTCTGTCCCCGCCACCCGGCGGGATTGATGTCTCACTGAGCACAGGCAGCGGCTGTAACTCACGCCCGGGAGCCGGGCTCCTGGCTCGTTACTCACTGGGCACCGTCATCACATGAGTTACAGCTCTGCCTCATGCTGGGACACCTCAGTAGTGAGGGATCAGGGCAGGGGTGAGAGCAGCTGAGGCAGGGCTGGGGCAGGGGGCAAGCCTCTCTCTACGCTGGCTTTCCAAGCCATCCCTCAGGCTGGCATCGCTGGCACACCCACATGCATCCTGCTGACTGCCTCTGTCCCCGGCTAGGAGGTGGGCACACATGGCCCTGTGGAGTGATGCTGGGGTGCCGGCCAGGGGTGGAGGGTGGCACCGAAGCTGGGATTCCCCGTACCACACCCGCCAGCTGGTGCCCAGGCTGCAGCGTTCGGGGGGAGGCTGACGAGCTGTTAATTACAGGTGCTGCTTGGCTGGTGCAGCGCGTCTCTGCTGCTCGGCTGGCAGAGCCGTGCGGCGGGTGACACACTCCATGATAAATTGATATCCCGTTTAGCATCAATTTTCCCTTCTCTGGTGGCAGACAGCTGTGCTAATGGGATGGGACAAGTGAAAATGAAATAACAGGCCCTGAGCACACCGGCACACGCCACACTGTTGGCACTACTGCATGGCTGTCGCTCCCCAAGAGACAGGCAGGACCCCACGCACCCTGGTGTGGGAGAACCACAGGACTGGCAGATTCCTGGCTGAGTTGTCTTCACCATAGGTGCTGGTGCACACCCAGGGCGGGCTTGTGACCTGTGGTGTGTCAGTACTAGGTGCCACCAACTCTGGTGTTTGCAGTACCTGGAGAAGCTGCTCCTTTCCGTGGGCTTTGAGGCTAGCACAGGAAGAGGGCTGGCTGCAGGATGACCAGTTCTCAATGGTCAGCATGAGACTGTGTGGTGTCTGCACCCACTTGGTGTTTGCAATGCATTTAGAGGGTGGTGACTTGGCACATTTCTTATAGCACAGCACATAGCTAGGAGCCAGTGAAGGATTTGGTTGGCATTCAGTGCCCATGCTATATTGGGTGTTTGCAATGCACACAATGCCCGAGCTGATGTGTGCAGCATTCCCAGTGCCTGCGCCAGATCTGGTGCTTGCAATAGCCCGTGGCACTCTGTATCCACACTTGCACATGCTTCTCGGTGCACTCAGCACCAGCCACATGCTTGTTATCAGGAGTGTGTTCATCAAATTGGTGCCTGCAGTGTGTTTGCAGTCATGGTGTGTGCAGCGCTTGATGCCCACAGTTTGTTTGATAATTGCAGAGTGCTCAGCACTTAATACCTGTGGCATCATTGTTATTTACCCAGCCCTTACACTCAGTGTCAGCAGTGCTCGGCATACACAGTGTGCTCAGTGTATGCCCCCCGCCACTGATGATGTTTGCAGCACCTTCAGTATCTGGTGTCAGCTGTGGTTTCATGTTTGCCAATTGCTCAGCAATCTCTCCATTCAAGGTGTGCCCTGCGTCTGTTCGACTTGGCATTTGCAACGCAGCCCGTACTCGCACCAGCCGGCTCTCCGCAGTGTGCTCAGTGTTTTGATTCCTGTGGTGTGAGGAGTGTTCACAGCAGACTGCTGGCACTGTGGTTGGTGCCCAGCGCCAGTGCGTGTGCCTTGGTGCTCGCAGTGGGCTCAGCCTCAGTGCCTGCAGTGGGCTCAGCCTTGGTGCTCACTGTGGGTTCAGCCTTGGTGCTCACAGTGGGTTCAGCCTTGGTTCTCACACCATGCTCCCACAGGTGTGAGCGCTTGCCCTGCATCCCGCCCCAGTGCCCAATGTTCTGCTCACTCACAGCATGCTCTGTACGTGCAGCCCCTGACGTGGTCAGCACAGGGTTCCGGATGCTTTTGCCATTTACAGAGCTTGCTGCACAGTGTTTGTGGTGTTCTTGCTGTCCAGACTGTGCTTGGTTCTGGATACTGGCCTGCTTTGGAGCAGCTGCACAGTCTGTGTGCACTGCTAGCCCCAGCTCTTGCATTAGCAGTGCCACCAGCCCGTGCTGTCCCTGTTGAGGCTCACTCCAGTGCACTCAGAGCTCACAGTCCATCATGCATCCCACGTTCACAGTGCCATTTTCAGTCTGCGGCACCAGCAGTGCCCTCTGTGCTCAGCATCAGCTACCAGTTTGCGGGGAGCTGGCATTTGGTGCGTGATGGTGACACGTTTGCAATGGCCCAGCTCACCTTTGGGGGTTGATGTTTCCAGGATGCTCAGCAGTCAGATGTTTTCCCCATTTGCAGTATGCTGCAGATGAAGACCAGTGAGATGTTTGGAGTTTGCAACATGTACTTGGTGCCAGTAGCGTGCCTGGGGTTTGGAGCACACAAGGTGCTGGAGGCACCAGTTCCTCAACCCCTGGCACAGCATGTGTGCCATGTTTGCCATGTGCTCTGCAGCCGGGTGGGCACTTGTCTTGCTGTTGGCACTTATGGCCAATGTAGGGGCCCATGCAGTGTGCTTGGTAGCCAGATGTGTGCTGTGCCTATGGTGTATTCAGTGCAGGGTCCCCTTCCTGGTGACTTCCTATTCACCTTGCAGCTCCAGCCTGTCCACAACATCTCCACCAGCCATGAAGGGGCAGGGGCAGTCCCGGGCTCCCAGCCCCTTTGCCCAGCAGCCTGGGGAGGGCAGGCAGAGTGCACCCACCATATATGCCATCAATGGAGCTATGGCATTAAGGTTGAGGTTTTAATCAGGCAAATGTTGGAAAATGGGGAGCGATGGTTCCCATGGTAACACTAACTCTGCCCCTTGCCCGTGGCACACGGCTGTGCACGCGCAGGGCTGTCATGGGCACCATGCAGCTGAGCTATGGCTGTCTGGGGAAACATAACTCCCAGCCTCCTGACTTGGGTGCATTTAAAACCTCAGCCCTATTGCTGTGCTGAGGCAGCTCTGCTGGCGGTTTACGACTCTGTTGTTTTTAGGAAAGCCAAATGGGAAGCAGGAGCTGCCTTGGTGAAGTACTGCAGATGGGACAGGAGGAGCAGACCAGGGCCAGGAGGAGCCACAGGGCGTTTGACCCAGCAGGGGTTGTGTGCCAATGGCTGCAGGGGTTGGGGCAGGATGGGGTCTGCAGGTACAGCAGAACGTGAGGGAACAGCTGAAGGATGTCTCTCAGGGCAGATCCGCATGCTCTGCTGGCTGGACACACTCCCATCCAGCTCCTCTCATCCTTCAGGGCCAGAGACGGGATGGAGGAGTGGGGTGCATGGGTAGCAGCCCTGCTGCCCAGTGTGGGTGCTCCTGGAGTGCCAGAATGTCCTGTGCCCTGCACTGGGGCTACTTGCAGGCTGCATGTCTCCAGAGGTATCTGAAGAACCTGGTGATGGGCTTCCTGACACTGCTGGGTTGGCCTTCAGCCCTGCAGCATTCATCATCCTTCCACTCTCATGCCAGTGCACAAGAGACTTTCTCCCTAGTGCAGGATCAGGGCTGTTTGGGGTAGGATGGGGCTCTCATCCTCCCTGCACACCACAACAAGGCTACATCCTTCTGCACACTGCCTCTCCAGTGTGGCACAGCTCTTGGCATGTTCCCTTGGCTGTGAGATGACATTCCAGCTGTGTCAGCTGTGTTCAGCTGCAGCACTACCCATGCCTGCAGCTGTTCATGCCAGCATGCCAGCCCTGGTGGGGGTGAGCCAGCGATGGTGATGTCGAGGCAGGACAGGGACACCCAGCTGATGCTTGAGGGCTGCACGTTGTGGCCGGGGCTCAGCGTGGAGCCCAGTGCTGTTGAGCTGGCCACAGCTGGCTGCAGGGTGGTCCTCCAGGCCCAGTCCAGTTCGTCCATCCAAGCATCCCCTGCCCATAAACTAGAAACTGATGGTAGGCTACCTTAGGAGCTCAAGCTCCTCCCAAATTCTTTCCCTGAGGGTCTCCTGGCCTGCCTTGTGATCAGGGAGGACTGTGCCTATGGTGAGCTGCCGCCCTGCAGTCACCTTTGCTCAGTTGTCTCTTGAGAGGGAGTTAAGCAAGGGGTTGCCACACTCTCAGCAGGACTGGATGAAGCTTGTCCATCTCTGGCTGCACTGGCTGGAGCACTTCCCATGCTGCCCTCTCTGCCCAGCTGCTGCTGCTCACATAATGTATTCATCCCAGGATGCCCCAGTGCAGCTGCAATATAATTATTGGAGTTTATTACACCATTAACTTTAAAATTTTATAAACCACCAGGCAGGTGACAAGTGGTGGAGGCGGGGGGTCTCACGCTGTGGACAGGGGCTGTGAGGGAAATAGTGCTGGGATCTGTCCCAGCAAGGTGCTGAGCCTGCTTCCCTGCCATGCCGGTGGTTTTGCTGGCAGTGCAAGCCCAGTGGCACCCCAGGAGGGTGCACCACTGCCAAGCTGCTCAGCACAGTGTGGCCATGTGCCAGCCTTCCCGTATTCCCTCCTCAAGATGGCAGGGAGAAGGAAGGACCAACCAGCTGCAGCAATAAAAGGCTATAAAACCAAATGACTGTCTCTGTACGCTGCAGCAATGGCTCCCAGGGTGTCTTCCCCTTCCTAACTGTGCTGAGGGCAGGAGGGACTGTGCACATCCCATTGCCCATGCACAGAGCCAGGGCTCCTGCTGCCTTGCAGCCACTCTCTGGTCACGTCTGCGACAGCCTTTCCAGCCGTGGGGGATGCTCTGAGGGGGGTGAGGCCATTTCCTCCACTCCTCCCACGCAGGATTGGAGCCTGACCTCCTGCTGGTCACGGGCCAGCGAGCATTGCCAGATCCGGAGTCAGGAGATGGGTGCTGGGTTGAGCATCCTCCTGGGGATGCTGAACACCCTCTGTGCTGACATGTCTAAGCATCCACCTGGGAAGGAGACTCTGTTTTGCTTTTCTGCATGGATTTGGGGGGCTCTTAGACTTATTTTCTCTGAGAATGTTTGTGCAGGGTTATCAAGTGGCCGGCTCAGTTTGGGGGTGGTTTGTACTGCCAGGGTCAGAGTAGAGCATGGACAGGGGGTGCTGGCTTTCAGCCTGGCAGAGCCAGGGCAGTGCAGGTCCATGGCATGTGGGGTATCTCAGACAGAGGCCTAAAGCAGGGGCTGCTGCACATGGGTTGGAACTCCACAGTGTCCACTGCCGGCTGCCTCTTCCTGGGCACAGAGGCAAGAGCTGGCTGGGTGAGCGTTTCTGGGAAGAGGAATTCAACAGGATCACAAGTGAGACCTCACTGCTCACCAGGGTTAAATACCATGGAATCAGCCTGGGCTCAGCACAAACCCTTTTCTCCCGTGATCAGGCAGGGATTGGACCCATCATCCCACTGAGTGTCTAAGGGATCTAACCCAGCTCTAATGCAGGCATTGTCCTCTCAGCCATCAAAGAGATCTGGCTCCTACACCCAGATCCTACTGAAACCCACTCCTTAAATTCCTCAGGCAGGACATCCAAAAGCCACATAAACTCAGTGTTGTTTTCTTGGAAGCAGCAAAAGGTGTCCAGGGCACCTTGTGCGAGCTCATGCACACAGCTTACAAAAGAGACTTTGTAATTGAGGTTTTGCGCTTAATGAAGGAATAAATTGAATGGGAGTGTTGTCTTTAATTGGGGTGTTGCATTAATTAAGGTATTGCACTTAATTGGGGTAAAGCATTTAATAAGGTATTGTGTTTAATGGGGGTAGTTTACGTAAATAGGGTCAGTGCATTAATGGGGTGCTGCATCTCTCATGTATCTGCTGGCCCTGGCAGACTTTTCATCTATCGCAGTGGGCCAAACTGGGGACCAGGACCGTCAGTGAGGCTGGTCTGCAGCACTGGAGCTGCCATCCTCCCCATCCTAGCGTGATGCAGCGGGTAACAGAGCTCAGATCAATGGCTCTGCTCCTATCCTGGTGTGTACAGCTCCCTCCCACCATTCTCAGCCCCACCATTCCCAGTGGCTGCAGGAGGATGGCGCAGAGGTTTCAGCAAGTGGGGTGCAGGCAGCACTACTGCTCCTGTGGCCCCCCCACAGCCAGCTCCCCAGCAGGCAGTGATGCCTGGCATGCTCATCATGCTGTCGCCAGCCCTGCTCTCCTGTAATTGGAATGGACATCTTGTCATCCCACATCTCCCCACAGCCATCCTTGCTGTCCTTGCTGCAGAGCCTGACCTGCTGGGCAGGTGCCGGCAGCATGCCGGGGAGGCCATGGAAGGAGGCTGTTCTTGTTAAGCCAACGTGTTTGCAAGGGTCTCAGAGGATACAACTTGCATGAGGCAGAGCTGAGTGCTGCGGCCAGCTGGGCTCCGCAGTCACGTTCCTTTCAATTAGATCAAAAGTATTGATTGCCCCAGATCCACTTCCCTCTGGGCCTGGGGCCGTGGCCAGCGCCAACTTTGGAGTGTGAGGAGCTGGCGAAGAAGACACAGCAGCCAGCTCACAGGCTTGAGCTGGCAGTAGAAGCACTCAGCAAGCTGGATCCATATCCCGGCCAGTTTGGCCCAGCAGAGTATCAGGGGGGAGCTCCCTGATAGGGGTCTCCCATTGGACAGCTGCCTCATGACCACTCAGGTCTGTGATTGCCTGGTCACTCATGTCCCCCACCCTCTAGGGCTGACCCTGCCACATCACTCTTGGTCCCCTGGGCTGATCACCTGCATCCCTCCTGAGGAGTCACAGCTCCAGAGCCTGGCTGGGAGGGTGAGCTCACTGCAGTGGCACAGCACCGGTGCTTGGAGTACAGCGGGAGTTTGGGTCTTGGAAAGGAAAAGAGTCAATCCATTGGCTGGGTGACAAGAAAGGGAAATCACAACTAAACCCTCATCTGGACTGGGCTAAATAAAACAGCCAGTGCCTGTGTCTTGGAGGGGATGAATGAGTCACCATGAGGGTGCTGGAGGGCACCACAGCAGGGTCAGGTTCACCAAGCATCCCTCCAGACTGTGGGGCCAACTTCTCCCATGTGTAGACTTCACCTTTCTCCTGCTGTGTTCTGTGGGTGTGTCAGAGCTCTGATGTAGAAATCTTCCTCCTTCTGTGCTCAGTTATTTTGTCCATGGATGCAGCGTCTTAACCTCCTCTGCTCCCACCCAAACCTCCAGTGTCTCTAGCCAGTCTCCATCACTGCTCTCTCTTACTGCCATCCTCTATACTCTTTACAATTAGTTTGGATTTTTCTTGATGTGTATCCCGGACCAGATACAGGGCTCCCAGTAAGGCCTTGCCGACAGCAAACACTTCAGATGCCTCACAAATGATTCTCCTTCTCATGCAGCCCTGAGCAACGTTGCCTTTTTCACTGAGTTCAGTTGCAGGGCTGCCAGACATCCCATATTAAGCTGATAGATCCCATATCCCAAATGAATGAGGTTTCTCCTATTTTCTCCTAACTCCCAGCTGCTTTTCCAAGCATCTGCCTGTCTGCTGGGCATCTGGAAACAGCTCCTGCTCACACAGATAACTGCACCTGCGGAACATGTCCTGCCTGAGGGTTCCGCCTTTCTGCATGCCTTGTTTATCCACCTGGGATTGTCCTGGGGTTTGGTGTTAAACTCAGACAAGCTGATGTTGCTGCCCACTGCTGAGCCAAGCTCTGTCCTGCCCTCCTGCCCACTTGGCAGCCCTGCCCTCCAGCCGCTCGCCCTCTGCTTGCTGGGCAGAATTGCTTCCCGCCCCGGCCCAGCTCTTGTCCTTTTGAATTGTATCTGATTGTTTTCAGGCCATTTCTCCGATTTGTCAACATCATTTCAAATTCCAGTCCTGTCTTCCCTGGCACCCGCAGCCTCCCCCCATCATCTGAGTGTAGTACATGGGCCCCATGCCAAGTCCCTGACGATCAGCATTCCCCTGGCTGGGGGGCACAAGGGTAAGCAGGAGAGACTCCACTTTTCCAATCTGCTGGCAAGCCCTTGGCTGGCTCTCCCATCCTGTTGGTTTGCTTGCACAGTGGCTAGTGAAGTCAGCACAGGAGCCCAGGGCATTGTGCTTTTCCTGACTCTTAGCATCATGTCAAAGGACTGGATGAGGGACTGTCAGGGGGCAAACAGACTGTAGCTGCCTGAGGCCAGGTGGAGGGGCAGATGAGCCCCATTACACACCACAGAGTCCCCCTGTGTGGCCTCATACCCCCCATATGCAGGCACTCAGCCACATGTGAGGGCCTCCGGTGTGGGACCTTGGGGACCTGCAGACATGTTGGCACTAGCCATTCCTAGCTCATGCTTTGTTCTCTGCCTTGTCTGGTCTGAGTAGAGAGCAGTCCCTAAGCCCTACTGCCCAGCTTCCCAAGCCGTGCAGCTTCCCCACTCCCTGCACCTCCATCCCACTGTCTGTCCCAGCATGCTCTCTCTTCCAGAGCTCCCTGGCTGTGAAGCCATAGTCCTCCCCTCCTCCTGGCTTGTAAAATGCCTGCAGCTGCAGCTGGGGACGGGGCTTGTGCTATGGGTGCCGCTCACTTGGGCACAGCTTGATCCCAACCCATCCTGGCTGCACGCTAGCCTTGAGTAATCCTGAAAGGGGATGAGTCCCCAGTATGCATTTGCCCTTGCTGGGTGGACAGGCAGGAGCAGAGTACAGCAGAGAGGAGAGTTAGGAAAGGAGATGGGAGAGGACTTGCCTCTTTGGCCACACAGGAGGAGATCAGGCTGTGGGGATGGTGCTGAGACATTTCCCCAGTCGAGGTGGCAGTTGATAATGGAGCTGAAGATATCCAGGGAAAGCAAGGGCACGTGATCCCCTTGATATGGGGGACAGGGTTCTGTGTGGTGCCAAGGGACAGTCCTGCTCCCATGCCATGACTGTCCAGGACACAGGACATTGGGCTCCAGCTGGTCCCACACTCACACAGCTCAGTTTGCCCTGCACCTCAGGCTCTGCGCTTATAGGGTGACCTGCCTGGCAGACCCTCCATGCCCTCATGTCCCTCGCCACCCCAGCACCTGAGATGTGCAGGCAGAGACTACATATCGAGCTCTGCAGACCAAAGACACATTTCCTGGCTGCATGGAAGCTCCTTGCCACAGGATCAGGCCTTTCTGCCCATGGTGCTTGCTGGGCCAAGCATCCCTAAGAGAGCCAAGGGTCCCTGTGGAAGAAACTGGAGTCTGGTGGCTGTGTCTGGAGCATCTGTGGTGGCAGCAGCACTTGGGTCACTTGCCCAGCCTACTCCTGCCATGTCTTTCTGAGCTGGAGGTGCAGGGCTGGCACGTGCATGCTGCATCCCTAGGGCAGGGAGAAACAGGCGGCTGGGGCTGTGCGTGCTCCTTGCCGGAGGCAGCCTATCATGCTGTATTGACCCACACAGAGGCAGAAACATGTGTGCCATGCACAGATCGATGGGAAGATTGAAGATGCATGTGCGCTTGCCGGACGACTGGGGAAAGCTTTGTCGTTGGCATTGGCAGCACAGTGAAGGTCATGCTGACCCGCGGCGCAGTCCCCGAGGAGAGGCGAAGCCTCTTGCCGCGCTCATGGGCGGCTGTCTCATCGCTTGTCCTCCGGAGACCCTGGATTCCCTGCCAGGCACGCACCTTCTCAGCAGAGCCATGTCTGCTGGGGGGGCTACCCAGGGCTGGGCTTGTTCTGGGGACAGGGAGCTGGTGTTTCCCCCACCACTGTGCCACAAGGCAATGCCACAGAGCGCTGCTTGACTTGTGAATGAGTGGGTTGGTTCAGTCTTTTTAGCTGTGCAAACCCTCCATCACCAGCTAGTGAAACCAAGCCAGGAAGCTGGGAGAGATCAAAACTTGCTGGCAGAGGTGCTGTGCATTGGGAGCAGGCAGACCCAGGTGCCATGTGGTTGGTGCCTCAAGGTTGAACCCATCACCTCATTACTGAGCCACTGCCGCGGGCAGGACGGGGCAGGAGGACGCCTGCTTGTCACGCTGCCTGCAGGGCAGTGCTGCACGGGGGCTGAGTGCTGCTTAGGGCTGTGCGCGGGGTCGAACGTAGCGTGCCCTGGAGGGAGCAGACTCCGGCAGGGCAGGATAGGGTGAGGGCTACCCCGGCTCAGCCTTTCTAGCAGAGATGGTCACTGCCTGTGGTGCCCCCCACTTCTTGTTCGCTGCCGTGGAACAATGAGGAGCAGCGAAGGAGGGAGGGGTGGCACAAATGAAGCCGGAGGACCCCATCCCGCGTGCACAGCGAGCGCAGTGGAGAGGGGGGGCGGCGGACACGGGGCGCGGGAGGCGATACTGCCGCCTTCCTGGCTCCGGGGCACCGAGGAGCACGGCGGGGGCGGGGGGACGCGCGGGAAAGTGCACCTCTGGCGTCCCGTGTTCAGCCCCTCTCCGGCGGCGTCTCGCCGGCCGGACCCCGCCGGGACAGCCGGGGCCGGGAGCGGGACGGCCGTGACTCGGCGCTGGCCGCCGTGGGTCGCGGCGGGCCGCGGCAGGGAGGCGGTTAACGGCCAGGGAGCCGCCGAGGCAGGAGGAGTCCGCAGGCGGGCGAGCAGGAGGGGGCCGCCGGGCGAGCTGCCCGCAG
>VZTB01016677.1:733365-754488 GCA_013397245.1 Thryothorus ludovicianus | reverse complement strand
GGCAGCTCCCGAGCCATTCAAACAAGTGGCTCCGGCAGCACTTCGGGGCCGGAGCTGGGGAGCGGGCGCAGCGTGGCTTCCTGCCCCGGAGGCGCCGGGCCCTTCACACTGCCTCTTTTCTCTGACGCTTGCTCTTTATTTGACGATGAAATAATGTTGACATGTCTTGAATTATTAAGTATTCCCTGGATTTTATTAGCACATGATGCCTAAATGCTGTCTGTATCTGCTGGGGTCTTAACCAGAGAGGAGCGAAGGAGAGAGGCAGAGAGACAGAGCGAGGGAGAGGAGAGAGAGGGGTTTTTGACAGCTGTATTTGTGCTGATAAGCGAAGGCACAAGGAGACGATCGACTAGTGAGACAAGAGGGAAGCGGCGGCTCGGAGCTGCTGAGGGGGGCTGCGCTTCCCTCCCGAGACGGCTCGGCCCTCCCGGTGCCGTGCTGGGGCTTGGGGGGGACCCGAACCCCCTCCCAGCGCCTGGCCGGGCTCTCGGCCGGTGCCTGTGCCAGGGGGCAGCTCGCTGGCTGGGCACACCAGCTGCACGGGGCAGATGCCGATTGAGATTGTGTGTAAAATCAAATTTGCTGAAGAGGATGAGAAGCAGAAGGAGAAAGAAGAAGGGGACAAGGAGAGTCTGATCGAGGAGCCTGCCCGGCCCCGCTCCCGGGATCTGGCCACCTTTGCCAGCACCAGCACGCTGCACGGCTTGGGACACATCTGCCGGTCGGGACGGCTGGGCGTGCGCCAGACCCTCTGGGCATTTGCCTTCCTGGCCTCGCTCGCCTTCTTCCTCTATCAGGCGGCCAAGTCAGCGCTGCTCTACCTGGAGCACCCCCACGTCATGGCCCTGGACGAGGAGGCCATCCGCGAGATGGTCTTCCCCGCCATCACCATCTGCAACATCAACCGCTACCGCCACTCGGCACTCACCGACGCCGACATCTTCCACCTGGCCAACATGACCGGGCTGCCCCCCAAGGACCGGGATGGTCACAAGGCCACGGACCTGCTCTACCCTGACCCCGACATGGCTGACATTGTCAACCGCACCGGCCACCAGCTCGACGACATGCTCAAGAGCTGCAACTTCAGCGGCGAGAACTGCTCATCCCGTGATTTCACTGTGGTGAGTGCACACCTGGCTCAGCTTCCCTAGGGGCCCCTACCGGCACGGGGGGCACCCACCCGTCCGCGTCGCACCGGAGCAGGGCTCCCTGGCTCACTCCGGCTGCTGAAGTTTGCATCTCTCTCTGTTTGAGTTTCCCTCCAAATTTCACATAGAGAGAGGGAGAGGATCCTCCGTGGGAGCTCTCAGCAGGGCTCTGCGCCACAGGACTGGGCAGGTCTGTGCCTGAGGGGCTCACGAGCAGGAGCCGCGATGGGTGAGCAGCAGGGTTCAGCAGTCCCCAGGGTGGGTGTGCAGCGGCCAGGGGGAAAGCTACGGCATAGAGTCCTGCTCCAGCCTGCTCTTCCCCCGGATCAAAGTGCCCTGAGGCAGGGTGCTTTACTCAGCGAGAGGGGCTGGAGCAGGGGGGCAGGCAGAGACCCCTTTACACATAGGGGTTCGTTCCCGCATTTGCGGGATTAGCACTGGGATGCGTGTAAATGGGGGGACAGCCGGCATTGCACACACACGTGTGCTCATGCTGAGCACAAATGCCGAGCCGCCGCGCTCTGGAGGCACGGCTAGAGGCGGGCGAGCGGGGGGCTGCCCGGGGCTGCCCACTCACTGTCCGGGACTGGCAGCAGGGCCTCTTCCAAGCAGCGCCCAGACTGCCCAGGCAGAGAGCCCCTGGCCGACCGCCGCCAGTGTGCAGCTCTCACCAATATTGAGCCTGGAATCACAAATCCCCGCTGTGGTTTGGGAAAATAAATGTGCTGAACGGGCGGAATACCTGATGGGACCCTTTTCAGACCTTAATGACTCTGGAAATGAGCCGCCTCTCTCCTACGGCTGCCAGGGGCTACTGCTCAGCTGGCTCTCGCGTTCTCAGGAACTGTGCTGCCAGCCGGACCCCGCTCCGTGCCGGGGAGTGGGATGTGATGCCATGGGCTGTGCAGGATACTGGGGAATAGAGGAGGCTCCGTGGGGCTGGAAATGGCTGATGCAGCATGTTCCGTTTCACTTCTTGCCCATCGCTACAATGCCTGCTCAATGTGCAGAGTGATGCTGTCCCTGGGAAAGAGACGTTTGGGGGAAGGGGGGGCTGCCCTGTGCGGGGGGGTGGCGGTGGCATGGGGCACTGCAATGGAGTGGGAAGGAGCGGGGGACAGTGGGCGGGCAGCCCCGCTCCCCCTGGGGATTTGCTGGGCTCTGTGCCTGCTCTACGCCAGCTGCTTCAGTTTACCGGGCAGCAGTGTGGTTCAGCAGGGTTTGGAGCAGGAAGCTCCGGTGCTGGACAGTCCTGCACCTGGCTTGGCCATGCTGACTCCAGCCCTGGGATCCTCCTGGAGGATCCTGCACAGCTTTGGTTTGTGGGGGAGGCAGTGAGCCCAGCCTTGTGCTGGGCAGTGGCACAGCGTGGCAATGGGATTTGATGTGTGCTGAGCTGCACTGTGATGTTGGCAGGGCAGAGCTTAGGTGGATGGGGCGGTACAGGCTTCCCACAGCATGGACAGAGTGTGTGGCATGCTCTGTGCTGTGTGGCAGTGAAGGGTGACCACCAGGACAGTCACAGGGACCCAGTTTCTCAGCATGTGGCTGTGCAGGACCAGCTGGCCTGCCTACCTCATCTGCTTATGAGTATGCCCTGGGGATGCCCAGGCAGCCAGGCTCTGGTGTGCTGGCACCCTGCACTGGAGCAGGTTCCAGGCATGAGAATGGCTAGTGCCAGCTGACCTGTGGGCTCATGACCAAAGAAGGGGAGTATAGGGCTCTTAAGCCCTCCACCCACCCTGTCCATAGCTCAGCATTTCTGGCCTTTGAGGCATGAGGGGCAGTCAGTAGAAAGGGGTGTACCTGTCACCTCTCACTTGCCTGAAGCAAAGGAATGAACCTGGGGAAGGGGAGGCTGCAGAGATGGATGTGGGGAGGGATGGGTGAAGATGTGATACACCTCTCTGCTACATGACATGTACCAAAGCCTTGCCAGGCAGCAGTGGGACCTGTCAAGGCATCACACCATTTGCAGCTGGAGCCTTCTACTCCTGTTCCCTGAGCCAAATCGGTCCCTTGTGCCTCCTGGGAATGACTGAAACACAGCACAGGCTTCTTGGCAGGCGGGTTGAGTCCCAGCTGTGCTGTGTGGGCTTGGGCACTCCTGTGCCTCATAGCTGTGGTCCCAGTGAAGGGGTACCCAGGCTGCTCATGTGACGGGGAGCTCCAAGCTTTGTTGGTCCCATTTCTGAGGCCCCATGTGAGCCTTCATGTTCAGAAAGCTTTTGTACCCGCTCTGCTGTGGGCGAGTGTGTGAGTCACAGCATGTCCTAGCGGTGATGGAGGGCTCCCAGACTGCAGCACATCGCAGTCGGGCAAATGGCTTGGGGTCCCAGAGGCTGTAGCAGAGGCTGTCCCCCAGCGATACTGGAGAAGGGAAGGAGCCATGCTTGCAGGAGTGCTGGAGTCCTTCCTTCCCTCTGGGCATGAGGTGGACTTTGTCCAGAGGCTGGAAGTTTTTCAGCAAGAGTGGCCAAACTGTGGGGCTGCCACCGACTGCCTGTCCAGGAGCTTGAGCAGTTCCAGGGCTGGAGCATGTCCCCTCGTGCTGCTGCTTGCAGCCCATGCTCACGCAATAAATAACTCGTGCGGATCCTTTAAGTAAGAGCCGTGAGTGGTAAATGATCTTCCCCTATTCAACGTCACAAATCCACATTCTTTATGGGACAGCAAATTAAGAAACTATTGGGAAAAAAAAATCCCCAGCGTAAGCATCTTCCATGTAATAAAGCCCGGCTGGGCTGTAAATCTCCCCAGCGGCAGGGACAACCCTGAGCCGCAGCGAGGCTCCCTGCAGCCCCGCTGACAAATGTGCCCCCTGTGCTGGCTGCTAGAGGGCCGTGGGGGAGGCCTGGCAGAGCATCTTCTGACCCCTTTGAGCTGCGCCGTGCTCCGCAGCCCCCCGGTTTCTGCTGTGCTTGGGGACACTGCCCAGTGCCCGCCGGCACTCTCCGGTGGACGCCTTGGTGAGGGTGCCGGGCACGGAGCGCTCCTGGAGGGGAGAATGCAGCTGCAGAGCAGAGGGTGCCGTGCAGGCAATCAATGGCGCTCTTTACATGCCATGAAGCAGGAGGTTGGGAAGTGTCCCCACAGGGCTGGGGCTGAGCTGCCGCGGGTGGTTTGCACTCACCTTAGCCTTCCTGCCTGGCACCCCGGCACAGCCGCAGCCCGAGGCCAGTTCTGGCCACGTCAGGTGGCACGGAGGGAAGAGGAACCCTTCTCGACAGTGCTTTGGAGATGGGGGTACAGACAGATGGGGTGTGCCTGAGTCTGGGGGCTGTGGGAAGCAGTGCATGGAGGGGCCCCCTCAGTTGGCAGCAGCATCCCGCCTGTTCGCCGGCAGTGGCTGCAAGCAGGAGCCTCCGCTCGCGGCCGGGCAGGAGCCCAGTGCCTTTCTCAAAACCTCATTCGTTGTCAAAAGCCTTTTGTTTGTGATGTGTGGCTGCCGAAGCCAGTTGTGCCGGGGCTGGAAGCTGGGGGGAAGCAGGGAGGTTGCCGAGAGCTGGCAGTGCCTCCCAGAGCTGGCACCGGCCCCGGCTCTCCATGCTAGGCCTCCTGCCCGCTAGGGATGTGGGCAGTGTGAGGGGTCTCCCCAACACCCCATGCAGACCCCAGAGGGGGAAGCCCTATGCTGAGATAGGCAACATCCTCAGCTGCATTCCACATGCACACAAGAGATCCTGGTTCAGGGGGTGGGGGCAGCAGGCTGCTGCCTCTGCCTCCTCCCAGCAAGGCTCTCCCACTGTTCCTGACATGGGGACTCTCTGACCTTTCCACCAGAATCGTACTTAATAAATGTCACATTTTCAGCCTATTTTTACTGAGTAAAAGAGATGGACTGATTGTTTTTCACCTGCCCTGCTCTGCCTGGTGCCTGCTCAGCCCCTGGCATTCAACCACTCTATTTTCCCTGTAGTCCTGTGCAGGGCTGGGGCCCCTCCAGCTGTTTAGTGGGCTCCAGCTACTGCAGACCCTGCCCTGGCTGGGGCACAGAGGGGCTGTAGGGCCATGCAGTGCCATACGAGTCCCAGCAGAGCATCATCTCCTTTGGAGGGTGGCATGGCTGTGACTGTGATGGGTGTCCTGCCATGCCTGGCAGGGACTGACTGGGCTGAGGCTAGTTGTGTCAGTACCCAAGAGAGGCCGGAGCATCCCTCACTCATTCTGTGCCTGTGAGCTGCTCAGCTGAGCCCATCTGTGCCCATTTGGGTCACAGCACTCCACTCACTGCATCCACATCCTGCAGTCCCAGCCCAGTGCCTGAGCCAGCTAGCTAGGGGCTCACAGCCCATCTGGAACCCTCCATCCTCACAGTCTGGCCGCTGTGCTTGTGCATTTCCAGGCCTACATCCCGGGTAGTGCGGGCATGTCGCAGGTTGGCCGTGCTCCTGTCCGGAGCAGCGGCAGCGGCATCTCCAGCGCTGTTACACATGAGCCGCCTGGGCACGGCTCGAGGCGCTGTTTGTGCCAGAAAACGGGGGACTTTAATGCAATTCATTGCCATTTAATTTTACACAATTCCTGCTGCTTAATCCGCTGAGAAATGCTAATTTATACAATTCACGTCTAAAAATAAATGTCAGTCCAGCAGCTCCCAGCAGCGGGTAGCTGCTCCCACCAGCCCCCACCGAAGCCTTCTGCAGGGACCCCAGTCTGGAGCCCATCTTGCTCCCTGCCAGCCATGCTGCTACCCCTTGTCCCAGGTGCTCAGGCTCTGGCAGCAAGTGTGTGGATTTGGGGATAATGGGATTTTGGGACAGTGTGGTGGGAGAACACTGCACTTAGGGGCATCGCTGCAAAGTCCCGCATGGCAGTGGGGCAGGGTGACAAGGGGACAAGCAGGTGTATTAGCAATCTGACTCTCTTTCAGACGCCTGGGGAGACATTATTGGTGTGGGGGTCATGAGGTGTCTTTGGGACCACTGCTTCCTCATGGATTCCCCCAATAAATCTGGGCACAGCCCCACGTGCGGCTGCACCCTGGGCTGTGGCTGGGGGTGCATGAAGCAAGAGGGGTGCCCGGTGCAAAGGCCTGGCATGTAGCCACCTTGGCTGCACATGAGGGGTCCAGCCATAGACCAGGGCAGGTGCTGCCTGGTTGGCAGGTATTGATTGGTCACAAAGTGCCATTAATGTATGTGGGATGGGAGGGAAGCATGCACCCTTCCTGGCTGGGGAGTGGGGATGCATCATTAAGTCTCTGAGGAGGTTGATCTGCAGGGGACAGCGAGGGGGCTGGATCATGGGGAGGAGGGGATCCATGGCTGGGAAGAACCTATACTGAGCTCCCAGACCCCTGCCTCTTATCCTTGAGCATCCCCATACCCTGCTGCCCTCCACCCTAATGCCACTGCCCCAAGCATCTCACACCCATTGCCTCCCCCACCCCTTTGCTGAGTGGACCCCCATGTCACCTCCATCCAAGTGGGGTGGCACTGACACCAGCAGCAGCACTTCAGAGAGCAGTGGGGTGCCACTGCAGTGCCAGGGCAGTGGGGTGGGCATCAAGTGGTCGTGGGTGCCAGCTCTCTGCAGGAGAGGGGCGAGGCGGGGGAGCAGGGGGATGCGGAGGCGACACAGCGGGGGAGCAGAGATGCTGGAGGAGCCGACGGCTTTCCCACCGTCTCCCTGATTGAGATCGGATCACCGTGAGCATAAAAAAGCTCTCTTCATAATTATATTTAATGAATTGACTTTAAAAGCTCTTATGCTCTTATCTGGGTAATTTAATATCACACACTTAATAAGCCTGTCTCCGATACGGGGGGAGCCAGCGGCCAGGACGCCCGCGCCTGGTGTGTCTCCCCAGGGATGTGGGACGTGCCATGAGGCTGGGCCCACGTGCCAGGCTGTGGAGGGGGACGCTGCTGCCCCCCGGGGCCAGGGCACCTGTGGGGTGACTGTGGGGCAGTACCCCTGAAGCACTGCTGGCTGCAGAGGGTGCTGGGCACCTCGGGTGGCCGCGAGAGAAATGGGGACAAAATACACAGAGGGGATTGGCTCCAGGAGCTGGTGCTTGCTGGTGCCCGGGGCCACAGCGCTGTGAGACCATGGGGTGATGGGAACACAGGGCAGTGGGGCTGACAGGGTGCAGGGTGACAGATGGGGCAGGGGGGTTCATGGGGTGCCGCATGGCTGGCTGGGTGTGGGGCAGGGGTGCAGGTGCCCTGTGCCAGCGGCATGGTTGGATGCCACATGGCCCCATTGTTGAAGGGAATTGCTGTGTCCCTGTCCTTTATTCCAGTGCCAGTTGTGGACAGGGTGCCATGGACAGCACTGGGAACAGCCATGGGTCAGAGTGCACCATGGGTTCCTGTGCCATGATGCTATTAGATCCCTGTCTCCTTCTGGCTCCAACCACCTGGGGTAGTCAGCTGGGATTTCATGGAGGTAAATGCAGGCTTGTCCCCACGGTCTCTGCAGCTCTGTCCCTCCCCCCCTGCACCCCTCCTCCCAGTTCCTGGAGTCCCAGAAGGGGTGTGGGCTGCCTCCTGCAGGCCGGCAGAGCTGCAGCCCCAGCAGGAGTCTGCGCCCCGCCTTGTCACCCCCCCCACGACCCATCTCTGCGTGCAGGCGGGCGCCTGCGGCGAGCTGGAGGGAAGGCTCTGCCATATGGAGCCAGGGTCTCTGGGGACTGCACGAGCCTGGGGCTGGGACCTGTGGCCATGAGGGGAGTCCCTAGAATCCTCCACTCCAGACGCTCACTGGGCAGTGGGGTGGAAAGCCACTGGCCAGGCTTGTGTTCTCTGCCTGTCAGAGTTAGAGCTGCTGTGAGCTGGTCTGTCCCCCCAGCCTGGCACCATGTCCCCAGTCACCCTCGGGTCCCTGATTCCCCAATGACGGAGGACAGAGCAGCACCTCCCAGCATCCATGACTGTGCTGCCCTAGGACAGGTGTCAGGCACAGGGTCACAAGGGCAGGGTGAGTAGTGTTGGCCCTTGGCCAGCCGTCCCCAAGCTCTGGAGTGCCTGGCAGTGCAGGCTGCCATCCTGGCACTTGGTGCCTAGGCTGGGAGGGCTGGAGGGAGGCGTATGCCAAAGTTGTGGGGCAGAGGAACAAGAACACAGCTGTCACCCGGCCCTGTGGAGGTGACAGAGCGGGGATCCCAGCTCCCCACTGGGGCATGGGGCAGCCGTGCCGGGTCTCCCTCATGAGGGAGTGTCTGGAGAAGGAGGTTTACGGAGCTGCACTAAGTGACGCAAATGGTTTGAAGCCCATAAAGAGAGACGGTTTTATGTAAGACGACTATATAAAGCTCTGCTGTTCTGCCATTGATGAGATATAGGCCTTTATTTATAGAAGGCAATGTTTGCGGTGCGAGTGCTGAAAGCCAGCCAGGGACCCGCAGATAGGGCATAGAGTCATTTGACATGCAGCTGCCGTCGACACTGTTCACACATTAAAGAAAAAAATTAACAAGTTTGCAGCCAGTCAGGTGGAAAAAACAATAATTGTCGAAAAACGTATTTCCCCCTTTTTCCAATAACAAATAACTGGAACGCTGTTGGGGAGGCTTCAGCTTGCTTTCCCTCTGGGAAAGGATGGGCTGAGGCTCCAGCCAGGCTAGAGGATGGAGTGGGCAGGGGAAGGCAGACAGGGTGGGATGAGAGCCCAGACAGGGGATGCTGCCACAGGGTGGATGGCCCTGCCTGGGCGTTTTTATGTCCACGACTGGAATAACAGGGCCTGCAGGCAGGGATGAAGGCATCAACAGCTCAATGCGACCATGTGTGTGCTGGTGGATGTGGAGGGGGGACAAACACCAGGAGCTGAAGATGCTTACTGCATGAGGGGCTGTGACCAAATGCTGCTACATTTTCCTGCCTGGCCCAGCATTGTCTCTCTCCACCTGCACACACAGGGATGCTCTGAGATTATTTCTTAGCCAGATGTGGCTGGGTTTTTACTGGAGAGCATGCAGCCAGTCCCTGTGGTCAGAGCGCCCTGCCAAATTCTGTTTCATGCACGAAAGGAGGGAAAACTTCTCATGATTAATTGTGCAATAGGTGAAAACAAGCATCTCTAACCTGCTCCTTGCTGGTCTCTGGCCTTCTCTCCCAGGTGCTGCCCCAACATACAGCCAAGGGAGGGTGCGAGGACAGGAGGGTGCTGACACCTCTGCCATGTCCTGCCCTGTCCTGACTCTGCCATGACCATGAAGGGTCCCAGCAGGGAGCAGTCAAGCTCAAGGTCAAGTATTTTCCCTGCAGCTCCCTGCACTGTTCTGTGGATGGCTGTCCCCTGCTCATAGTGCAAAGCCTTCCCCATGCCCCAGTGCACTGTGCCAGGCACAGGCAGGGCTCTGCCAACCCCATCACCCACCATGCCACCATTGTGCCAGCAGCAGGCAGGAGAGGAGAGTGGCTGGGCTTGAGTCAGGGGGACTGGACCTGCACCCTGATGCACTGGGACTCAGGGCTCCTGCATGTGCCTGCTCTGTCCCCAGGAGACGTCACGGGCTGCATGGCTGCTCCTCTCCTGCCACCCTCGTGAAGCCCCTCTGCAGACACCCTCCAGATCATTTGGCCCATGTCTGGGCCCTCAGACAGAAGCCTGAGCACACTCTGCACATGATGAGCATCAGCTGAGCTCAGCTGGGCTCAACAGGTTTTCTTCCAGCAGAACAAAAGGTTCTCACCTGATGGCAGTTTGGGGAAGCCAAGTGCAGGAGCTGGGGGACAGGAAAGCCAGTGGCTGGAAGGACCTATGGACACTGTGTCCCAGTGGCACCAGAGTTGGGGACCCCCTTTTGTGTTGGAGAGCTGAGCAAGGCTGTCCCATGGCCATGATGGCTGGGCAGGCAGGGAGTAGGGGCTGGGGGACACACTGGTCACTGCTGGCTGCCAGCTCTGGGATGTGCAGGGCAGGAAGGGAGAGGAAGCACAGCCTTGTCAGAGTAGAGCCTCTGATTAATCACTAACTGCCGACCCTCCAGCCAGCAGCTCATTAGCAGTTTAATTCCCGGTGCCCGGCATGCAGGAGGGCTGTGCTGCTCTGATTGAGCTGGATGCACTCATCTGGGCAGCTGCAATCAGGTGGTGGCCCCCCCACTCTGGTCACAGTCACAATCAGTGGCCACATCCCCCGTGTCCAGGGTGGGCTGGATAGCAGGTGCTGCAGGTACTACAGATGATGCAGGTGCTGCAGATGCTGTGGGTCCTTTGGTCAAGCAGGGGTGAAACACATTGGTGGCTGTGGCTACAGAGAGCTTGTGAGCAGGGCCAGGGGCTGGGGGTGTGCCCATGTCCCCCCCCGTATCCATGGATAGTCTGGCTGTGCCTGGAGTGTGGCAGTCCCTGCGGTGTCATGGGGCTGGGAGCAGCTGTCAGTGGTGTCAGCAGCCGTGGAGAGGCACTGCGCTCGGCTGCTCGAGGATATGTCACCAGCCTGTCATCTCTGAGGTCAGTGACACCCTGCACATCCTTGTACTGCCGCACCTACATGTGCACCCACAGGGCAGCAAGGTGAGGGCTGTGGTCCCTGCCTGCATCTTGGTGTTCCTGCCACCATCCCAGGTTCTTTTCTCCCCTGGCTCTTCTTCCTCACTGACTCCTTCACTAATGGGGTGTGGGAATTCACCTGGGCCATGGGAGCAGAACAGGGGGGAGGGAACTGAGTGTCCCAGGAAAACGACACTATCTGTGGATGCTGCCTTTCTCTCATGGACCTTAAACTCCATCTGCCTCATGGCAGAGGTGGGCCCTGCCATGCCTCCCAGCTGTTTGGGGGTGATTGCAGCTCAGCCTTATCCCTTTGCCCTCCAAAACTTGCTGTGTCCTTCACTTCCAAGCTGCCATCTCCACAATTTCTTCACAGTGCAAGGAATGAGGGAGAAACCACAGCAGAGAGAACCATCTTCATCTGTCTTCAATGCTCCAGTGGCTGGAGCAGGACAGGGAAGGGGCTGGCAGGTATCCCCACTGCAGTGGGGCAAGGAGGGATAGCATGCATGTGGGGGCAAGTCAGGGGCCGTGCTGGGGCTGTGACTCCTGCAGAGGAGGCAGGACCAGCCCAGCATCTGGTGCTGCTGCCCCTGGGAAAGGCTTGGAGCAGCCCGCCTTCCTGAGCAGCATGGGACTGAGGGCACTATGCAAATCCAGCTGAGATTGATGGAAGTATTAATTATGTCCCATCAGCTCAGCTCTTACCCAGCAAGGCAGGGCACCAGGTCGTGCTGCAGTTTGTGCAGGAAAGATGGATTTGCACTGGCAGTGTGTCCCCTATGCCTGTTCCCCTGTCCACAGTCTTCTCCCACCAGCCTGCTGTAACTGTGGTGTGCCATTCCAGGTCGGCCTGGCTCTCTCAGCCCCATGGCACTGCCTGGCTTAGGGATGAAGTCATCACTGAGGAGGGAGGTGAGCAATCTGAGGCAGGAGCAATGCAAGCGCTGTCAAGCAGTCTGGCATACCCAGCTATGAGGTCCTGCTAATCAGAGAATGTCTGTAATTACAAGTGCTAATTATGGGCAGGGGTTCACAGTAATTCCTGCCCTGCCAGCATTACACTGGTCACACCAAGGTGCATTGCTTCTACATGAGGACAGGGGAAATAACCAGGACTGCTCAGCAGGCTCTCCTGGCCCAGGAAATGGTGTATCACCAGGCCTCCTGCCCAACCACTTCCCATCCCCATCCCATTCTATCCTGTACTGGACATGGTACAGCATGTACAGTGCTATACACAGAGCCCTGCCTGTGTGGCCATGACAGCTGCTCTGTCCCCGAGCACCTGGCTGATCACATCTCAGTGAAGCAGTTTTTCAGAGGGAGTTTTTCAGGCTCTGACCCCCCTGTGCTGCTGCTGCTGCTCTGACATCCTGTTTCCTTATCGCCTGACATGACCTTAATTAACTCCCTGTGCTGATAATGCTCCGGGTTTCTCCTCCAGGAGCTGTATCTCATCATTGTACCTCGCCTCATCCTCTTATGGACCACTGCAGAGACTGCACAGGCAGCCTGGAGCAAGGGGGAGAAAGAGATGTGTGGTGCAGGCAGGGCAGGGCAGTGATACTGGGGTCACTGGGATGACACAGAGTGGATGTCACAGTGCTGGAGCCAGAGGATTGGTGCTGCATTGAGAGTTTCGGGGAGATGCTGACCTGGTGGAGATGGCTGTCATGGTGCAGGGGTGGGGGTTCAGGCAGGAGGGGGGGCTGTGCTGATGCCCAGGGCACGGTGGCAGAGGCAGTGGTGCCCATGGCAGCAGCATGCATCCAAGGCTCCAGAGGTGCTGTGCACCAGCGTGGAGGGATCCTGGCTCTCCTTGCACTGCTGAGGGGGCCTGGGAGGGCTGAGCTGGCAGGACACTCCACCCCTGGGAGCTGCCTGGCTGCCCGGCTGCCCCTCCACTGCCAGCCCTTGTGGATTGAAATACCAGCACTGATGACTTGTAGCCACTTAATCTCCCGTGCTTGGCAAATATTGGCAAAGAGGAGATATTTCAATAGTGAGGTTTGCCGATGGGAATCTCAGTGTGTGATCCCACCAGCTCCATGCCGTGCAGCAGCCCAGCTGCCTCTGAGGCAGCTGCTCACCAGGATTGAAACTGGCATGGGCACAGTCTGGGGCCCATGGGGCCGCTTCCAGCACCTTTTCCAGCAGGGAGCTGTTCTGAGCTTACCTGTGTTGCGGGTCATGTGTCATCCTCCAGCACAGGAGCAGGGCTCTGGAGCAAGGTCCCTGATCAGGGTTCCTGTCACCTGCAGGTAGCTTTGACCTGGTAATGGCCAGGCCAATGCCACAAGCCCTGCAAAAAGCAAAAGTTGCAAAATGCTCTCAATCTCCTCCTGGCTTGCAGCCACACCACTCTAATCTTCACTCCTATTCCCCACAGCTCCTAGTCCCCAAAACTTTAGTCCTGCCTGTCTCAAGTGCTCAGGTCCCATCCCCAGGCCCACAACCCAGACAGCAGTTAGGATGAAGGACCAGCTGTTCCTGGGGCGTGAGTGGATAGGGTGCATTTTGACCTCTCTGTTCATGCTACCTGCAGACACAATGGGAATTGTGTTTTCCTGAAGTTCGCTGTGCACCTCAGGCATTATGGAAAGTGTGTACAGATATACCTGCTCACAGAATGTGATGTATGGGATGCTGGGAGCAGCATTCAGTCCTGGTAATGAGGCATTGGATCCAAGCGGGGGCAAGGGGAAATGGTCTGAAGAGAGAAGGTGGGAGCTGCCAGTGATGCTCCCCTTTGTGTGGGAGGCAAAGGGGTATGAGGAGGACAGAAGGAGGCCCTCAGCTGCAAGGGCAGGTTGCCTTACCCCATTCCTGCCAGGACGTGTCCCTGCTCCCACAGCAAGCACTGGGAGCTGGGAGGAGCTGAAGAGGAAAACTGAGGAACTCCTGTGGGTGCCAAGGACCAGCACATGGGCAATGTGGCCCAAACAGGAGGGAGAAGCAGATACCTTGGGAGTTCTGAGACACCCAGCCCATCACCTACAGGGAGAGCAGATAATGGGGATATAGGGATAGAAGGATATGGGCTGCAGCATTGTCCCTGCCTGCCAGCACCTGAACCTCTTCCCCTTCCTGGCAGCCCCAAGGAGGGAGTCCCTGTCAGTGCCAGGGTGTGGGGGCTCTCTTGATCAGCCCCTCCGCCCGGGAGCACCCAGGCTGGGGAAAGCCAACCCCTATCATGTTTGTTCCATTGATTTAGCGCCGCAGAGAGGGTTTAATCAGCCTTTAGCCTGCACGCTCCAGCATTAAGAACAAATCCATTAGCCACGAGATAACCACAAAGGGTTGCGCTGAGGCTGGATGAGGTCCCAGTGCCTTCAAGATGCAAATTGGCAATCAAAGATCAAAGCCGTGCAGCTCCCTAATCTCTGCTAAAAGGGCTCAGCTATTAAGGAGCCCTTTCCCACTGAGCTGTGATCACCCCACTTCACTAGGACTCCCTATGTGCTGTTGGGTTACACCATCATCCCGACTGGCATCCTGGCCCCAGGTCCCCTGAGCTGGCACTGGGGAGGAGGGTGCCTCCAGGGCTCAGGCTGTTTGCTTGCGTGTTGTTTCCTTCAGTTCTGACATATTGGAGTCAAATTTGTGTTGTTGGAGAGAGCGGAGCCCACAGCAGTGTCGGGGGTCAGCGGCTGGAGGGGAGGAGAAAGGGAAGAGGTGGACTTTGGATGGGGCACAGTGGTGGGAGAGCTGTGCGGGTTTATGTGGTGTCTTCAGAGAGAGGGAGGATGCTGGCAGGCGGCTACCCCTCCCACTGCTCGGGGATTTAGCCTGGTTCAGCCCCTGTCTGGTTGCACCAGGTGGCTCAGGGCAATCCCTGCTGCCCCCAGGGAAATCAGAGGTGGGGAGTGTGGCCTGGGGGGCAGGCAGCAGGGAGCGGGTGAGGGATCACAGCATCGCAGAGTGTTTTGGGGCCAAGTTCTCCTTTTGAGGGTATTCCTGCTCATCCCATGTCACTCTGGAGCACAGGGGTGCACGAAGCCCTGGTTCCCATAGCCACCCTGCCAGCTTCTATACGGTGCTGAGTTCAGGCTGCAGTCTGCCCCCTGCTCCCCACCCAGGCCATATTGCCTGTGGTGGCTCCACACGTGGCTGCCCCAGCAGCCCCGCGAGTCTCAGTCACCCCTCACTATGCAGGAGCGCTGCAAAGCTGTCGAGCTGTGACAGGAGCTGCAATGCCAGCACCGTCAGCAAATCTGTGGCAACACAGATGTGTTTTCTGCTCAGTATGGTCCATCTCAGGGACCAGTATCTCCCCCCCCCGCATCCTGCTGAAATGATCAGAGAGAGTGTGAAGCACCTGGCAGCAGGTGGGCAGGGGACCCATCAGCCCTGGCAGTGGGGAGCAGAGGGTCATGTCTGGCTGTCCTTTTGTCTGGGGACCCACTCTACTCGCAGCTGCTCATTGAGGTGCTGCTCCTGCCCCTCACAGCACACCCTGGCAGGCAGCACAGCCTTGCAAGAGCAGCAGGCAGCGAGGTGCTGGCACCTCAGCCAGGGTGATGATAAATCTTATCAGTGCAAACCCATCCGTAGGCAGGAGGATAACCCCCGTGACAACTCTGCAAGAACAGAGGCTTCATCTTCACCGTGTCAGTGCTGTGGATTTACAGATAAATGCCACGGCTGGAGGGACCCTCTCCCCTCCTGCCTAACACTGCCCTGAGGCTGCAAAAGCTGCCAGGTCCAGGCCCGTGTGTCCCAGGGACAATGGCCATGGTGTGCCTGGTGGGAAGAATGGGCCTGGTCAGGGACTTGGTAGGGGGATACCTGGATAGGTGAGGATGGAGAGAAGGGCACATGCAGAACAAGATGGCATTGCCCTGCCTGCTGTCCTGACTCTAGTGTGTTCTACATGCACTGTCCCATGGAGCCATCCTTCATAAGCCCGTGGGGGCTTGGGCATCGCACAAGCTGGACCACCAGGGCTCAGGGATGGGGAAACGTGTGAGTGAATGTGTGACACTGGCAGTGTGTCCCTGAGGTCGTGTGACAGCGCCTGGTGCAAGCCAGCATGCATCGTGGGTGCAGCCTGTGTGCCCATCCCCGCGTGTGCCCCCCCCCCCGCTCCAGCCGGGCAGCGAGGGGTGCGCTGGTGCCAGGAGCGGGGCCTGCTGAGCGGGGCGGCAGGCGGCATCCCTGCCCCGGGCCCCGCTCCTCGGCTCAGCTCCCCCATCTCCCGGCAGCCGTGGGAGCAGTAATGAGATGGAGCAGCAGAAGGACGGCGAGATAAGGCTGCCTGCGCTGCCCCAGCAGATTAAACGCTGGGATTAAGCAGGCGGTGCCAGCTCTGCTGCCTTTTTATCTCGCTGCTTCTCCCCTCTTATTCTCCCGCAGTCGATAGAGAACGGTCTCCGAGCTGTCAGCAAAGGAAATTGCTTGTTAACCCTTTGGGGACGGGCGGCAGAGCTCCCTGTACGGCTGCTTTCAAAGAGAAGCGGTCCCCGGGGGATGCGCTGCCCGCGGAGCCAAGGGGGGATGCGGGGCCACATCATGCGAAGGAGAGCAAGACAGGGTCGAGGATGCCCAGCATCTGCAGCCAAAAGCCACCAGCGCCCAACCAGCACCATACAGAGGCACTGATGCACTGAGGTTCCTGTGAGGTGACAACAGTCGAAGAACAGAGGCTGCCTAAACTCCACAAAGGAGCCCCGGGGACATTGCATACCCCGCTTTCGGGTATCCTTGATGTTCCCTGCGTCTTCCAGCCTGCAAGATGTGTGGGCTCAGTGCTACATCTCTGTGAAATCACAGGGCTGGGGATCCTCCTCTGGTCCTGAGGACAAGTGGCACGGGCCAGCTGTGTCTGCACCGTACCGCGCATGGTGCTGGCTCTCCTCCAACTGCCAAGGGGAGCCGGCTACCCAAACCCATCATTATTGCTCTGTGTATGTGAGTGTTTTGTTGGGTTTGCAGCAGCGAGCCTGAGCTGCAGCCCATCCCAGTGCTTATCCGTAGCGTGCTGTGTGCCCGGGAGCGGCGTGCCCGGCGCGGGGGTGTCTGAGGGTGGGAAGTCGGCTGGAGAGCGCCGGAGGGTGCACAGAGTGACGGCAGGATTGCTGCTCAGCAGAGTCCAAACCCAAGCTAGGGAGTGCGTTAGCAGCTCGACAAACTCATTCTGGCATTTTTTGGGGTGCAGCTTTGGTGCAATCTTTCCCGTGCGGACTCTGAGTACCTCCTGAAGCAGGAGGCAGAAACACGGGGTGCAAACCTTCTGCAGCTCCAGCGCCCCACTCGTACCAAGGGAGAGACCAGGGTAGGTAGGCAGCATGTTTAGCAACTGAGAGGGGTTTTCCGGTTGCCAACAGGATGAAGTGCACTTCCCCAGCCCCTGCCCCCTCATCTCACTGCTCCTGCCCGCCCTCCCCCTCCCATCCCTGCTCTGCACTGCAGCATGCTTTGCCACTGGCGCTTCATCTTCTGCAATTCCCTTGGCATTGGCTCCTTCACCTGCCCAGGTGTCGCTTTTGGTGGATGCTTGAAAATGAAAACAAACTGTATGAAAGCACAAGCTGCTGGGAGATCCGCAGAGAGCAGGTTAACCCCGGCTGGGGCAGCAGTCCCAACCAGCTTGGGATGCTGCCCCACGGCTGCTGTGGACTGAGGGGGAGAGCTTTGTGAGAGCCCCGGGCTGAGGAGCTGGAGCTGGTGCTGTGCCGGGCAGCCTCGCAGGCAGGCAGAGACTGAATCAGGAGAGGAAACCAGAAGCGATTGGCACGTGAAGGCTGGCAGGCTGGAGGCTGCGAGGGGATAGGATTGCTGTTTATAAATACATCAAGGGAGTAAACACAAGGGAGGAAAGAGAGCTATTTAAGCTAAGGGACAATGCTGGCATGAGAACAAATGGTAAAAACTGGCCATGAATAAATTAGGTTGGAAATGAGTGAGATTCTGGGACAAATTCCCCCCAGGAGCAGCAGGAGTAGAAAGCACAACTATGTGATGGCACTTTCTCTGTTACCACAGGCTGTGATGTGTGTGCATTGTGCTGCCATGCCTGTGCAGTGAAGTTGAGAGGTGAGGAGCTGGGGTCCCCAGCTACGCCCCTCTGTGTCACAGCCACCCTGGCTGCTTCTGGCTTGGCCGGTGCAGTACTCCCGGGGCAATGGTTTGCAGTGAAAGGTTCTTTTCTGGCACACAAGTTTGGGCATGCTGTCACAGATGCTGATCCTGAAAGCTGGATGGTGCCAATGTCCCCCTGCTTTAAGAGTCACTGGCAGCACTGGGGCAGATATGCTGGGAGGATGTCCTTGCCCATGTGCACAGTGCGTCCCTCTGCCTTGCATTGCATCCCTATGCTTCTGACCCACCAGGAGCAGGAAGCCCTGGTCTAGATCCTGCCTGTTCCTGGGGACATGGGTTACATGCTGTCTGTGATTCAGCAGCCTGGTTGTGACCTGCTGCTCTGCCCAGTGCAGGGGCTTGGGTATCTCCCACTGCTCTGCCTGGCCAGCAGCACAGCCTGCAGCACAGCTGAGCAATTGGTATTCCAGCAGCAAGCCTGCTTGGCATGAAAGGGGCTCTGCCAGCCCCACACGCCCACATCTCCACTGCTGGCTCAGGCCTAGCCAAGGAGACTCAGCTGGCAAGGGCTGCAGCACAGAGAGAGGCACAGCTGCAGTGGCAGGAGGGGTCCTGGCCTTTCTGGGATATGCCTCTGGCCCCCCTACCCCACAGTGTTTTCTCTCTTCCTTTGGAGGCAGATTAGGGAGCCACAGGAGATATTCCAGAGTTTAGCCCTTCACAGGATGGGGGAAACAAGAAGCCTAAACCATCACTTGTGTGCCAAAGGTGCCTTGCTCTG
The DNA here is from genome assembly GCA_013397245.1 of Thryothorus ludovicianus. Classification (NCBI taxonomy): domain Eukaryota; kingdom Metazoa; phylum Chordata; class Aves; order Passeriformes; family Certhiidae; genus Thryothorus; species Thryothorus ludovicianus. The sequence goes on along the minus strand of VZTB01016677.1, from coordinate 736,066 downwards.
TTTGGGCTGAGGGTGAAGAGCCTGGTGTCCCACGGAGGCAGCAGCCCCACACCCCACATGCAGGGCTGTGTCCTGCAGGAGGCATTCCAGAAGCTCCGTGTGGGGCAGGGGGCTGCACTGAGGGGCTGCTAGTGTGGGAGATGGCTGTGCTAATGCCAAAGCTGGGGTCGAGCCAAGCTGGCACCATTCCTCAAAGCCTCCTGGGAGCGGGGAAAGGAAATGGTGCGACCATGCATGAGAAGGGACGTTTGCAGTGGCAAAAACATCCCACTGGCTCAGAAAATTGCTGCAGAATCGGGCTTGAAATGAGTTGAAATTGCTGAATCCAAGCGGATCTCATATCCTGGGCAGTTGTAATGCTGGCGTCAGCGCTGCGGCTTCCCTCCCGGGGCACCCAGGCGGGGCTGGCTGTGCTGTGCAGGGGGAGCAGGCTGTTGGGGATGGGGGGCTGCCTCGGGGGGGGCCTCTGGCATGGTGAGGGGCCCCAGCAGAGCTGGGATGTGGGGCTGGGATGTCCACAGTGGGGGACAGGAGCAGAGCAGTAGGCAGGGTGTGTGGGTGTGACATTGCCTAGCTCTACCAGTGTCATCCCAGTTTGGCCCCCCATCCTGGGCTGTCCGGGAACATCCCTGTGCTCCAGATGCCTGCACTCACTCAGAAAGCAGCATTTCCAATTTTGGAGGCTGTTTTCCTTTATGCCACAGCCTTGCCTATGCTAATTTGCTCTCTGGGCTCAGGTACCTGGAGATGACCCTCTAGGTTACCCCTGGGCTGGCATATCCACCAAATCCAGGTGGGCAGCACTCTCGTGTCCTCCCATTCCTGTCCCCATCCTCATGATGCCCCAGTGATGACTTTTCTCAGGAGTGCTTCTACGCTGGGGTGATCACTCCTGTGTGGTGTCTTATGCCCAGGGCCTGCCTGTCAGCTGCCTGTCCCAGTGGGAATGTGGGAACAGAGCTGGCTGTCCCAGTGAGGATGTGGGAGCAGGGCTGGGCAGCCCAGGCACACAGCACCAGGACCCGCTGGCACCACACATGTTGCAGCTCGTTCCCCTCGCATGAAAACATTTGGCTGGAAGCTTAGTGCAGCCTCTTGTCTCCTCAGAGCAATCAGGATTTGTCACTGCCTGCAATGTTGAACGTCGTCTTCCAGAGGCTAAATACCATGGGGAGCCGTGTAAGCCGCAGAAATACCTGCGTGAGCTGGGATCAGCCCGAGGCTGGCACAATGGGCTGGCAGCACTGGGGATGGGGGACTGGGAGTGCATGATGTTGGTCCTCATGCCCCCAGTGCTCACAGATGGGCTGGCATGATTCAGGATGAGCATGCTGGGGGTCAACATCTTGCTCCCAAAAGGCTACTCACAGCAGGGGTCTGGGAGGCAAGTCTCAGGAGCATGGAGGGCACTTGGGGGGCCCCAGAACTGTGTGGGATGGGGAAGAAGATGCCAGGATTCCCAGAAATATCTGACTGGGATCTGCCTGCCAAGGCGGAGGCAGCTATTTCTGCCAAGGTCAGCGTGTCTCCATGGGAGAGAAAGGAAAATGAGGAATCATGTCAAGAAATTACCTCCCTAATGGGGTCTCCCCTGCGTGTGAGCATAGTGTGGGGATGCCAGCATGCACTAGCTGAGCAAGGAGACAGGCACACGACACAGGAATGCTGCCTCTCTGGCCCTAAGACTGCAACATTCATGGATGCCCAGCAGGCAGAGCTGAGCGCCCAAGGGCCCATGCTCCAATTGCTATCCTTGGCCGGACATGTGTGCTACAGTCCTGCAAGGTATTTTTCTGGGTCAGCTGAGGGGAGAAAATCATGTTCCTGGTGCAGGCAGGCTCTCCTCTGCTCTTCTTCCTCCTCCTCCTCTTGTGCTCCTTGTTATCTAATTGGATTTGTCATGCTGGAAAGGCAAAGCCCTTCAGGACCGTGCTGTGCTCTCTCCAGTGTGATTTCACAGCTGGCCTCGGCACCCCAGTAGCCGACAAGTGAGTAACTCAGCTGGATGCCATGGGCACTCCTGGTCCCCATGCTCCCCCACAGCTGTGCTCACCTGCCTAGAACACGGCCACCACCACAGCTGGACCTTCTCCTCAAATCCTGCCCAACACTTGTCCCTGTCCCTAAGCCCTGTCCCCACGTGCTCCAGCCTCTGCAACCCATCCCCATCCCTCACCTCGCTCCAGGGTGATTGCCATGCCGCCCGGAGATGTCTGAAATGACACGAGATGGAAGCGTTCACAGAAATGACATTTTCTCCAGCCTGGGGAGCTTATCCTCCGTTTAAAGAAAACTAATATAGAAGCTGCCCTGGTGTGCCGGGGCTGATGGTATCAGGCTGGCAGCCGCCGGCGCTCACAGCCGCGATAAATCTCAGAAAGAGCCGAGCCGGCTCCAGCCGCCCCACAGAGAGGGGCTGAGCCGTGCCCTGGCGGTGCTGCGGGGACACAGCGGCTGCAGGGGGCGGCTCAGGGCGGGTATGGTGGGGGTGACCCACAGGGTCCCGAGGAGGCAGGGAGCGGGAAGCCAGCGGCGGGGATGGTGCCGGCGTTGTGCTCGGCGGCGGGGCTACGGCAGGAGCCGGAGAGCTCAGCGGCGGCCCGGGGGCTGCCCTGGGGCTGGGGCCAGGCCGGTCTCGGGGGCTGCCCCGGGGCTGAGGCCGGGCGGGCTCGGGGGCTGCCCCGGGGCTGGGGCCAGGCCG
>VZTB01016677.1:716083-733184 GCA_013397245.1 Thryothorus ludovicianus | reverse complement strand
GGCCGGGCGGGCGCCGGGACGCCGAGCGCGGGGCCATGCCGCCCCCTGCCGGGCAGCGCCCGCCAAGCACCGGCCGGGCGGGGCCTGCGAGGTTCGGGGTGCGCGGTCCTGCCGCCCTCGGGTGCTGCGCGCTGCCTCCGCTCGCCCCCCTCGGCCCCCGTCCTCTTTCTGACCTGCCTGAAGTCCTCCTGCACCTGTTACTAAGCTTCCAGATGGGGTCCTGGCCGTATCCCCATCGTGGCTGTACGTGTTGCTCAGGCATCGAGGCCTGCGGCAGGGATCGTGCTGGGAGTCACTGCTGAGGTGATCAGGAGCTCCCTTTGTTCCATTCCCTCCTGCCACCACTGGCCTCCTCCTGCCCTGATGCAATGGAGCGCAAGGGCGGTGCTTTTCACTCGGACCCAGTAGCCCTGCCTTGTCCTGGGGTTGTGGAGGATGAGGGACACCCCCCTCCCCATGCCAGCCCACGCTGGGTGAGTGCCGAAGGTGGGTGCCTGGGAGCAGCAGCAGCAGGAGATGAGAGGCTGAGGAGAATGCAGTGCTGAGCTTTGAAGGCACCTGACAGGCTGTCGGGGCACTGCCAGCCACGCTGACAGCCAGGTACAGACGCCTCCCCGCCACTGCTGCGCTCTGATCACAGCGTCACCGTCACTTCAAAGCACCCGCCAGGCGCAGATGGGTTCTCATGCAGCCTCCCACCCCATGGTTCCACTCCTCTTGACCCACAGTCTTGCTTCTCCCGCCCCACCTGGCCCAGATGCCCTGAGGTCCCCAGCTCCAGGGACAGGGATACCAAGGTACAAGGCAGACAAGGTCCCAAGCAGCACTGGCAGTAGGTGATGGCCCCCCAGTGCTATCACTGTCCTGCCTCTGTGGGGCAGAGTCCCCAGTTGCAGAGCAGACACAGCTGGGGACCCTGGAGTCCAGGCAGTGTTTTGTGGTGATTGCAGTGAAATACATGGCAAGGAACAAGGAGGAAGAGCTGAGGCACAACATTCCCAGGCACAGGTTTCACAGTGTGCCTGGGACAGGTCATCACTATCCAGACACAAATGCCCACCATGCCAGGACACTGGGGGCTGCCAGTTCAGCTTGCCTGGGGTTAGACAACACACACCCCTGTCCCAATGCAGCTCGAGAAGGAATTTTCCATTCCTGAATGCAGGTTGGGGAAAGGCGTGTTTGTAGCAACCCCCTCCTCTCCCTCCCCTCACCCATCACCAAAGCAGCTCAGGAAGGCGCCTGCCTTGTTCGTCTCCAGGAAGGTGCAGAGCAAAAGCCTCCCAGGAGAGAGAGATCCCTGGAGGGGATTAGGGATCCTGGGCAGCCTCAGGGTCAGCCTGCAGCACACCTTCCAGAGGAGCCACCCTTAATGCAGTCATGCCGCTGTCCCTTGCTTGCTGCCAGGACGGGGAAGTTATGACCCCACCCCAGGACAGCAGCGCACCCCAGCTCGTTGTTGGCATCCTGCGAGCCACCCGGATCCCCGGGCTGCACTACATGTGTACCCGGCCCCAGTCCCGCCTGCGCCGTCTGCTCTGGAGCCTGGCCTTCCTGGCCTCCGCCGGGCTGCTGGCCACCGGCACCGCCGACCGCCTGCACCACCTGCTCTCCCGCCCCGTGCACACCCGCGCACGCCTCGCCTGGGCACCCCAGCTCCGCTTCCCGGCTGTCACCCTCTGCAACCCCAACCGGGCACGCTTCCTGCACCTCACCAAGCCCGACCTCTACTCGGTGGGAGAGTGGCTGGGGTTGGCCCGGGAGAACCACTCGCTGGTGCCCGAGATGCTGGCCGTGCTGGGGGAGGACCGGCGTGCCTGGCTGACACGCCTGGCCAACTACTCGCGCTTCTTGCCACCCCGCCGCTCCGAGCGCACCATGCAGAGCTTCTTTCACCGCCTGGGCCACCAGATCGAGGACATGCTGGTGGAGTGTCGCTTTCAGGGAGAGCGCTGTGGCCCCCAGCATTTCACTCCCGTGAGTTCCTTTCTGGAAGGCACAGGACAGCTCGGCTGCCCCACGGGTACTGGGAACAGTGCTTCACCCCCACCCCAGCAAGGCTGGAGAGGTGGCAGAGTGGGGAGTCAGGCTGAGATGAGCCTTTCCAAAGGTCATGCAAGACTGTACCTTCCTTCCATCACCTCTATGAAATTGGAAAGGAGTTTCTGGACCTCATCCTGCTTGCAGAACACTCGACTAGATCCCTGCCTGCTCCCTTACCATTGCTCTCTTCACCCCCAGGTCTACACACGCTATGGTAAGTGCTACACCTTCAATGGGGATCGGAGGAATCCACGTGTGACCCGCCAAGGTGGCATGGGCAACGGGTTGGAGATCATGCTGGACATCCAGCAAGAAGAGTACCTGCCCATCTGGAGAGAGACCAGTAAGTGGGGCAGGGTTGAGGTGAGGGGTGCTAGGACGCAGGGTTGCTGGGCAAGCAGAGCACTCTGTGAGGGGGCGATGGATAAAGCAGGGCATCAGAGGAGTGCAGGTGCTGGGTCAGTGCAGGCATGCAGCACCTCTGTCCTTCTCCCACAGATGAGACATCATTTGAAGCTGGTATCCGAGTCCAAATCCACAGCCAGGACGAGCCACCCTATATCCATCAGCTGGGCTTTGGTGTCTCGCCTGGCTTCCAGACCTTTGTGTCATGCCAGGAGCAGCGGGTAAGGCAGGATGCCCCACAGCCCCAGGGAGGTGCCTGCAGGCACTCAGCCCAGCACAGCCCTGCAGCAACACCCTTCTCACCCCAACAGCTCACCTACCTGCCCCAGCCGTGGGGGAACTGCCGGGCCAGCATGCAGGGGGAGCAGCTGCTGCCTGGCTATGACACCTACAGCATCGCTGCCTGCCGCCTCCAGTGTGAGAAGGAGGCCGTGGTGCAGAGCTGCCACTGCCGCATGGTCCATATGCCAGGTGAGGGGTGTGCATGACGGTGTGAGGGGTGCCCCACTGCCCCAACAGTTCTGCTGGGGTTGCCCCAACTCCCTCCAGTCTGCACCCAAAGATGACCTCTGCCCCTACACTCTGCACCCAAAGATTCCCCTCTGCCCCATCCCTCTCCACCCAGGAACCACCCCATCCTCACCACATCAAACCCTGTCCTACCCTCTTTACACTACAGGTCAGCCCCTTCCCTGTTTGCCTTGTGCTTGGGCCACATCTGCCCCAACCAACCTGCACCCAAGGGTCACTTATGCCCATTCCCTCTGCATCCTGCCCCACTACCTCCAAGGGAGTGAGTGAAAGGGGGGGGAGCAGAATCTCACCACACTTCTGCATTCCCAACCATCTGCTTCTCCACAGGCAATGAGTCCATCTGTTCCCCTAATGTATACATCGAGTGTGCTGACCACACGCTGGGTAGGTGCAGCAGTGGGTGGACATCTAGGGGCCAGCCAAGTGCCCCAGGGAGGGGGCTGGAGATTGTGGCTGTGCCAATGGGTGTCTGCCCCCAGACGCAGCAGTGGAGGACAGCCAGGAGCGCTGCAGCTGCCCCACACCGTGCAACCTGACACGCTATGGCAAGGAGATCTCCATGGTCCGCATCCCCAACAAGGGCTCAGCGCGCTACCTCGCCCGCAAGTACAACAAGAATGAGACCTACATTCGGTGAGTTACCAGCACTGGGATGTTCTAGGGGGTGTGCACAGGGTGGGCAGGGGGGAGGCAGGAGGTGGGCAGGGGGCTGGGGACCTAGGGAATTTCCACTCCACTCCTGGCAGCATGCAGAGACAGGATCCTAGCATACTTGATCTCTGCATCATCCTCTGTGCAGAGATGTTTTCACTAGAGCTTCTTCCCAACTTGTCCAATCTTCCCAGTTCTCTTGCCAGTACCTGCCCACCCCACTGTCTCTCCTGGCCTGGGACATGCCCCATCCATGTCCTTACTGCACTAGCCTGAATAATTCATGAGAGCCATGGGAGCACCTGGAAGCTTGAGGGCTGGTGGACATGGGAGGTTTGTGGGAAGTGGTGCAGGAGGGTTGATGATCAGCCCTCTTTGCTGAACACAATGCTGTCCCCACAGGGAGAACTTCCTGGTTCTGGACATCTTCTTTGAGGCACTCAACTATGAAGCCATTGAGCAGAAGAAAGCCTATGACCTTGCTGGGCTTCTCGGTGACTCCCCTCACCTTCCTGTGGGGCCCTAAGGCACAGAGCTCTGGGTCCCAGCCCTGGGAAGATGTGGGCCTGGTGGGGGAGGGATCATGCAGAGCAGCAGCCAGCCTCAGGCTGGCTGAAGGGTGGAATGCTGCCGACTGTTCCCTAGCCCGCATGCCCCCCATTCCCTCTGTCCTGCTGGCCCTGCCCCCATGACTGCTCTCTCCCCCACATCCAGCAGCCCTGGCACTGACCACTGCTGTGCTGGCACACCCCAGGCTTCCAGTGGGCTGCACAGCATCTTCTGTGACCATCTTCCTCTCCTTCTCCCCAGGGGACATTGGGGGTCAGATGGGCCTGTTCATTGGTGCCAGCATTCTCACCATCTTGGAGATCCTGGACTACATCTATGAGGTGTGCTTAGCCTTCAGGGTTTTCTGAGCAGTGGGTGCAGAGACAGGCTTCCTGGGGAGGTAATAAAATGTGTGGTCACCTCAGAGGGCTATAACAGCCCCCAAATTAGAGAACACCCAGAGGAAGGCAGTATGAGGAGAATAGGTCCCCCAGCATTCCTCAGTGACCTGAGGACTGGGAGGGTGGTGGGCCGAGGCACTGTCCCACTGTCCCTGGGTGAGAAGAAGAGTAGGCAGCAGTTCTGTGTAGACTGGGGTGTCCACACACAGGGTGCAGGTGTGGGTCTGATCCCCCATCTGCACCCAGGTGATCCGAGATAAGGTGAGCCGGGTCCTGCGCCGCTCCAAGCCACCTCTGAAGAAGCCCTCGGGCAGCATCGCCACACTGGGACTGGAGGAGATGAAGGACCAGGTACCCCTGCAGGGCTGGGCTGCCTGGAGGCTGCATGGGTGGGGCCTGGCCATGTGTCTGTCCCCAGTCCAGGGAGAAGGGACATTGTCCCAAGATCGAGGGTCTGTGTGGCTGTGCATTTGGTGCCTTCAGGCTGCAGAGTCAGGGCAGTCCCAGGGAGGCAGGGAGCTGGGTGTCCCCTGGGGAGCTCCTGTGGACAGGCTGTGATGGGTGGGAGGACTAGGGAGGTGGCAGGGAGCATGGAGTCTGTGCCCACCCTATCTGACTGCCATCCCCACAGAGCCCCTGTGAGACACTGGGTCGGCACGTGGAGGGCGCCTACAACGCGGGCATCCTGCCCAACCACCACCACCGCCACCACTACCCTCACCAGGGAGTCTTCGAGGACTTCGCCTGCTAGGCAAGATTGGGACTGGGGGGCAGCCCCCTGTCACCCCCCTCCCCAGCGTTCTCTTGGAGAGGGACCGCGGCACTGGGTGCGGTGGGCACAGGCCCTGCCTCCCCCACCCCATTGCCAGGACCAGCCACACTGTTCACCCCCAGTGATGCCACTGGAGCTGCCTCAGCATCAGCACTGGAGCAGCCCCCCGGCCCTTTTGCCTGTCCCCTCTGCTTGCCCCTAGCACGTGGGCTCAGCCCAGTTTCAAGCACACAGCGTGGAGAGGGATGGGCATGCCAGGGGGGGTTTGGGGGAGCAGCAGGTGCAGGCCAGAGAGGCTCTGGTGCTGCAGAGCACGAAGGGAGTAAGCTGAGATTTCTGTGAGCCCCTCCAAGCTCCCCCCCGCTGACCCCTCCTGGGTAATGGTCTCTGCCCTGCATGGTTTTTCCCCAGGAGAGAGACATGCCTGGAACAGCTTCCCTCTGCCCAGGAACCACCTCCCCCAAATCCTGCTGCAGGGCGGGGCAGCATTGCAGGGCACCCGTGGCCAGCCCAGGGACACCCCAACTGCAGCCACACCTGCATGGTACCACCCTGACCCCTGGCACCACCACCACCACCACTGTGACACGCCCCTAAACATCTGCCCACCCTTGCCCAACCTCATGCAGTCTCTCAGGGCTGCAGCCCCTCCATCACTGTTCCCAGCCAGACCCCTGCACTGTGACTCCCCCTGCCACTCCAGTGCTGGCTCCCAATAATCCCCAGTCATTTCAGCACTGCAAACCTACTGCCTCCCCTGTCTCCTGCCCCAATCTGTTGTGAACCCAGGTATTGCCCAGAGTGGCTCATCCCTTGGTGTAGCTGCCCGGCACAGCCCAGGCAGCACGGCGGGTCCTGCCCTCATTCCCCTGCCTGTTGCTGCTCTTTTGCACCGTGCACGTCCCCCTTGCCATGCTCCCAGCCCCAGGTGCTGAGCACCCGCTGTGCCTCCCCCAGACTGTACACGGTTAGGAGGGTGCTCCGTGCCCAGCACCGCCCACACAACCACAGTCCAACCCGCTGGCTGGAGCCTTGGCCAAAACTGGCGCCCCCAGTCCTCCTGCCTGCCCTAAGATGGCAGGACCCACGGCAGGACGCACAGCAGGACTCGCAGCACTCCCCCTGTCCTGTCGTACATTGCCTCCACCCCCTCCACTGTAGCAGCAGACACCAGCGCAGGGCAAACTGCCCCAAAATATCTCAGGAGGGGGGGCGAGCTGGCAAAGCCCCCCTCAACACACACACTTGGCAGAGGGGGACCCCAGGGCAGGAATCTGGGACCTCTGGGGAAGGCTAGGGTTGAGCCAGGAAGCCTCTGGCCCTGCTGGTTTGGTCCCCATCCCTGGTGCCCACAGATAGAACATGGCCATGCTGTGCCGTGCCCAAAGCCATAGATGCAGGAGGAGCCATCATCCTTGCAGCCCTCAAGGCCCCACACATGGGAGGCGCAGGGCAGGGACCAGGGCACCAGCAGCCCTGGCTCTGGGTATGCATGGTCCAACAGCTCCCCCGAGGTATGCAGCCACGTGTAAGCATGCAAGCACCCAGCTGCATGCTGTTCCATGTTCCCCGGTGTGGGGGGATACACAGCGAGCCTCCCAGCAGGCCAGCCACACTGGTGCTCCCCAGGGAGCCCTCCAGAGCACCCCGTGCCAGCTCCCCATGGGGTTCCTATACGCCAGCCTGCAAGCAGGAGGGTCCCCAGAGGGGTGCCACGTGTTATCCCAGGAACGTGCCACGGCCATGCCAGTCAGCCTTACACCGAGGTCTCTGCGGCAAGCGGGGGGTGTTGGATGTGTCCCCTTCCTGCCAGCCAGAGCAGCAGGCCCTGAGCGGGGTGGGCACGGGCACCATGGTGGGAGGGCTGGCATGAACCACCCTCGTGCTGGTCAACGTGAGAGATGTGCGTCACTGTTTTATAAATGTACAAATGCTCCCTAATAAAGAGGCACAAGTAGGTCCAGAGATGCCTGCGAGGGCTGATGGGGCAGAGAGATGGGTGAGACACCACGCTAGAGGAGGGGAGGCGGTGGGACCCAGGGAACACTTTACTGCCCTGTGCCCGTGTACAAGGGGTGCAGGGTGAAACTGAAACAGGAAAGACAGAGGATGGGTGGAGGGCAAGGGGGACCGTGCTGGAGCTCTCCCTGGATTTTCCCCTGGCTCCTCCTGTTCCTGCTTTTTCTAGAACTTTCTCCATCTGCCCCAGCTATTCTGCAGCACAAAAGGGACACAGTAGGAAACAGAAGCTGACCTCTTGGTGGAGGCTGCCAGCATCAAGTACCACAGGTTTCCCTCTTAAGCAGTGAGGTTATGAAAAAGCCTGAGTTAACTGGGTGCAGCTGGGACACAGGGCCACAAACCACAGCTCATACCATGCCCTGTGAGAAGAGCACTGAGCTTGGGTAATAAAGGGAAAAGCAGGGAAATAGCTACATCCTTCACATATTGTTATCATTAAGTAAGAAAACTGGATCCCTTTGGAATGAGACTGTCCCTGCCACCAGATTCTGACCCATCTGCCCCTCCAGGATGCCCCATCACTTCACCTGTACCAAGATGGCAACTGGGGACTCATGGTGCCTCCTGCTTTACAGTGAAGACATGTCACAGGAGCTGAGCAAGGAGAGCAGGATTGTGTGCTGAGCCCACAAGGTCCTTCCTCAGAATATGCTACAGCTCCTCCAGCACCATGCACAGGAATGAAGCATGGCAGAAGGAAAGGCTGAGCTCCATGCATGGCCCATCCCAGCTTCTATGCCAACAAAGCAGCCTCAGGACCGTTCCCAGGAGCCCTGTAGTGATGACCTAAAGATTTGACATATATTTTTCTCTGTAGCTCTCAGCACCTCTATTCTTTAATTTGACATCTTCCAGGTGCTATCTGGAAGTGGCAGCTCCTGTAGGATCTCCCACTTCTCCAAACAGAACAGGTAGACAATGTGAACCCAGCACCAATCCCTGCCTGTGACATGACTTATGTCCCAGCGCAGATGGCACTGGCCTGAGGAGGGCCAGTGGGACAACCCAGGTTTAGCACCCCAGGGTCAACCACAAACCCCAGTGCTATGGTTCCTGCGTGCCCCCTCCCATGCTGCATCTGTTCAGGGGTCACCAGGGGCTTGGTCGTCCCCAGAGCTGGAGATGCTGCCACCTGGGGCTCACCCAGCATGGCACTGTTTGAAACACCTGTAATGAACCACATGAAATAGCTGGGACATAATTAGAAGGGGATCCACTACAGTGAAACAGGCCCTTAATTTTAATGAGCACAGTGCTCTGGACGAATGCCAAGTACCTGATCACAGCAGGACCGGCTGTGCTGGCGACAGCTTCTGTCACTGTAGAGGTGACAACCCCAGAAAACACAGCAGGAGTGGCAGTAGGGAGTAGGCACCAGGATGGAGCAGGCAGCAAGGATCTCTTCCATCTATGGGGCAGGCAGCTCCTCTGGGCACTTTCCAACATGCTTCCACTGCCACAAACAGCAATTACAGCCATTCTCATAGAAAAGCTGCATTTCAAAGAGGAAAAAAATAAAATCCAGCTTGGGAGCAGAGGGTTTGGAAGTAAGCCCCGAAATGTAATGGGACATGTGGCCTCACTGCTGTCACCTCCTCCCCAAGCATCTCCTGCCTGGAGATGCTGATGGTGACAGGCAACACCTGGAGAAAGGAGAGACTCTCACCATGTCTGCATGATGTGCAAATGCCAAGCTCACTGCTTTGCTCTTTCATAATTTGCCCACGACCCCCTTGCTGGAAAAATGGACTGGTGGTGCCAATCAGTCGGGCCAGGCAAGGAACATACAGCACCCACTTTCCAGTACTCAGCCCCTGACAGTGGGCAAGGAGGCTGGAAAAACCAAGGAGCTAATTAGAATAAAAATCCAAGCAAGCTGCCTGCATCTTGCTCCAGTGCCAGAGCTTCAGGATCTTGCATTCTGCCAATGTTGGGATGGTGTGACCCCAGAGGGGGACATCCCTGGGCATAGCCAGATATGCTGACATCCCATGGAAGGAAACCCCTGCAGGCAGGCACACACTGACAGCAGCTCTGCCTGCACCTACAGCTTTCCTTCTTTGTTGAAGTGCTCTGATTTCCCTGAGCCTGGCCAGAAAAACCCTAACCAAAGCCCCTCACACCCTCCAGAGAGGCTAAGCACTATGTTGGACATCCAAGGCATTGGATGCAGGCACAGCTTGGACCTCCCTTTCTGCTCCTCCTCAAGCAGACCAGCTTCTTCTGCTTTCACTTAGAGACAGGAGGAAATATTTGATGGAGTTGGGTCCTGGCTTGTGGTTGGTAGAGCTGCTCCTGCAGGACAGGCACCACTGGCCCCTTCCCAAAGAAAGCACAGGGAAGAAAGGGCATTGCATTTCCCCTTGCCCTCCAGCCCTTTTCTGGCTTGGCTGCTATTCCCATATCCTCCCAAAGGTCAGCCATCAAACTGATTAATATTGCTGGGGCTGAAGTAGCTTTGCCACAGAGTTCAGCACAGCCTGAAGTGACCCAAGCAGGGTTAGAGAAGCAGGTTTTGCCTTCCCTGCTCACAGGCTCACTGTTGTGTTTGCATACACAGGAGAACAAACCACAATTGTGGGAGAATAGCAGTAACCTGGGTTTTCCCCAGTTTGAGTCTCTTTCCTCACCACAGTGCAGGAATGAGAAACAAGGCAGGAGGGAAGGCAGGTGCCCACCCAGGCCCAGTGTATTCAGACATTCCCTCTTGTGCTTCAGAGTGCTCTAAACCACCCCTTCACTCTCTCTTCTGAAAAACTTTCCAAGAGGAAGTTGCTTTGCCTCTCTTGCTTGCCGTGGCGAGCCAGTAACACTTAGAAAATTTCCGCAAGGGAAGTAGAAGTATACAACACAGGAGACAAGTTTTCTCCTGCCTCGTTTGTAAAATTGATCTTTCACTGCCCTGCCTCTGCAACTGTCTAAGTGCAAAAATCCTCACATTGTATGGAAAGTACACATGAAAATACCAGTCAAGCCTGAAGAGTTACCACAGAATGTCTCTGTTCTTTCAGCCACCCACATCAGCACCCAGGGCTGCTCCTCCCACCCCTTTCAAAGGTGTCACTGTCCCGGTCTGGTGCCCTGCCTGCACCTGCCAGCCCTATGAGGGCAGGAGGGGGGCAGAGTGCACTTGTGCCTATGTCCCTATTGTCACAGGTCTCTGCCATGTCCCAGTGAGCACAGCCAGCACTCACCTTGCTCACATCACCAACCTCCTTCCCAAAGTTTTGTACATCCTTCTTTGGGGTTTCATCATGTTTTGATGCTGCAAATAGCCTGGCAAACACTAAACCAGCTTCAAACCCTGCCAGCTCCCTTGAAAAGGAAGCAGTAATCATGCTGGGGGTGCCACATGCACTGTCATTTGTCATACATGTCAGAGCAGGGAGCCTCTGCTGGTATTGATAGTGCAGAGCGTTAAGTATGCAAATACCTGTAACTCTGTCTGGGCAAACAGCAGTGAGGCAAGAGCAACTTTATCTAGACAGTCTCAAGATAATTAAATGACAATTCTGGGCTTCTTTTCACAGCAAACTTGATTTGAAGCAGCTTTATTACCATTTGGGTACTCTTCTAATGCCTAATCACATCTTACTACTTGGTCTGCTTTTCAGAGGATAAATTTATCTGTAACGCACCTGCATCTGCCTCGCTCCCTTTGCCCCAGATTTCCACTTGAAGGGAATTAAGGATGTGCTCAGGGAAGATCAAAAATAGAAATACTCAAAAAAAGCTAACAGTTACTGTCTGAACTATAATAAAATTATATTTAAACATATACACTCCTACACCATGGATACAGAGACTGGAGCAGGAAGAGATGAATGAGGTATCCTTGGAAAAGGCATACCACACAGCCCAGGGGCTCTCCATGAGTTTTGCTGAGGACTAGCAGCCTTGATAACTAATAGTGAGTAGGTTCAGTTAATTTTCTTGGGGATGGCTCTTTGATACACATGTTTCATGAAACAGTAAAACATGATGAGTAAAGGGCTGGTGGGAAGGGCACATGGAGTCATGAAAATCATGCCTGGAGCAGGTAGCATAGGCAGGGGACACAGACCCCACATCTCATAATGCAAATAGGAGCTGTAGGTGATGAAACAGTCCAGGACAGGACCACAGTGTTCTACCCAACTAAGAACTGGCAAACACAAGTGCTGAGAAGCTCTGAGATATAAAACAGCCCAAAGAAGAGTGAGAGCAATGCAGAGAGGAGATCCAGCACCAGTGATCCAACACAGCGTTCAGATCCACTTTCTGGCTTAAGAGTTTCATTCAGAGCTGATCCCAGATCCAGAAGAGCAGAGTTCACCTCACTTGAGCAGCCAGATTCTGCTCTGCCCTGGGCAAGGAGTCCCCCATTACTCACAGAAAGACCATGAAGGCTGTTACAGGGGCAGCAGATATGGGAGGACACACAGCTGCACCAGCCCTTTACTGGTGCTTTTCCACCCATAGACATAGAACTGAGGAGGACTGGTCAGTGGGACCACAAGTTTATAGGAACAGGAAAAACAGGGCACTCAGCATGTTGCACCGGACTTCCCATGTCAGGGAGCTCAGCATCCTGCCACACCACCAGTGATGGCAGCAGGTTAGCTACAGCAGGACAGCCCCAGAGTCCGTGAGCATCAGAGGACATGCAGGACTCCTGCTGCAAGCTGCAGGGGTTCAAGCAGGTATTTCCTGCTTGGCACAACATTTGCCAGCCTGTCCATAAGGCAATGGTCTCTCACAGCCTCCTTAAGAAGAAGAAGAAGGCATCTTCCTCCTCAGGTAAAGGACTTTGCAGGTGCTTGGGGAAAGAAGCATCTCTGTAAGAAATCTGTCCAGCCAACTACAGACAGAACTCAGACAAGCAGCCAGCATCTATCACCACAAAGATCCCCAGCAGAACACCCATAGTTGCTTCATGAGAGAATCAGTCAGACCCATCAGTTCATCTCTCCATTTTATTAGTGTAAATGCACCCCATCCCCCCTCCTTTCCCCCCTATTAAATACAAACCAGGAGCAGAGAGTGGCTCCTCAGTCGCTTTCTCCTTAGGAGATGCACAGCCAAACCCTCTGCCATGCCCATCAGTGTCAGGCACAATGTCCCTCGACCCTGAGGGCAGCCCCACAGTGGGGAGGGAATCCCACCTCTGTCAGGAGGCTCTCGTCTGAGGGCTGTGACCTCCGACGTCCTATCAATACTGCGAAGGCCGAAGCGGCCTGGGTCATGGTTCCCATGGGGAGCAGCTCACGGTATGTGAAATCAGCAGGATCCCCTCTGGCACACCCTACACCCACTGCCCCCAAGGGCCCAAGTTCCTCACACCCCAACCAGCCAGGAGCACTCCAGCTCATTGCCAAGTGGCAAAACCCCAAAACCAACATCCTTATTGCTCTTTTGGGATGGGATGTGCCCCATTCCACTGTCCAAGCTTGTGGCAGGCACAGGGACATGTTCCTCCCTGTACAATCAGGCCAATGCTCCAAAGGAGCAAGGGGCACAGCCCTGTCCCAGGACCCTGAGGGAACTATAAGGGATCACTCCAGGCCCTGTGGCAGTCACAGCCCTGCAGAAGGGGGACTTTGGGCTCTACATTCCCCCAGTTAAGGGGGGACAGCAAGACACAGGGCAGCCCATCTCCCCAGTGCTCAGCAGTAGGGCCGGGACAGAGGGATGGGGCCAAAGACCAGCAGCTCTGGATGAGGAGCCAGGCATTGCAGCTTGCAGCTCAGTGACTCTGACCCCATCTTGCCCAGGGTCTGCAAAGCCACGGCTGCTTGAGAAAGACCCAGGCACCCTGGGCTGGCAGACCCCGGCCAGGCGAGCCCCAGTGGGGCAAGTCACGAGCTTGGACACCAGCAATCTCTGCTTTCACTGCAGAAGGAAGACAGATTTGGGCAGAAGAAGAAGTGGAGAGGGCAGACAGCCATAACACAGCAGGGCCAGCCTCTCCATCATCCAGGGTTCAGGTGCTGTTCCCCTGCTCCTGCTCAAAAAGGACCATGGCCAGCTGGGAGCGAGAGCCTACGCCCTCCAGGCTGCTCTGCACACAGCGGTGGTAGATGTCCTCGCTGAGCCGGGGGTTGCAGGCCTGGTGCCGGTAGCGCTGCAGCAGGGCAGGCTCCACAGCCCGGAATACGTGGAGGTTGGAGTACTTGATGAACATGTCGTAGATGTCCAGGGTCTCCAGGATGTCCTCATTCTCCTGCACGTCCCCCGCCATGCGGGTGCGTGCTGCCATGTAGTCAGCATTGTAGAAGCAGGCTTCATGGAAGACGTCACGGTCGAAGCGCCCCATGTCCCTCAGCAGGTCCAGTGTGGTGGGTGGCACCTGGTTGTGGTAAGCAATGGCTGGGTTGTAGCCTTGGAAGTGGATGGGGAAGAAAACCTGCCAGTTGTTTATGGTGTTCATCCGGCAGCGGTTAAGAAAGTCAATGGTGACCTCTGTCCCCACGCCAGCCACAAAGAAAAGTGTGTCCACAGGATGCTTCTTGGAGATAATGTCCATGACCTTGATTTGGGAGGGTGCATCTGTCTTAACACTGATCCAGGGGATCTTTACCTCTGCATACTTGCGCTCATACTCGGTGATCTGGGACTTCACAGAGGCAAAGATGTCATTCTGGGTGACCTGCTGGGCCTCAAAGGGGTCATAGATGAAGAGGAAGGTGAGCACTGCATTCTCACTGCTCTCAAAAGCGGCTGCCGCATAAGCCTCCAGAAAGCGGGCAGCGTGATCCCGGTCATGGGCCGTCAGCGGCAGGATGACATTGATGCGACTGGCCTCTGTCACATAGGGCATGGGGATGATCTCCACCTCGCTGAGGGGCCGCACCAGGTGCACTCGCTTAGTGACGGAGTGGCTGTGCCCCTTCTGGGTGACCACCTCCACCTGAAGGTCCAGCGTGTACTCCATGCCACGCGTGGGGTCGAAGCGCCGGTACCCGTTCACCAGCTGCTGCTTGCGCACGTGGAGCACTGGCTGGTACTTGCGGTTCAGCTCCTCCATGGCCGTGGCCACCACATCGGCCACGTCTGCCAGGTCTGCACCATGCAGCTCACACTTGGGGGAGCCATCCACACAGGCATAGACCTGCTCCTCTGTGAAGTAGTCCCAGCGCAGCACCTCAAAGCGAGTTTTGGGCTGGAATGGGGGCGGGATGCCAATGGGCCATGTGGCGACGTGGTCCCCGTCCGCAGACAGGCTGCTGGCGTTCTGGATCTCCATCTGCAAGACAAGAGATGGAGGAGTGAGACCCAAGGCAGGTACAAGCAGGTCTTCCAGCTCTGGCAGCACTCAAGCTGATTTCTGATACTCAAGAGATTAGCCACAGCTGGCTCAAAAACCAGTGCTAGAACAACTCTGCCCTCAACCAGACTTCCTGTCCAGCACCTCAGGTTTTCTCCCCCACCCTATCTGGCATTTGTGACAGACCTCTGCACTCTTCTGGCTTAATCACCCTGATCCACCACTGCATCTCCAGGTCCCATATAGGTCCAAAGCTGCTTTTCAGACAACACAACTGCCTCTGTACACACATGAGCTCAGCTGATCCTGTCCAACAGCAGGATCACGTGAGAAACCCACAGAGAAACCAGAAAACCCACAGGGATGATAAACAGAACCAAGACCTTCCCAGCCAAGCCAGTTCTCACCTGGAGCTGTTGGATCTCCTGATAGGTTCTCTCAAGCTCCACCTGTGCAAAGTACTTGTGCAGGCGGTACATCTGGAGGGGATCCAGCACAGGGTGGACAGTGAAGGCGCTCTGGAAACGGAGGTCAGTCTCCCGTTCAGGGTCTGCGTTCTTCCCCAACTCAAAATAGTGGTAATGCAGACCCTGTGCCAGCCAGGAGAGATAGGTCACAACCAGCCCCAACCTGTATTCCCATATCACCAGATGCCAGCAAAGCAAGATCAAAGGACATCAGGGTGCAACAATGAGTCGTCCCAGGGTTGAGAGAGCCCACAGAGAGGAGGGAAAACACTGGGTCAGGATCCAGCCATCTCTGCTGCAGGACCTACCTCATGTTCCTCAGCACAGTTGACACCTGTGTAGTCAATGATGCAGCGGCCCAGCCACTCATCAGGTCGGGCACTGAGGATGTCATTGCGGCAGCTCTCCAGGTGCTGCTGCAGGAGCAGGAGGAGGCTGCGGGACAGGAGGTAGCCAAACCCTCCATAGCAATAACGCCCCTCAGTGTCCCCACCGATGAACTCCTCAGGACGACCCAGGTAGAGGTGGGTGTCGATGCTGAGGTGGGCAACCAGGCGGCTGATGCGGTGTGCCTCCGTGTAGGTATCATCCTGCACCAGGAAGAACCAGTCGAAATCGTTCATGTAGTGGTCCAGCAGGTACCTGACGGTCTGGTACATGTTCCAGATGGGCCGCTCGTCACTGTGTGTCACCACCGTCATGCCATGGGGCACCTTGCGGCCCCGTGTGCCGGTGAAGTACACCAGGCGCTCCAGGCGGTGGGCCAGCGTGCGGTTGACAGCCACCCCCAGCGTGTTCAGCGTGCTCTTGGAGGTCAGCACACCCACAAAGAGCCGCTGCCGCATCCCCAGCTCTGTGCTGATGTACCGGGTCCTGCAAGAAGAAGACAATGTATGGCCTCTAGGGCACTGCAACCCACCCCAGCCTGCGCCCTCCCTGTTGTAACCAATGGCACCAACCTCGGTTCCTCTGCAGAAACAGCTCCCAGGCTTCAGCCACAAACACAACACATCACCCCAGTGTCACCAGCTGCCACTACACCAGTGTCAGAGGCACTGCAGAGCACTTTGCTGAGGTCCACTGTCAACTTGAGACCAAAGGGGACCTTACCTTCCCATAAGCTGGCCAGTCCAGCTCAGAAAAGATGCTCTAAAAGGCTGAGCACAGCAAAAAGCAGGAAACAGGGCTGCACAACCCAGCTCCAGCAGGGACATGACCCACCAGACACCCAACCGTGAAGCTAGCCCCAGCCAGGTGTGAACTGAGAAACACCTTCCTGCCAGTCATATTACTCTAAAGCAGGCAGGCAGGAGAGCCTGTGCTGCCCTCCCTGGGGAAAGCAGGCCCCACACACAGGTTTCAGAAGCCAGCAAGGGGGCTTGGTTGTGTCCCCCTCCCCACCACGGCTCCCAGCTGTCACACTCACAATGACTTTCAGGTTTAATTCTCCCAGTCTGGCGCAGTAGCAGGAAGCGACCCCCCCATCACGTCCCCCAACTGCTGCCTGGTACACAGTGGCCCCATTCAGCCCCCTTCATCCGCCCACCACCTCGCCAGGACAAGGAGGCCCTTTCACTGCCTGTTCCCTGTCATCCAGGGGACGCTGGGATGGGGCTGCAGCCGGCTCCGGAGCAGGCAGGCGTTTGCAGCACTGGGTGGGAAGGGAGGGGTCCCTGTTCAGACAGGAGGGGACCGTCGCAGAGTCCCCGGCAGCACGTGCTGCAGCAGGCAGCCTTCGCACAGCGGGCACCAGCATGTGGAGGAGCTTTCTCGCTGCGGGCTGGGGGGAAGGTGAAGTCGGGCACAGGCGAGGAAAAGAACCAGCAGGGAAAGGCACTCTCAGTGAGGAAAAACCCGTCTGCAGCCCTAGATGGCTGAAAGGAGGGCGAAGGATACAGCTGAGCCTTCTGTAAATCTCCCCTTTAAAGTCCCCCAGCCCCGGCAAGGCAGGTGCCTGAAGCCCGCCCACAGCTACCCCCAGATAAATCCCGGTCAGCGGAGGCCCAAGTCC
>VZTB01016677.1:682943-712663 GCA_013397245.1 Thryothorus ludovicianus | reverse complement strand
CCGGGGCGGGCGGCAGCAGGTGGGTAAGTCCCGGCGCCAATGAGCAGGCGCTGGGCTCCCCTAGCAACAGTGCCCGCGCCAATGGGCGCCGCGAGCCGCCCGCACCGCTGCCCGCAGCCCTGCCCGGCGCCCCGGCATCCCATCCCATTCCATGCCATCCCATGCCATTCCCCACACCGGCCGGCCAGCCGTGCCATGCCGCATCCCCGGTCCCCTGGGCCGGCAGAGCCCTGCTGTCACTCCACGCATCGTCGCTCAGCCCCACCAGGGCCGGAGCGTCGCTCCTGGACTCCGCGGGTAAAGTCCAATCCTGCTTAGCGTCCCCCCGGGGGCTTGAGCAAGGGCACGGCGCTTGGCTGCCCGCTCCCTACCCGCCTGCTTTCCTGGGATTAGGCTCTGTGCTCGGCTTCCCCACGGGGATTTGTCCCGGCTGGTGTTGTCTTCCCCGGTCAAAGGGAGGAAGGAGGTTGTCGGCAAGGGGTAAGATGCCAGTGGAGCCCGTCTGGGCAGCAGCGAGATGCTGGGCAACAGGAAGCCATGGCTGCAGCCTTTGCCCTCTTCCCAGCTCCTTCCCAGAGTGCTGTTTTTGTGAGCTGTCCTGAACTGGCCGCATAAACTTGGCACTTGGAAGGAGTGATGCTGGCCTGGGGACAATTTGTGACAATAAATCCATTCTAAACCAACTGAGCCTGTAAAGGGACTAAGGGAGTGAAGGGGTGATGGAACTGGCTCCAGGTGGGAGTAGGCAGACGGATGCTGTAATTAGGTTTAAACTGAAGCTGGATCAGTCTTTGCAGGGGATTATGACCCCTCCGTCTGTGTAGGCGCTGCAGGGGGCCTGGTAACTGTTTGCTCAGCATCCCAGCACAGCCACAGCATTACGGGTGAGCTCTTGTGTAAGGGGCAGTGCCAGCTACAGCTGGTACCCATCTAGACCCATGGATTAGCATGGGAGGGCTGGATCTAGTGTGAAGGCCCAATTTGTTTTTACAAGGACAGTGGGAGCTGGAGCAGAGATGAAAAATAGCCAGAAATATGATTAGAGGATTGGAGAAAATGCCTTGGAGTACAAGCTTAAAGAGCTCAATCTGTTTAGCCTATAAAAATAGAAGACTGAGGGGTGACTTAATTACTGAGCATAATTACTTCACAGGCAGAAAATACCAAGTTGTGGAAGTCTCCTGTTAATCGAACAGGGAAAGGGTGCTGGAGAGGCATGGGCAGGAAAATTGAAGCCACAGACAAATTATTAAGCTACACAAAGCTCCTGAGGGTACAGGCAGACTCTCTGGGGACAGCACATCCCTTCAGCCAAATGTTGGGTGACAGTCTGTACCCCCATTGATGAGGCTGTATTCCCATTCCCTCCCTTCCTACCCATGTAGTGAGGGGATGGAGCAGGATTTCTGGTGGCTGGGTGCTGAGTGGTGGAATCACTGCCGGGCATGTGCCACCAGTTCCTCCATTCTCCTGGTCTCTCTCCCACCAGGTGGGGCGGGTGCCGGGACACAGTTCTGCCGGCGAGCTATGAAGCAGGAGTGGAGATTTTGATGCCTCTCCCAGGAATCCCCAGAGCCATGACTGCAACTGTGCAGACGCTGCGGTTCAAGCTGCTGCCGCACGAGCCAGGCCAGGAGTGGGGGCACAGCTGCCAGCAGGAAATTGAGCGTCGCTACCAGGTGGTGCCCTCAGTGGTGTGCGCTATGTGCTGCCTTTTTGGCATCATCTACTGCTTCTTCGGTGAGCCAGGCCAGCCTGACTGCTGGTGGGGCAAGTGGGGAGGAGGGCAGAGGGGAGCTGGGGGGTGCTGGCCGTCCACTCCCTGACTATGGTGGTCTCTCCACAGGCTACCGCTGCTTCAAGGCTGTCATGTTCCTGACGGGGCTGATGTTCGGCTCTATCATCATCTTCATGCTGTGCTACAAAGAGCGGGTGCTGGACACACAGCTGAGTGTGGAGGCCTCAGTGGGCATTGGGCTGGGCATTGGAGTCTTGTGTGGGCTGGTCACCATGCTGGTGCGCAGCGTTGGCCTCTTCATGGTGGGGCTGCTCCTGGGGCTGCTGCTGGCGGTGGCCACGCTGGTGGTGATGGAGCAGTTCTACCACCCACCAACAGTGTGGATCCCCATTGCGCTTCTCTTGGGTGTGGGGATGCTCTTTGCCGTCCTCACCCTGCAGTGGCAACGCTTCTTCACCACCCTCTCCACCGCCGTCTTCGGCAGCGCCATCATGACCGTCACTGTCGACTACTTCATCGAGCTCTTCCTCCTGGTGCAGTACATCTATGAGCGCATCAAGGTGGCCCCTGCTCGCCCCGTGTGCTGGTACAGCTGGGTCATCCTGGGCATCTGGCCGCTCCTCACCACACTGGGTGTCCTGGTCCAGTGGAAGGTCACAGGCGAGGGCTACTCCCATACAGAAGGTGCGTGGTGAGGGGGCAGATGGGCATGGCACACTCACACTGGTGAGTGCAGGAGCTAGGAACCTGGGGACTGGGGTGGATGTTTCCTTGGTTCACAAGGACAGATACAGGGTTCAGGACTCTGTGGTGGCACGCCAGCCAAGGGAGGCCTGGTTGCACAAAGTTGGTGCTGGTTTGGCTGCAGGGATCGTTTGGATGTGCTCCCCAGTGCTCACAGGCCACTTTGCTCCACAGTGATCATCAGCCGGCAGCAGCGCCGCGTGCAACTGATGCGCATCAAGCAGCGGGAAGACCGAAAGGACAAGAAGAAGAAGAGGAGACCCCACCACCCACCGCCCCACCAGCACAAAGCCCACCCCCCTGAGCCTGCTTACCGCCGCAAGCCCAACCCTGTGCGCCGCTTTGATGGGGACGTGCTCTCCCCCGTGAGTCCCGCAGCCAGGGTAGAGATCTCCCCCAGTCTCCACAGCCATTCCTTCTCTATGTGGGTGGGCTGGGGCATGGAGAGGTGCCCAGGCACCAGCTAACGTCTGAGCTCCTTGAGGCATGAGACTGGGGTGTCCCAGGGACTGAGCAACTCAAGAAGGGCTGAGCTGGGCTATCACTACCATGGAGCACTTCAGCCTTTGCAAGCAAATGAAAACTGCTGGCCAAGAGCACTGGGGGCGTAGTAGAAACAAGCAGTAGGCAAGGTGCAAAATTGTCCAGAGGAGGGATAAGGCTGTGCTCCCTGCTGTGCCCAGCCACTGTAGGGGCTGAGTGCTGGGGATTCCACTGGTCTGTTTTTGAGGGGGGCCAGGGCAGGGCTGCAGCAGCTTTTAGGGTGGGGTGGGGTAGAGTGGTCCAGGAGCAGAGTCCCCCTCACTTTCTGTTTCCCCTCTCTGACAGAGCTACATCCAGAGTTTCCGAGAGCGGCAGACAGGACCGTCGCTGAACAGTCTCATTGCCAGCTCCCATGCTGTGGTGGACCTGGACTATGACTGCAGCTCCACCGTACCCCTCACCACGGGCTCTGGCCCTGCTGTGAGGGTATGAGCCAACCCAGTGACCTCGAGCAACACCAGCACCCCAGCCTGCTCTGACAGAAACCCTGAGACAGGCAGGGCTTTGTCCTCGGCCCCAAGTGGGCACTTGCGGCTTGGGGCTGCAGATGGAGACCCTTCTTGGAGACACATGGGACTTGTCTGGGGAAGCCCCAGCTGCCTGTGGGGCCCAAAGGTGCTGGGGAAGCCCTTTGGCAGGGACTCAGCCCAAGGACCAGAACCCATGGACGTGCAGTGCGAGTGGCTCTGCTGGGGTGGTGGGTCCCCAAGCCCCCACTGCTGTGCGTTACCCTGTGGCCTGGGCGCGCTCATCCTGCATCTTAACATTTCCCCATATTTGAGTCCCCNCCACTGCAACCCCAGCAACTCCCCAAGTGCCTGTCCCCTGTGTCCCTTCCTCAAAGAGCAGATCCCATGGCCCTTTTCCCAGCAGGGAATCCCCTGAGCATGTGTGCCCTGTCCCACCCTGTCCCCAAGAGCAGCTGCCAGGCAGTGCTTCTCAAAACCTGCCTCCTCAGAAGATCCTCCTGCCCTAGCCACCCTTCCTACACCCCAGAGCGGCTCGCCACTCCTTTTTCCCAAGCTGGACTGGGGTGGTCCTGGGGCAGAGATTGCCACGGCCAGGTGGTTCCCAAGGTGGTGCTGACAATTGGTGCCTGTTCAGCAGGAGCTGCGCTGGCAGGGTGCATCCCCCACAAAATGTTTTGATGGGAGACAGGACACTGGCTCCAGCCTTTGGGCAAAGGCTGGGCTGCCTCAGGGATGCGGGGACCCCTGCAGCATCAGAGACCGTCGCTGTTTTGCTGGCGACTGGATTTTTATAGTGGCCGGGGGACCCTGGGGCAGGGCAGGGCAGGAGCCCCTGCCCAGAGCACTGCTGCGGGCAGAGGCTCACGCCTTGTATATATTTCTCTTGCTGTGATTTGTATTAACTTATTATGGAGTGAGCCAGGATTTCCCCATGGCCAGGCAGGCAGGATGGTGGTGAGACTGACCGGGGAGCCCTCTGCTTTGGGAGCCCCCCCCAGCCCAGCCCACCTGGCCCCGCTGCCCCAGGAACTGCATGTTTCTGCCAGGCACCCCCTTCCAGCAGCGTTATGCTGCCATCCCCCTTTTCAGTCTCTTTTGTAAATGTGCCAAACGCTGCTGAGGCCTCGGCCACACAGTAAAGAGCCTTTCGGAGTCTGGCGTGCAAAGGGAAAGGCTGTGTGGGGGCAGGGGTGAGGGGGAACCCAGAGGGCCGGGCTTCCAGGGATGCTGAGTACCATGTAAAGTGGTGCGACCACCTTTTCTCTTAATGGGACCCCAGCTTACTGGTGTGACGAGAAGAAGCCATATCAGAAAAAAAGACTGTTTAATGCAGAGCCCTGAGGCTGGAGCAGGCTGGGTATGGTGTCTGTGTCTGTCCATGCCAGGGGGAGCATGACCCCATCCCTCAGCAGTGGCATCCATGTCTGTGTGCAGGCCCTGGGAACGGCATCCTGGCTTCTAGCTCCCTGTGGGAACAATGGGAGTCAGAGTGAGCTGGGGCATTGCCAGAGCCGGTGAGGCACCCAAAAGGTGTATCCCATACAAGGAGGAACAGACCCCTGGTCCTGTATCCAACCTGCTCCCTCCAGCCCAGCAGTTAGACTCTTGCAAGCAGTGGGGGACGGGGACACAGGTTCTGGTGTCCCTTCACTGTGAGGCACAGCAGCACTGGCAGCTGCCAGTGGTGCCCCTCTAGGTGCCCACTCACCCTCCACAAGGAGCCGGGCAGTGGAGCGGTCATCGAAGGCATCGCAGGTGTACAAGTCCTCGTCCTCGGGGCTCACGCGGTGAATGATGAGTGTGCGGTAGCAGTCCAGATTGCAGATCTCATACTTGTCACCGGCAAAGATCTCGGTGTCCCCACGGAGCCAGCGCACCCGGCCCCGGGCGTGGGACACGGTGCACTCCAGTGTCGCCTTGTGCCTCGCCAGCACTGTCTTGTCCCGCAGCGGCTTCAC
Source organism: Thryothorus ludovicianus (assembly GCA_013397245.1). Taxonomy (NCBI): domain Eukaryota; kingdom Metazoa; phylum Chordata; class Aves; order Passeriformes; family Certhiidae; genus Thryothorus; species Thryothorus ludovicianus. The sequence continues at coordinate 707,210 of VZTB01016677.1, read as the reverse complement.
AATCCGGATTGGCAGTGCTGGGAGGTGGGGGCAAGGTGTCAGCATCATGGGGTGAGCGGGCTTCCATGGGGACGCCACAAGCTGACCTGGTACACCCCAGCTCTGGTGCTGGAGCCCAGCCAGACCTTGCAGCCCGCATTGGTACCTTCCACCTGCAGGCTGGCCTCTGAGATGACTGTCCTGGCTGTGAAGCGGATGAGTCCCTTGTCCTCAGGGTGCACACCACAGAACAGCAGGAAATGCCGGGTCCCTGGGGAGGGAGAGGCTGGCTGAAGGTGACAGCAATGCGCACCCTTAGTAAGCAGGGGGGCAGGGACCCCCCTTTGTCTACAAAAGCTCCCGTTGCTTGAATTTGCCCTTTCTCAGCCCCAAAACAGGTGTGGAACCACCTGCACCCCCACCTTCTTGCCGTATCTTCACTGTGCTGGAGACCTTAATTTTCTCTCCGTCCCGAAACCACTCGCCTTTCACATCTCCATGTGACACCTCGCAGGTGAAGACTGCATTGTCACCCTCCCGCACCTGGACGTCCTGCAGCTCCTGCACAATGTGGACCTGGCGCTCTGTGGGCGATGGACAGGGTGCCAGGGCAGCCAAGGATGAGGGGAGCAGGCAGTGTAGGGTTTGGGAGCTGGGTGACCATACCCTGGACGTGCAGCATGGCCGAGGCCTGGCAGTCACCTGCATTGCAGGTGTAGCTGCCGGCATCGGTGAGCTCGCAGCGGCTCAGCTGCAGGATGCGGCGCCGTCCCGCTGAGTAGATGCGGCAGTTGGGCCCTGGCCGCAGCTCCTGTCCATCCTGCAGGGGGCAAACCGGCAGCACCCCACTGCTTTGGCCACTCTGCTCTGTCTGCAGCCCCAGCAGCGGGGGCAGCGGCCCGGGCACAAAGCAAGGAGGAGGGTACGGCCAGATGCTGCTGGAGGGGATTAGAGTGACCCCTCACCTTGAACCATTTCACCTCTGCATTGGGGCGAGACAGTTCACACTCGAAGCTGGCGACCCCTGTCTCTGGGACCCCCAGGTCTCGTGGGACCCTCACCATAGTGACTGGAGGCTCTGAGGAGGCAGGACATAGGATAGGGAGGCTTGACAGGACAAAGGCATGAGCTTGGCACTGCAGAGAAGAGTAGCTGTGGCTGGGGCATTTCAGCATGGGGTGAGAGTGGCACTACCCATGGGCAAGCACTCATCAGTGGTGTTACAGCTGGCTCTGGACCCAGACCCTGGATGGGTGTCCCCACTGCTCAGCTCACATCTCCCCCTGAGGACAGGGGGACTCACTCATGTGCCCAGGGTGGCCCAGCTCAGCCTTGGTGTCTCTGGGTGCAGATCAGCTGCAGGTCAGACAGTGCTAGTGTCACACACCCCCCAGCCTGCCCCAGGGACCATACCCCGCACACGCAGGTGGGCACTGCAGCGCAGGGTGTCAGCAGTGAAGGTGACAGTGCCTGAGTCCTCCAGTGCAAGCCTCTCCAGTGTCAGGCTGTGCCCGCATCCTGTGGCACTGATCCGGCACGTACTGCTGGGCTTCACCCGGATGCCATCCCGTGTCCAGACCCCAGACACGCCAGGGTGAGACAGCTCCAGGTGAAAGGTGGCTGTCTCCTTCTCAAAGGTTTCCACATCTGCCAGTGGTATCCGGATCGACACCTTCCGGGCTGTGAGGGACCCGTGTCTGTGAGTAGGTGTTTGCTCCAGCACAGAACCCCTGCTTCCCAGTCTGTGCTTACTGGTGTGATCGTCTCAATCCAGCTGTTTGTACCACACTCCTGCCCACACACTCACCTCTCTGACCACCCCTTCCAGCCAAGTACCAGCTTTGCCCACATGCTCCCATTGCAGCAGTTAGGTGCCCTCCCCGTCCCCGTCCCCATCTCCTTCCAGCCGCAGCCCCAGCCCCGTACTCACGCTCCACGTGGAGCTTGGCCTGTGTGCGGTCGTGCAGGCTCTCGCAGCGGTAGGTGCCGCGGTCAGCAGGGCCGAGGCAGCGGATGGTGAGTGTGCGCCGGCACCCCGACTCCTGCAGCAGGTACTTGCTGCTCGGCTGAAGGAGGATGCCCTGCCTCAGCCACTGCACCTCGGCAGCCTCGTGGCTCACTTCCACTTCCAGGCATACGTCCCCCTGCTCCTCTGCCACCACATCCTGCAGCTTCTGCACGAACAGCACCTGTGCCTCTGCATGGCCCGTGTGCTGGGTCAGCAGCTGGCCCCAGGGCTGTGGCTTAGGCTGAGCCCCAGCTTTCTCCATGCCCCTCACCTTGTACATTTAGCCGAGCTGTGCTCACCAGCCCCTCGGCATTGGCTGTCACAGCGCCGGCATCACCTGTCTGGCATTGGCGGAGGGTGAGGCTGTGGCACAGCCCACTCCTTGTCACCAGCAGACGCTCACAGGGGACCACGGGCTGGCCATTCAGCTGCCATGTCACAGCCACATCTTCGGGGGACACCAGGCACTTGAAGGTGGCATCCTCCCCCTCCAGCACTGTCAGGCTCTGCAGCTCCCTGATGATCTCCACCACCCTGGGGACTACAGCCGGATCATCAGGGCACAGCATAAGGGATCCCCTGACACATAGAGCATTCCTACGATCCTGACATCACTGTGCCAGCAACCCCACCACCCCCATAGAGTCCCCGAGGTGCTGGGGAAGCCTTGGGCTCACCCTGCACCGTCAGCGTCGCCAGGGTCTGGTCGTCGTTGGACTCGCAGCAGTATTCGCCGGCATCCCCGGGCTCCACACGGCTCAGCACCAGCGACCGCTCCCGTCCCTCTGCCGTCATCTGCCGGCGGGGGCCAGGCGCCAGCACCCGTCCGTCCTTCCGCCACACCACGTCGCCCCGCGCCTTGCAAAGCTCGCACCACAGCACCACCCGCTCACCCTGCCGCGCTCGCACGTCCGACAGCCCACGCAGGAACTTCACCCGCAGCTCTGCACAGTCAAACCCCTCCCATATCAGCACCCGCTGCCACCGCAGGGGGATCCCCGGGCACCCCCCACTGCCCCCCTGCCGCCCACCTCGGACGTTCACGTCGAACTGCATCTGGTCGTGGGGTGAGAGGCAGGTGTATGTGCCAGCGTCCTCCATGGCCACATTGTGGATGATGAGGCTGTGCACGCGGCCGTCCCTTCGCAGCTCGCAGCGCTCGCTGGCCACTGCCGTTCCCTGCGGGCCCAGCCAGGTGACATCCGATCGCTCTGTGGAGGTGATGGCAGAGAGCACCGCACTGCCACCCTCCAGCACCAGCAGCTTCTCCTGCTCCTCTCGTTTGTTGACGAACAGCACAGGTGCCTCTGCCAGAGGAGCACCGGACTCAGCTGTGGCCCTGAGTCCGGTGCTCCACATCCCAGTGGCGCCAGCATGGGATGGGGGTGCAAAGCATCCCAGTGTGAGGCAGGATGAGACTGCTCCTGCCCCTGGCGTGGGCAAGGGACACCTCCAGGCTCACCTTTCACATGTAGTGTGAAATGCACCTCATCATCACCGGCGTCGCAGAGGAAGATGCCACCATCACACAGCTCTGCTTGCTTGATGGTGAGGCTGCGTGTGGGACCCTCGCTGCACACCAGCAGCCGCCCACCTGAGCATAGAATCTGTCCATCCTTCTGCCACTGCACTGCTGCTGTCTCCGGGGACAGCCGAGCCACCAGTGTCACACTGTCTCCCTCCTGCACCTCCAGCGGGCTCTGTGCCTCCTCCTTGTTGACAATGCACACAGGCCGGGCTGAGGAGCGCAGGGGACAAGGCAGGGTTCAGACATGTCCCCACAGTGTAGGGCAGTGCGGGGATAGGATTTTTGCAAGTGGAAGCGGTCCCTCAGTGAGTCACCGTAGGGCAGAAGGGCTGTGGGGCTGGCTGGGAGTCATGGTGGGACCAGACAGGGGTCCCAGATGGGGAGGCATGCAGGCTGGAGGGGTCTGCACCTCAGAGTTCACTCGGGGAAGGGACAGCAGCAGAGCCCATCACTCCCATATCACTCCCTGTACAGGAAGCACAGCTTGTTGAGATCATTAATTTCATTGTACCCCCTCATCCAGAACACCTTGCTGGGGAGTCAGGGCACCCGCCTGCAACAAGCCCCCTCCCACCCTGCACAGCCCTCCGTCTTCAGCTGATAAGGGTCCAGGCTGAACTCAGCCTTTGGCAGCCAAAGCAGGAGGAGCGGCGCCTGGTAGCCAGCCAAGGCTAAATTTAAACAGCCCCTGGCTGGGGGAGGCAGCAGAGACATGTCTCGCCACGACCCTGACATGTCTCTTTCTAACCAACAGCTCCTGAGTTGGGGACAGGGCTCCCACCCTTCCCTGCCATGCTGCCACCCTGGCCTCTGCATCAGCAGGGTCACAGAGGCATCCCCTCCCCTTGTCCTGGTCTGTGGCATGATCCCATCATTCTGGGGATCCCTGGGGTTCTGAGCCAGCTCACCCGACACCTCCACATTTGTCACCATGCGGTCACTGGCAGCATCGCAGATGTAGCACCCTGTGTCGCTGGGCTGTGCCCCATTGATGGTGAGCTGTCGCAGCACCCCATGGGCCTCAACCTGCACCCGTTCACCTGGATGCACCTCCTGGCCATTCCGGAGCCAGCGCACAATGGCGTCGGGCCGGGAGAGCTCACAAGCCAGCACCAGGTCTTCCCCAGCCACCAGGCAGCGATGTACCATGGTGCCTGTGCTGCCCACAATGGTCACTGGTGGCTCTGGAACTGGAGAGGTGGGCTGTCACCACAAAAGCAGCCTGTGCTGGTTATCTCAATGCCAGACCCTGTCCAGACTCCTCTGGCTGCAGCTGAGCAACACAGGGGTTTCCACAGGGCCACCACACAGGTGCAGCCCACTCTCCACGTGCCTCCCACCAGCCTCTGTGCCCACTGCCACCCAGCCCCGCCTCACACCACCCTGGCAGCAGCCACACACCCACTTAAGTCCTCTCCCCTTGGCCATCCCCACCAGAATCTCCTGCTCACCTTCTACAGTGACGAAGAAGACGATACTGTCATCACCGGTGTCACAGAGATACTCCCCAGCATCCTTGCCCGTGGCACCCAGGATCACGAGGGATCGGCGCACCCCGTCCTCCTCCAGCCGCACACGCCCCGTGTCCTGCAGCTTCTCCCCATCCTTGTACCACTTCACATCCCCATGGGTGTGTGAGAGGTGCACCTCCAGCACCAGGTCCTCCATGGCCTGGCAATGCCGGTGGGTCGGCAGGACATCCTTCTCCAAGATCCTGACCAGCGGATCTGCAGCACCAACAGAGCTGAAGTCTCTGGGGTTTGTACACCCAGCACTCCACACCAGGCTCTTCCCTAGCTTCATGCTCACCCAACACTTGGATGGTGAAAGTCACTGTGTCATTGGCAGTGTCACAGGTGTACTTTCCAGAGTGCTCAGCTTGGGCAGCGGGGATGAGCAGCCGGCGATGGGCACCCTCCTCCTCCAGGACCAGGCTGCCCCCAGCCTCGAGCCTGACACCCTCCTTTGCCCAGCACACGGGTGCATCCGCACGGGACAGCTCACAGCACAGTGTCACCGTCTCCCCCGGGTACACCGCCATGACAGGGATAGGTCTGCAGGGCTGCAGGATCCTCACCGGAGGCTCTGCAGGTATGGCATGTCTGTGATACTAAGCAGTGCAGGGACAACACAGCCCTGGGCACTCCTCTGCTGACAGCCCCAGGTGAGCACCTGTGTTGGGTAGCCCGGTGGATGGGCATCCACTGATGGCCAGAACCACACCAGCACCTCCACTGACCTGACACCTTGACATCAAAGGAGATGGCCTCATCCTTGGTCTCGCAGATGTACTCGCCTGCATCCTCTGCACTGCTCTTGGGGATGAAGAGACAGCGCCAGGCCCCCTCCACCAGCAGCAGCAGGTTATCAGTCTCGTCCACCTCCAACCCATCCTTGAACCAGTGCACCGGAGCATCCGGCACAGAGAGCTCACACCGCAGTTCCACACACCCTGGTGCCTGAACCAGCAGCTCCAGTGAGCGCTGTGAAGGCTGCAGGATCCTCACCGGCGGCTCTGTTGGGGATGTGGAGGAAGGGCTATGAGACCTGCTCACTGCTCTGCTGTGTCTGTTTACTGTCGCCCGTGTGCCTGTCCCCATGGGGCTGTATGGAAGCTACATCCTCTCACCCCAGTGCAAAGAGGTTGAAGCCGCTCAGGGGCAGGGGCAGCAGGCACAGAGATGCAACTGCTCACCCTCCTGCACAATGCTGAGGGCAGGAAGCAGGGCTGTGGACCTCAGATCACAGAGCTGGGGCAGTGCTGCCCTTTCCAGGATGTCCGTGCTGTGCCACCAACCTGCCACCAAGATGGAGTAGGAGACAGATGCATCTCTGGCATTGCAGATGAATTCCCCTGTGTCCTGCATCCGGGCACAGGGCAGCACCAGTCGGTACTGCAGCTCTTCCTGCTCCAACACCAGGTTCTTGCCCATCTCCACTTCTTCACCGTCCTTGTACCAGAGCACTGGGGACACTGGGTGGGACAGCTGGCACCACAGCTCCACGCGCTGCCCGACCACATAGGAGTGAGGGGCCTCCTTGTTGGAACTGACAATCCTCACTGGTACCTCTGCTGGGGACACAGCAGGGCTCAGGTGTGGTGCTGGGTGAGCCCCATGGGAGGACAGGAATCCCCTGGGCAGCTCACTGCTCATGGTCACCCTGAAGCTGGCAGCGTTGTCCCCGGCATGGCACAGCCCTGAGTCAGACAGGGCAGCTGCAGCAATGTGCAGCCTCTCTGAGCATCCCTCTGAGCAGATGGCCAGGACCTGCATTGGGACCATGGCCTTGCTGTCCTTCAGCCAGTGGACACGGGCATCTGCAGGGGACACCAGCACTCCAACACCAAGGGCAGCCCTGCAAGCACCTCCCAGAGCTGCTGTGCCTCCAGAACTGGGTGAGGCACACCTTCAGGTCTGAGAGGATCAGGACTTTGTGTCACTTGGCTTCCCATCCTACCTGCCCTGACAGCAGTGGCCGTGGATATCCCAGCCCTGCAGTGCTGGTAGCTGCAAGCTGGGGGAACAGCAGGGCTGGGGTGTGAGGTGGCATCACCCAGAGACAGACAGCTGGTTGTGCTCTGAGGTGTAGGGGGACAGTGTGACACAGGGCTCTGGGAGGAGACAGACCAGCTTGTATACTCCTGCCCACATCCCCTTCCAATCCAGGGGAATGGGCAAGAGACTGCTGACAGGGAGATGAGAGGCAGCAGAGGTGCTGAAGCTGAAGGAGATGGGGCACAGGGAGGAGGGAGAGAGGGATGTAGGTATCTGTTGCACCCACCTGCCACAGTGACTGTGTAGAAGACAGAGTCCCCACCAGCATCACAGACAAATTCCCCTGTGTCCTGTGGCTGGGCACAAGGCAGCACCAGCCGGCACTGCAGCCCCTCCTGCTCCAGCACCAGGCTCTCACCCGCCTCCACCTCCTCTCCGTCCTTGTACCAGTGCACTGGGGCTGCCAGGTGGGACAGCTGGCACCACAGCTCCACACGCTGTCCAGCCACGTAGGTGTGGGAGGCCCCCTCGTTGGAGCTGACAATCCTCACCGGCTCCTCTGCATGGAGAGAGACATGGGGCTCAGCCAGGACATAAAGACCAGAGCCAGTGATGGTGGCAGTCACAGCCCTAGGTGGAATGATGACTTCACCACTTGTTGGCTTGAAGGCTGGAAGGCACCACATCATCCACATCCTACATAGCACAAGCTTCTGGACCATTGTGCCTGGGTCTCCCTCTTCTTCTCACACATTACAACCAGGAGGGGCACCAGGCTTTGAACTGGCTCTAAATTGCTGTCGTGCCCTTGCTTCCATGGTACCTGCCTTGCTTTGCCCTGTGGTGGAGCTGAAGGTTGTGGAGGGAGGATGCACACAGACAAGCCCCAGCACTGATAACCACTGTGTGTGGTGCCAGCATCAGCCCCTGCATCTTCTCTTCCAGGGATGCCTTCTCCTCTGCCTATCTCCCTATTTCAGAGGCCACCAGGTGCCAGCTGGTGCTTCTGTCTTGGCTCAGCCTTGGCATTTGCTTATAGTGTGGCACAGGTATGTGGTTTGCTTGCAGCCAGCAGCTCCATCCCTCGAGCTCACCAGGACCCAGGACCCAATTCCAGACTGCAGTAATCACTAAAATCACCATTAAATTGCTACATAAAATGTGTGCCACTGCTCACATCACCCCTCTGAATTGAGTCAGAGCTCTAAAGACAGAGAGGCTCCCAGAACAAATTTTAGGTGACCAGCCCCACTCTCTCCTGGGAGAAGTCCAGGATGCCACCCACAGCCAACACCGCCTGCCTGGCTGTGCACACTGCAGCCTGGACTCTGCCATGGGTGCTCATCAAGCCCATGGCTCATGCGGGCACAAGGCACAGCCAGCTCTGGGGCACAGTGGTGGGCGAGCAGCAACCTGCCCTTCTCACAGCCCGCAGCTGCTCCGTGCTGGGCATCTGGGTGGAAGGTTCCCAGACAGTTCCCAGCTGTGATGCCCAGGCTCAGCGGCACAGCGCTGCCCCGCAGTGTTCGGGAATGCCGCGGCGCCAGTTTGCAGCGATTAACCTGCCGCACGCTGAGCCCGCATCCGCCCAGCTCCCTGATCAAACACTGGCGGCTGCCTCTCTCCCTGGGCCTGCTAAAAGCAATCACATTGCTGAAGTGCAGCTGGAGATGTTGAGCAGCACTGAAGAGAGGGGATAACTTGCCAGCCCTCAGCGGGCAGCACTGCTCTGGCCTCGGCCTCTCGGTAGTTCTGAGGGAGCTCCAGTGCTCGACAGCTGTGGGAAAACCCGGAGGTGCGTGGGGATGGCTGAGCTTGGGGCAGGCAGGCTCCATGCCACAACAGCTCTATGGGGGATAGCTGAGATGCCTCAGGGAAACCCAAGCGTGCCACAGCAGTGCTTGATTGCAGCAGCCAGCCTGGCACTTGTGCCAGAGAGGTGTCAGGCTGAGCCTTCAGACATCCACCCCCAGCCCTGCCGGTGACATTGATGTCCAAATCCAGATTGAACCAAGACAGCTTCCCTAAGACCCTTCTGTCAAAGTGATGTAAAGCTGCTCAGCCAAGAGGCTGAGCTTCAAGCAGATGGTGCTCCCTCTCCTACCCTAGGGAAGCAGAGCTCTCCATGCCCCACACTCCCACACCACACACAAATCCTGCCTCTGCCCAAAGTCCATGCTGTCTGTCCTTCTCACTGGCAATTTTGCCTTTATCTCAATAAAAGCCCTCCCTTCCTCACTCTCCCAGCAGACACCCCTCCACTGACTCTTCAGCATCTTATCACTCATCCTATCTTCACTCCTGCATCCTTGGCCATCAACTTTGGCCCTTTGCCATGTGTTAACACCACAGTGAGGCTTTACCACTGCGGTCATACCACCTTTCAACTGTGATTTATCTCTGCCCCTGGTTGCCTTCCTGTGGTTCTGGGATGTGGATTTTGGGGCCAACAAGGGGAAGCCTTTCACTTGCTTTCAGCTTTCATTATCCTCTGCTGTCTGTCGACGCCAGCAACCACTCCACAGCTGGGGCAGCCTCCACAGGATGCTGAACCCTGCTCCAACCCAGCAAACACCACCCAGCCATCAGTCTCCAGGCAACTGCTAATTTTCAGGTCAGCAATTAACGCTGCCCATCAGAGCAATGACCAACCATGAGTCACTCCATGCCAGGTGCTGGGCCCACTGTTTTTAGGACCTTAGAGTTGGTTACTAGCCATGGCAGAGGTCCAGCAAACATCCTGGTGTGCAGGTGCTGAGTGCTCCCATGTGCTCTAGTGTTTTGGACAGGCAGAGTGAGCTGTTCCCTCTGGCAGCTGGTCTGAGTACCACAAGGAACCCAGCTGAACCACCAACCAAACTGCTGGTGAGCATCTGGCAAAAACATGTCTAACAAATATCCCATTGCAGCAAGTGACAGCAATACTGACAGCAGCACACACATTACAGCATCTTGCACTGACAAAGAAAGCCCCCTGAGACCCTGCCAGCCCTCCTGCATGACACTCACCTGCCACAGTGATGGTGTAGAAGGCAGAGTCCCCACCAGCATCACAGACGAACTCCCCTGTGTCCTGTGTCTGAGCGCAGGGCAGCACCAGCTTGCACTGTGACCCCTCCTGCTTGAGCACCAGGCTCTCATCTGCCTCCACCTCCTCTCCATCCTTGTACCATCGAACTGGGGCTGCTGGGCGGGACAACTGGCACCACAACTCCACATGCTGTCCAGCCACGTAGGTGTGGGGGGCTTCCTCATTGGAGCTGATGATCCTCACTGGCACCTCTGCCAGGGATAATGTGGGCCTCAGCATGACAGGCTACTGCTTTCAGCCGCACGATGGGGGCAAGAAGCAGGGCAGGAGCCCTATCAGGAGGTAGGGGCCAAGCTCCCGCACACAGTCCCCAGCTCACCGGTCACGGTCACCACAAAGTTCACGGCATCATCCCCAGTGTCACAGGTGTACACACCAGTGTCTGAGGGACACGCTGAGCGGAGGAGCAGCCTCCGCACGCAGCCTTCTGCCTGCACTGCGATAACATCATCCAGGGGCACGGCCTTGCCATCCTTCAGCCAGCAGACAGGGGCATCCGCGGTGGACACCTGGCATTCCAGCAGCACAGGCATCCCTGCTGACACTTTCCGGAGCCGTTCGGCCTCAGACACTGGGGCAATGTGGACTGGTGGGGCTGAGAGACATTGAGAAGCAGTGAGAAGTATCCTCCAGCATGACAGGCCCTGCTGCTGGGGTCCTGGTAGGACCCCAGGGTGAATGCCCTGATTACCTTGCACATGCAGGATAGCTGAGTCCCGCACACCACCAGACACGAAGGTGACCTGGGCCCCACTGTCAACCAGCCGTGCTCCCCGGATCAGCAGCGAGTGCTCCATCCCATGGCGCTGTACACTGCACCGGCCGCCTGCATCCTCGTCCTCACCCAGCCTGGCACCGTTGAGGAACCAGGATCCATGCACCGCAGCTGACAGCTCCAGGGAGAACTGTGCATCCTCACCATCCCTCACCCATGTGTCCTGCAGACCCCTCTCCAGACGAGCTGCTGGGGCTGGAGCACAGTCGGACTGAGCCCCAGTGGCACTGACTACCAGCACACTGTGGCACGACATCCCAGCTTTTGCCTGTCTCCTCACCAAGATGCACAGATCCAGGGAACTCCACAGAGCTGCTCCTGCCGTGCTTGTTGGCGGCAGAGACGCGGAAGCAGTAGTCGGCCTCGCGAGGGACACTGTCCCCCAGCACCCTCACGCAGCTGGGCAGGTCGGTGGCAAGGCACTGCACCCACTGCCCTCCCGCTGCCTCCCGACGCTCCAGCAGGTAGTGGGTGGCGGGGCGGAGGTGGGAGTCAGGCGCAGGGCACCAAGTCAGCAGAGCCGTGTTGCTCTCCACCACACTCATCTCAGCTGCCACCGGTGCACTTGGAGGGTCGTGCTTTACACCTGCAAGTCACAGCCCAGGTTGCCTGCTTGGGGATGGCAGCGAGGCTCTAGGTGGGGTGGCAGGAGGGCTGAGTGGGGATACACATCCTGTTTCATTGAGAATTCTCTCTCTGATGGAGAGGATGGTCTTACTCTCATGTAGCCTGTTGCTGGCTACAGGGGTTTGTGAGTGCCTGTGAGGCTGGGATCCTGGAGCTCTGCTCAAAGACCCCTTCCCAAAAAACACATTGCAGCAGCACACACCCAGCATATTGCATGCCTATTCCATCTCCCCTTCTCTGTCACCCCCGAAAAGCAGACAGGAGAAAGGACACAGGACCCCTTCAAGCCTGGAGCTTACACTTGACTCGGAGCTGGGAGGATGTCTGCGACTCCCCGACAGTGAAGGAGATGATGCCCGCGTCCTGGCGGGTGACGTGCACCAGAACCAGGAGGTGTGTCCTGCTGAAGCTCTTTAGCACAGTGTGGGGTGACTCCCTCAGCTGTAGCCCATCCCGGCTCCAGCAGCTCCCCTCTACCACATCCCGTGTCTCCACACAGAAAACTGCATTCTCCCCCTCCATCACATCCAGCTTCCGCGGCAGCCGCTTCACAATCACCCCTATGGGAAGAGATACATGAATCCCAGAATCCCAGAATCCCAGAAGGCAAAGTTGTGCTACCAGAGACCTGACCCCCACCTCGGACAGAGACCTCGGCAATGCTGCGCCCTTTGTCCTTCATCTGGCAGAGGTAGATGCCATCGTCATCGATGCGGGCATCGCGGATGGTCAGGCGCCGCACCACCCCTTGCTCCTCCATCACATACTTGTGACTGGGCTGCAGCTCCCTGTCCTCCAGGTACCAGGAGGTGGGGATGGTCTCCAATGGCACCTGGCATTCCAACACTGCATCCTCCCGCTCTGCTACCTCCACGTCTGCCAGCTGCACCTGGAACCGCAGCCGGTGCTCTGCCACAGGAAGAGACAGGAGCTTAGGGCGTGTGGGGTACAGCACCCCCTGTCAGCCATTTGCTCAAGGTCCTCCCAGCTCACAAAGAGCACCAAACCCTTGGCCCCCCTTTTCCCTCTCCATTGGCTTGCATGAGACTGACCGTGCCTTGAGAAACACATCCTCAAGAGCAGGGAGAACCAGGGCACAGCCTGGGGAGACACAGGGATGCCCTCATCATCTCAGCAGGGAGTTTTGGGGGATGAGCAAGCATGGAAGCCAGCATGCTGCAGCAGGCATCTCAGTGAGGGGAGCAGTGGGATGTAGGCTGGGGCTGCACCAGTTACTGGGTAACCCCAGCCATGGGCTGTCCCCATCTGGCTGGATGGCTCGGGGGGGAAATTGGGCTGCCGCCAGAGCAGACTGCTGGAGCCGTGCCCTGCAGGGCTGCCTGCCAAAATCACTCAGCACTTACAGGGGAATTTGTCACCAAGGCACTGTCCCCCTTCCCTGTTTGTGGCTGGACACTCGCAGCCATCCCAAGAAGCCACCCCTCTGTTTGCAAGGAGAGAGAGATATGGAGTAGAACACAGCTCCTGAAGAAGCCCAGTATTCCCTGTTTCCAGCCCACAGACCCGTCCTGAGGAGCCTGGGGTGACCCTGGCTGCAAAGGGCAGGAAGGAGCCTAGAGATGCTGGGCTCCCTCAGAGATGCACCCCTGCCAGATAAAATTCCCTGAACCCCCAGAACCCGGCCACCTCCGACACTTGTTGGACATGTTCCTACCTTTCACCTGGAGCTGTACAGCGCTGAGGGTCTGGCCAGCGGTGTTGGAAGCGGTGCACATGTACAGCCCCTGGTCCTGGGGTTTGCAGTACAGCACCTTGAGGATGAAGTAACCCTCCCGGTCCTCATAGATGAGGTGCCTGCGGCCAGGGGCAAGAGGCTCACCATCTTTCTGCCAGATAATCTCTGGCTTGGGCTTGCCAGTAACGTAGCAGCGAAACTTGGCGTGCTTCCCTGCGCTCACGGCAAATGCCTTGGCCCCTGGCACCCTGGCCGGCACTACGCCATTGGGCACCCAGGTCTCTGGTCCCACACGCCGTCCCTCTGCGTGCCGCCGCCATCTCTGCCGCTCCGCCAGTGCCCCGGGACCATCAGCAGGGTAGCCATTGGGGAGCCCGTCCAGCAGTGCCTGGGGTTCGACCAGGAGCACGGCAGCAGCCAGGGCCTCCTGGGAGCCACTGCGTGCCCGGCAGACATACACTCCCCCATCCTGGGGCCGGGCACTGAACAGCTTTAGGAAGTGCCAGTCCTCTGGTTTCTGCCCCACTGCAAAGTGACTGCTCTCAAAGAGGTCGGAGAGCTTGTGCCCGTCCTTCTCCCACTCGAGCACTGGGCAGGGCTGCCCAGACACCCTGCAGGTGAACATCACGTCCTCCCCCCGGCACACCCGCATGGATGAGGGGGTAATGAGGAAGGCAGGTGCAACACTGCCTGAGCATCCTTCCTCCTCTCGGGGCTCTGTTGGCTCTACCCTGAGCGTGGTGGCAGCATAAGTCTCACCAATACTATTCTTGGCCCTGCAGACATAGATTCCACTGTCCTTGGGGGTGGCACAGGACACCAGCAGGCTGTACATATCCCCTTTGGACTCCATATGGAAACGGCCTGAGGGCTCGATGGTATTCTTGTCCTTTTCCCAGAGGATGCTTGGCTGAGGATCACCTGTGATCTGGCAGCTCAGGACCACATTGGTGCCACTTTGGACTGTGAAGGCACGTGGATAGGCCAGGAACCTGGGGGCTCCCCCGAACCCCTCCATCACCAACTCCCCAGGGTCACAGCAGGCAGCTGGCTGGAGCAGCAGTAGGGACCATCAGCCTGGAGGGATGTACAGACAGACTAGAATGGGGGCTCAGGCTTCATCAAAGATATGGACCAGTGTGGAGCCCCCATCCAGGAGGGACCCACACCTGGAGCAAGCATGGACCCCCTGCTTCAGGAGCATCACTCTCATTTGGAGCAGCACAGCCCCACTGGATTTGCCCCTGTGTCACCCGGATCATCCTTTTCCCAGTCCAAGGCAATAGGAGAGGTGAAAAAGGTGACTCTTTGAACCCCGGGGGGTTGAGACGCTTGCAGCCTATTCCAGAGTTGCAGAGGAGACTCCAGTTCCAGAGGTGGGGGACCCCTGCCTAGACAGGGAGCATGGGCAGCTGCTTGCTTGGGTGTTGGGGCTGGGGAACAGCCGAGGCAAAAGGGCCCCCGCCCGCCCCTTCCCCACCCGCCAGGCATTCACATTCCTTCAGTATCGGGTGGTGGCAGAGCCGCATTCCTGCCGCATCTGGGCCGGCTCAGCGGGCAGGTGCTGACACGGGGCGGTCACGGGCGCGAGGCCCCGGCTGGACCCGGCCTGGGACTTCCTCCCAGACTTGGGTGGCCCGGGGACCCCCTGTGCCAGGCCGTGCCGTGGGGCAAAGTGGAGCTCTGGGGAAGGGGTCCTCCTTCCAGAGAGTAATCCCACAGGCAGGATCCAGCCCTTGTGCACTCATAATCACAGCTGGAAATCATCAGCCCCAAGGGCAAAATGAAAGCCGGGGATGTGGGTCCTGCTTTCGGAGGGCACTGCCTCCATCCCTGGCTTTGTGGGTAACTGTGCCCACCATCAGGGGCAAGAGTGGGGCAGGGTGCTCTGTGCTTCCCCTCCATGACTGCACCTCAGCCTCTGCCTGTGCCATGGTTGGGACTGGGGCAGGGTCATCTCTGGCTTGCTCAGGCAGGGGGAGGGGATATAAAAATACTTCTTGAATGAGGCAGAGAGTCGGAGAGGGCTGGTCCCCAAGGAGCGACAGGGACTGCTGCCAGCTTCTCCTCCCGAAGTCCTGCCCAGGACAGTGCACCCATTTAGAGCCATCTCCCCATCCACACACGCCCCTGACCCGTGGCCACCCCACAGCAGCTCCTTTGGAGACAAATGGACGGCTCTGATGGCTCAGCCGCACCTTTGGGCCTTCAACCACTCCCTTCCCAAGCACCCTGCCCCAGGCAGCCCCCCAGCCCAGTCCCCTGCCCCACTCATGTACCTCGCTCTGCCACCTCTTCCTTCTGTCTCTCAGCGCCGGCACCCAGCTCCTGCTGCTTCCCCCAGCTCCCCTCCTGGGTGTCAGTGCGCAGGGACCAAATGTTACAAATGCCTGCAGCTGCTGTCCCCAAAAATACCCTCTGATGACACGCGGGGTTGATAAGAGTGAGCCTGCTCCATTCAGCGCCTTGCCGAGGCTGGGCTGGCCTACCTATGTATAGCAGCCCGGCAGGAGCCACCGCAGGGAGCTGGGGTGCTGCTGGCCTGGCTGTACCTCTGTGCTGGCTCAGCCAGCAGCCAGAGACAATGTGCTCTGTGGAGAGCATGGAGTGGGGTGCACGGTGCAGGGTCATGGTGTGCAGTACTCTGAGCTGCACACCAGACTGCAGTGAGACAGGACGTGTCACACAGGACATGCTGCAGAGGGGGGATGGACTGCACTGGATGCTGCATGAGGTGCCAGGCTGTATTGGATGGGATGTGCAGGATACTGAGCTGCAGGAGGCATAGACGGGATGCACAGGCTGCCTACCATCCACAGGGCAGGCAGGGTTAATGGATAGGGAACACCTGGCAGTGTCCCCTCAGGCAGAGGTGAGAGGAGGGGTGCTGGGTCACCTTTCAGCCTCTGCCTTTCCTGCAACTTCCACCCTGTGAACCAGCCCATGGCCAGACAGAACAGCACACTAGGATCCTTCCTCTAGACCTGCTGCAGGGTCTCCACATGGCCTGGCTCTGTCTCATCTCTTCTTCTTCCCCTGGAGCTGGGCCAGCCTTCTGCAGCCCCAGGTGGAGCAGGGACCTTTTGCCATCCCTCCTGGTTCATGTCCCCAGGACCCTGCTAATCATCAGACTGTCGTGGAGAGGCCACAACCACCCTGCCCCTCAGCTTGCCCTTTCCAAGGCTCCATCCTCACATTTTAGCTGCACTGGGGACTGCCACCTGCAAAGTGCCTCCCCCATGCCAGAGCCTCAGAGGGCTCTGATCCCCACCACGTCCTCTGCCATGGGGGGCATCCAGCATCAGCAGCTGCCAAGCTCACCCAGGGTACCCCCTCCATCCCTTCCAGCTTAGGTTCCTGGCACCACCCTGCCCACTGGCCGGCCTCCCCAGCCCCACGCACCCACTGCTCCCAGCATCCCCCACACACACCCCCTTGCCCGAGGGCCGGCCCCCCCCCAGACCACACTGTCCTTGCAGTCCTCGCATTCCAGACGTCTCAGCGCTTTCACAGCTCAGAGATAATATTCACGGCGAGCAGACGTTTGCGTCAGTGTCAGATAGATCTCAATGCCACCCTGCCCCGGGGGGAGCGCAGTGGGCAGACGGGCTGGGCAGGCAGGCAGAAGCCCTCGGCAGAGCCCCCGAGCCACCACCCTGCTGTGTGCCCCACGGTCATGCTGCTGCTCCTGCACCTGCTGCCTGCCATGCTGCCCACCGCCGCCCTGGCCAGCTGCACCGGGGCGGGTGCTGACCGCCAGCTCATCCTGGCCAAGGTGCGGGCTCGGGTGCTGGAACATCTGAGTCCCCCTCTTCTCCAGGAGGAGCCACAGACGGAAGCAAGGAGGGTACACCGGAGAGACGTCCTTGAAAACGCTGAAGTGGAACCAGAGGAGCTGGAGGACACCTCCCAGGTGATCTTATTCCCTGCCACAGGTGAGAACACCCTGATGAAATGGAGAGGGCAGAAGGGTGAAGCAGGGTGGGAGTTTGGAGCAATGCAGATGCTGAAGGATGGAGAGGCTGATGTGGCGGTCTGTGGGAGAAGGGGAAGAAGGTATGCCAGGCTGGGACATGGGCATGAGTGAGATTTGGTGGAGAGCCAGGAGATGGAAAGGTATGACAGGCAGGGACAGGCAGAACAGCTCAGGACAGACAGCAGAGGGACAGGCAGCACAAGAGGATGCTGAGAGGCTGGGAAACAGCCTGCCAGGCAGGGTGCAGAAACATGGGGAGGGCTGAGGAATAGGGTGGAATAGGGTGTGATGCTAGGGAATGGGGTAGAATACTGGAAGGTGGGTTGGGATACAGGGCAGGATGTTGAAGAATGGGGCAGGATGACCAGCTATAAAGCATGACAGCAGGAGATGGGACAGAATGCTGGGGGATGGGATAAGATGTGCATGCTGGTGGAAAGGGGACAGGATGACCAAGTATGGGACAGGACTGGGACATGGGCCAGGCTGCTGGGGAGATGATCAGGATGCAGAGGGTGGAAGAAGGGGACAGGATGACCAGCTTTAGGGCTGAATGCTGGGGGACAGGGCATGATATGGACTCTGGGGGAAAGGGGCAAGATAACCAGCTATGGGGCAGGATACTGGGGGACAAAGGTGACAGTAATGGACCAGCCTAGGCCATAGCAGGGATCAGCTGTGGGGCACAGCACAGAAGCTGCTGCACTGCACTAGACATCAGCTCCCCTGCACCCTGCCACAGCCTATGCCAGCAGCCAGGTGCCCTGCCAGCACTCCAGGGACCTCTCTGCAACATCCCACTCCATTTGGCACTGGAGATTTTCCCCAGGTCTGGGCACACACCCTGATCATCTTTTCCCCCCCCACAGATGTTCCATGTGAGCCCACACAGCCAGACAAGCTGCTGGAGGAAGAAGGGATTTTCACCTACCTCTTCCAGCCCTCGGCACACACCCTGAGCCGTGTGGTGACTTCTGCCCAGCTCTGGTTTTACACTGGCCCCTCGGCTGCCCCCAACCATTCAACCCCTGATGTGCTGACCCTGTCACCTCAGGGCCGGGTGCCGGTGATGGCCATGGCAGAGCGGACACCCGAGCACTGGACAGTGTTTCACTTGGCCCCGGTGCTGCTGCCCCAGCTCTCACAGCCACTCTTCGTGCTCCTGGTGCGCTGCCCCGGCTGCCCCTGCCTGGCTGAGAGGGACAAGATGCCCTTCCTGGTGGCCACCACCCGAGCCAAGGGCAGTGAGAGGGCTCGTCGCTCTGCCATGCCCTGGTCCCCAGATGCTCTGAGCCTGCTGCAGCGTCCATCTGAGGAGCTAGCTGCCCACACCAACTGTCGCCGGGCTTCCCTCAACATCTCCTTCGAGGAGCTGGGCTGGGACAAGTGGATTGTGCATCCCAGCAGCTTTGTTTTCCACTACTGCCACGGGAGCTGCGCTGCAGGCCACGGGCTGAGCCACCGGCTGGGTGTGCAGCTCTGCTGCGCTGCCCTGCCCGGCACCATGCGCTCCCTGCGTGTCCGCACCACCTCCGACGGCGGGTACTCCTTCAAGTACGAGACGGTGCCCAACATCCTGGCCCAGGACTGCACCTGTGTCTAGGGCATCCTGCAGCCCAGCCCCGGACCGTGATCCCACCCAAGAGGAGTTACTTTCCCAGTGGAACCCTGGCCACTGGGATGGGGAGGTTTGGCTGTACCGCCCTCCCCTGCACAAGCCAGATTTTTGAGCTGGCCCAGGCACCACCAAATACTGGCAGAGTTGGGCCAATCCCAGCTCAGAGCAAATCCAGGCATGGCAGGGCAGGGATAGGCACAGCCTATGGCAAAGGCCTGTCTGCAACCAGATTAGCCCTCATCTCTCCCCACCTGCTTCCCTTCTGCAGTTCTGCGCGCCCACAGATTGGTGTCTTGCTCCTGCTGCAGAGTTCAACAGCTCCCCCTGTGCTCCAGGCAGGGCCAGGCTGCTGCAACGGGATCAGAATGTGCCTGGGTGAGCCCATGCCGGGACCCCAAACTGGTGGCAGGGCTGGCAGCACACGTGACACCACAAGTGAGCCCTCTCTCAGCAGCACAGCTTGTTGGAAAGCTTAATGGGATGAGTGAAATAAACCTGTTCCTTTTACTAAAGCAGCCTGGAAATGCCAGCTTCCACCAGAAGCAGCCAGGGAGGTGGTGTGAGGCTGTGCAATGGGATATGACCTCCCTGGGTGCTTCTAGACAGAGATGGGCAAATACTGTTAGAGGCATCCAGCTCTGATTCGGGGTACCAGAGAGGGGACCAGAGTATGCTGGTCAAAAGGGGCATGGTGTGGCTGGGTTTGATCCTGCCCCAGGCAGAGCAGAACATCCCTTCTGCTCCAGGCAACAGGCTGTCCAGGAATGGGGCAGCAGAGGGCTGGGGAGACACGGGGACGGTGGGAGGATGGGGAGGCAGAGGAAAGCCCCTCACCCGGCCCCCTGACAGTGATAGGGCCAAACAGGAATGTGGCCAGGGCAATTCCCCTCCAGCAGGAGATGGCGCAGCTGCCTCTGCACGGCAGGAACAACTGAGTCACCCTGGGCAGCAGGGAGGTCCCAAGGCAAGCACGGCAGCTCCAGCCCTGACGCAGGATTCCCTTCCCACCCCTTCCTCCCAAATGAGCGGATGCAGAAGTTCCGTACAAAACGTCTTCAGCCTTTACTAATATAGATATTAAAAAAAAAAGAAAAACAGAGTGACAATCATTTCCGAGTAAAAAACAACGCTACAAAAGTCCCCATGTGACCCAGGCTGAGATGATGAGGAATGCTCCACTGGCTCCCGGCCGAGCCCAGCTCGGGGCACCACGTCCCCACACTGTGAGGCCAGGGTCTGGCTCCGTGCAGGGGGTTCCAGCCCTGCAGCCAGAGTGGGAGGAAACAAGTTTTGGTCCAAGGGCAGCCTGCCAGGACAGGGCGGAGGCAGTGGGAACGACAGCCCCTGACCTCTGCACAGACATTTCCAAGCAGGTCAGCCCAGTAAATCATATCTGCATGCCAGGATGCTGAGCAGTTTGGTTCCCCCAGGCCACAAAGTCACTTTCTGGCAGCACAGTGCCACCAGGACCCCTCCCACTCCCTCCAAGAGTAATGCCAGCCCAGCACCCTGTCCCACAGCTTGGCCCAGCCAGCGAGACCCCCAGCCTGCTCCCCTAAGTCCCCCAACACCTCAGGGGGTGGTACCAGAATTTCCAGCACATGCACAGCACCAGCTGGTGCAGCTGTAGATGGCAGAGGGCATGGGAAGCACAGGGAGGTGTGAGGACAACATGCTGGAGAAAATGGGTCTGGGAGGAGGAAAAGTGGGTGAAACAGGAGATGGGGGGGGGCCACAGGCCTAGAGTGGAGATTGGGATGGAGTATAAAAATGCCAGGGTGCACATGTTGATGAGTTTATAAAAACATACAAAAATAAGATATTCCCTTTTTGAAAATTAAGTAGGAATGAACCCCATGGCTCCCGACCCCTCTGCTGCCCACCAGGACAGAGCTGCCCAGACTGCCTCGCTGGGCAGGCGTGTGGCATCCTTTGCCTGGTGCTCCTGGCAGGACACCTATCCCACGGTGGTGGTGTTGATACCGCTGTTGTCCTTGGCGGCACTCACAGCCCTGTGGGGAGAAAAACAGCAGATTAGCACCCACCCCAGAGTGAATGGCATCCTCTCTCCAGGGGAGTCTTGGGGCAGCCCCCCATGCCTTCACCCAGTGGGCCGGATCCATGCCCTTCCCGGCTCACCCGTGGTCCTGTCGCAGGCGGCGGTCCCCTTCTCGTGGGCCAGGTTGAGGCGGTTCTGCTCGGCGGCGATGCCGTTGGCCTCGGGACTGCTGCTGCAGGCAGGACTGGGGGGCCGTGGCGGGGGCTGGAGGTGGAAAGCCACCTCCAGGTGCTCCTGGGCCAGACGCAGGTGCTCACGCAGCCGGTCCAGCTCGTGCACTGGGGGAGCTCCAGCCAGGGCAAAGCGCCCCTGGGCCAGGCTGTCCCGGTAGTCCAGCTTGGCATTGGTCAGTGGGGCTTGTGGCAGCTCCTTCTTCAGCGAGTGATAGGTGGGGGGGGCGCTGGGGGCTTTCTTGTGGTACTGTGGTGCAGGGCTGTCGCCAGCTGGGAGTGGGGGGTCAGCAGCCTGGCTCAGGGCATCGCGGATGCGCCCCACTCCAAGGTGCAAGAGCTCGCAGAGGTTGAGGAAGAGGCAGAGCCCACTGACAGCATACATGATGAGGAGGAAGATGGTCTTCTCAGTGGGGCGGGAGACAAAGCAGTCGACAGTGTGTGGGCAGGGGCTGCGGCTGCAGACATAGGAGGGGCTCACCTCAAAGCGATACAGCAGGTACTGCCCGAAGAGGAAAACCATCTCCAGCACTGAGCGGCACAGCAAGTGCAGGACATAGGCACGCATCAGCCCATCCTGCTTGATACGGCGCCGGCCATCGTGCTTCTCTCCACCCTCTCGGCTCTTCTCCTTCTCCACCTCAATCTCCTCAAAGATCATGGGGTCTTCTTCGTTGTCATCTTCTGCCTCCTCATAGTCTCGCCCCGCTCCCCGGCGCACCACGGGCATGCGCGCCCGCCGGGCTGACGGCGTCCGGCGCCGCGAGGACTCGGGCGTGCGAGCGATGCGGTGCATGGCAAAGCCCAGGTACAGCACCGACGGCGTCGCCACCATGATGATCTGGAAGATCCAGAAGCGGACGTGGGACAGGGGCGCAAAGGCGTCGTAGCAGACGTTCTCACAGCCCGGCTGCTGCGTGTTGCAGACAAACTTGCTCTGCTCGTCGTAGTAGATGGACTCTCCCCCCACGGCCGTCAGCACGATGCGGAAGACAATGAGGACAGTCAGCCAGATCTTGCCCACGAAGGTCGAGTGGTTGTTGATCTCCTCCAGGAGCCGCGTCAGGAAACTCCAGCTCATCCTGACCAGGCAGTTGACTCAAATCCTGAAAGGAAGGGGCAGGCAAAGAGGCACTGAGCAAATCCGCATGCACCTCATCAGGAGCCTGAAGTGTGACAGCTGCTAGCGCAGCTCTGTCTCACTCCCTCTTCCAGCACCAGTGTCCCTTCCCTTACCCACAGGTCCACAAAAACAGCCCTGCTCAGGAAGCTGCCTCCCCTAAACTTTATCCCCTGCTCAGCACTGCCTCCCTGTGCTCCCATCTGAATCCTGCTCCTGCTCTGCTGCCAGCCAGGTGGGTGGAGGCAATGGGGAAAGGCTGGGACATCCTGGTTGCATGCAGGGACACATCTAGGGGAAGAGTGAACACAGTCACAACGAGAGCAAACATGCCAGCGTAGGGCAGCACCAGCTGGGGACTGTGAGGGGACAGGGAGGAGCAGAATCACTTCCTTCTCCTCTGGTGTCACAGCACCCATTTATCACCTGGCACTAGACAGGTCCCTAACCAGCATGGCATCCAGCCAAAGCACTCACACCCTCCCACGGGGGTCCAAGGTCACTGGAGGAAGGCAACACACGGCAGCTCCACTGGCCCACTGCACCTGCAAGCCCTGAGCTCTGACTGAGGGGGGCAGGTCCTCAGAGCATCCCCCACCACGTGCTAATCAGCCAGGTCCTCTTCAAACCATGGAGCTCTCCCCTGAGGCCCAGTCGAGATGCAGCATCACTCTCCCACCAAACCTCAGTGCCGTGCCCGCTCTCCTGCAGGACTCCAGCCTCCAAAGCCTGCAGTGGCCAGTGCTCACAGCACCCTGCAGCTCCACAGCAAGGGCTGGTAGGGGGATGGAACAGGGGGCAGGACAGTGATAGCAAGGGGAAGTGTGGGGAAGCCAAGGAATTGCACAAAGCCCTGGCAAAAGAGCTGACACCAGAGATTGGGGAGGAAATTACAAGGACCATGTCACATCTCCCGGCCAAAGAAGACATGAGACACCCACACTACCCACTGCCACCCCTGGTTTCAGCAGCTTGTGTATGAGATGATGCAAGCCAGGGCAGCAGGTGGCAGGGATGGCCCCGAGTAA
This sequence comes from Thryothorus ludovicianus, assembly GCA_013397245.1. Classification (NCBI taxonomy): domain Eukaryota; kingdom Metazoa; phylum Chordata; class Aves; order Passeriformes; family Certhiidae; genus Thryothorus; species Thryothorus ludovicianus. The sequence goes on along the minus strand of VZTB01016677.1, from coordinate 684,038 downwards.
GCAGAGGGTGTGTGTCCACACAGACATCCCCTGCCAGCCCCATCCCATCACTTCTGGCCAGGGCATGTCCCTGCAGGTGGTGACTGATGCTGCACTGTCCAGAATGAGAGGATCTTTTACACTAAGCTCAGTCAGCCTCCTGACCAACCTCATCTAAGCAGAAGAGTCCCTCCCGCACAAGCATCCTTGCTGGGGACATGCTCTTACTGCAGGAGGTGGCATAGGCTGGCACCAAGGACCCAAATTCAGCCCTTCAGGGCCACCATCCTCATGTGGTCATATGTCCTGCAAGGTTTCATTGCTGCCCTGTCCCCCATGTGTGAGGTCCTCTCCCCCACCATCTCCCTGAAAGGTGGATGCTTTTTGTCTGCCTTTACCCTAGTCTCTAAAAGCACATCACCCTGGCACCTGGGTGAAGAACAAGGTGAGAGGACCAGGCAGGAGGACAGATCGAGGACAGATCCAGGAACTAAAACCCAAGCTATGTCAAACAACGTCAGGTACCAAGCCCAAGGAAAGCAAAAACACAGGGTAGCATTGACGTAATGGCCATAGAAGTGTGGCATGGGAATGGGTGGCAACACAGGATGGCAGCAGCTGTGGGCATGGCCAGGGCAGCACAGAGCTACCTGCAGCCTGTCCCCAACCCGGGGCAGGTGGCCAGAGGCCAGTTTTTGAAGCAGCACAGAGATCCAGGGCCTCCCGGCCATGCTGGGAGTCAGGACTAGCACCACATACCTTGGCTCGGCCCTACATCTACCCCTCAGTCCTATCGACCCCGGTTCCTTCGCGTGGGGCTCCCAGTCCCCTCTGCCGTGCCTGCCCTATCTGAGACCCCCTGTTTCCCCTGGGCACAGCAGCAGGCATCCCACCCTGGGGCTCACCGGCCCCTGCCCATCCGGGGACCGCCGTCCCAGTGACCCCGGCCACCCTGGGGACTCAGCCCTCAACCTCAGCCTTCTCAGGGTGCCCGACCCCACCGACTCCAGCGCCCCGAGGGCCTCCAGCCCAGCTGAGAGACCCCCAACACCCCGATCCCACCCGCCCGCGTCCCCAGTCCACGCCTGGGGCTCCCGCCGCCCGGGGTACCGTCCC
>VZTB01016677.1:658721-682908 GCA_013397245.1 Thryothorus ludovicianus | reverse complement strand
CGCTCCGCATCTCCGCCCCGCTGCGCCCCTCGTGTCCCGCTCCGCACCGAGCACCGGCCCCGGCCCGCCCCGCTCCGGCACGTCCTGTGCCCGTCGGGCGGTGCCACCCTCGGTCCTGCCCGCCCGCGGCTTCGGAGGCCACCAAAACTGGCCCAGAGGCGCCTCCCGCCCCGGCAGCTCCATCCAGCCACGCTGACCGGCCCTGCCCCTCCGCTGGCTCCCGGGAGGCCGCTCCCGCCGAGCGGACCGGAGGCTCCCTGCCCTCTCCAGGGGGACGCTCCGAACCGCGGGCGCGGCTCAGCCCGCGGGGGGTTCAGGGGTGAGTCCGGCCGCAGGGTTAGAGGAGGGAACTGAGAGTCTTCTCTACAATAACCTCCTGTTCTTTACAGCGTTCTTCCCCGCCCAGTGGAGAGCGAGGACAGAAGAAAGGAGAGATCTGGTGGCGCAGAGGAAAAGTGGCCCCACACATGGTGGGAACGCAGAACAAGACGTGCCTGTATGGTGGTACTGTGCCTCGTGTCCCAGGCCAAGTTCCTGCAGCAGGACCGGGCTGAGCATGCAGCACCTCGAGATGTGTTAAGAGTCACCTACTGCACCGCCAAGGCCAGCACAATGGCATCAGCGGCTTTGAGTCACCACCCTGGAGACGTGCCCTGTCCTTTCACCCAAGGACCCTGGCCACTCTCGGCACTGCTAAAATTGGCTCTGTGGGAATTTTGTTGGGGCTGAGTCTCCACACTGGGCCACCCACACCCTTGACGTTCTGGGCCCCGTTGTGTGGAGATGAGGAGGGATGCCGAGAAGTCTTGCACAACCCCAATAGTCATTGGTGTCTGCGTAAGCTCATGGAACACTGCTTCTCCTTACTGGAACACGTGCTCCTTCTGCAGAAGGGTTTCTAGGAACTGGCATTCCAGTGCAGCACAGGGGCTGGCTGGGGGAGGGCTAAGGCCGCGAAGCTGGGGCAAGGAGGGCTATGGGGACTGTGGCCGTCACATCCAGTGTGGGGTTCTGGTTATTCTGCAGCAGCCCTGCTGCTTCCCTCAATCAGCCACCGTGGCATTATACCAGCACCTGGACAGAGGCTTGGTGCTCTTACATGGGAGGGCAACTGGAACCCCCCAGAGCAGTGTTCTGTACCTGGACAGAGATGCAGGTGTGTGCACAACAGTCTGGGGGAAAGGGGCCTGCTTTGGGCTCTTGCTCACTCCTTTCTCCCTAGCTGATGGATGGGTCAGTCCCAGGTGACACATTAAGCTCTATGGAGGGAGAGCTGCAGCAAACGGAGGGGAATTTGACCAGGATGTGAAGATATAATTTTCATTGAATCCCACTCTCATGCATGCAACTGTGGCATTAACATTTCTGTAAGGCAAAATTGTGTTCCAAATCCAGCACAGACACTCTGGTCACAATCTCCATCCCAGGCCAGAAGAAACAGGAAGAGGTGGATGCAAGCAGACAGTAAGCCAAGCATGGAAAGTCAAGCTTTTTGAAGAATATAGGATAGCTTTCAGCTCCAGAAATGAAATCCAGAGCTGCAGGGAGGTGGCATCCGCAGTGCAGCATGGAGAGGTAGGAACAGGGCAGCATTAGGAAAGCATTCCAGCATGTTGGGGAGGTCAAGCAGCACACGTTCAACCTCCTGCTCTTGCCTGGCAGTTACAGTGACTTGTGGCTTTTCCTACAGTAACCACTTGTTTTCAAGTATTTCCAGCTTGGAAAGCTTGCCTCCAGCCTGGCTTCAACCCCAGGCAGCCAAGCAGTTTGCCAAGGGTAAGGGACCTATGTGACCCTTTGACTCTGGTGCTCAGTGCATTAAGGACAAGTCCCTGTTTCACCAGCCTCACATTAAACTGGGGAGTGTGACCTCTGAGGCGCTGTAAACTGAAGCCCTTGTGCCCAGAATGAAGATGCTTGTTGGGCTGGGGTCAGGCACCCCTGCTGCAGCATTTTTGCACAATACAGCTCAGCCCATGCCTGGGCTGCAGGGCAGGGATTGCTTGGAAGGGCAGTCCTGGGGCTGGTGTCACACACCCCATGGACAAGCATTACTGTGCTTGTCAGCATCCGGCCGCTGGTGTCAGAGCCCTCCAGCTTCCCCTGTGATGTTGCCCTGGGTATTCCCGCACTCCACCCTTTTCTGAAGCTTGCAAAACCCAGATGCCTGCAGAGGCATCATCCTTTCAGACTGGGGCAGAGAGAGAAAACCCACATAATCCGGGAAAGGAAAACAGTGGACCAAGGGTGTTGCCCACCCTCATCCCTTTCCATGTCAGGTGACAGAGCATAGTGAGCAGGAAGGAGGTACAGACCAGCAGTCTTGTGGGGTATGGCTCAAAGATCAGCTTTGCAGAGGAAACAGGGGCACTGTCACCAACCGCAAAAACCAGGATCAGCCCCAAACCACTGAGTCTGTGGGACAGAGCCATGGAAAGGCAGCTACACAGCCTAGCAAGAGCAAGGGGAGTTGGTAAAAGAGGATATAGTGGCTGAGGGGGAGTGTAAGCAGAGGGAAAAGAAGAACATCCACTTCTTGGACAAGTGCTGCAGCTCAGGAGGGACATGGACATTTGCTGCTACATCTCATGTCCCCTGGAGATGATGCCAGCAGGACATTCTGCTAGAAGTAAATGCCCAGTCACCAGGCCTCGTTAGTTCAACACAGTGCAAGGAGGCTGACAGTTAACCCACAAGCTATGTATGCTCAAGGCAGTACTGCTTTAGAGGGCAGAGAGATGCAGCAGGAAACACTGAAATAGCCAAACCCATGACTGAAGGCATCATTTTCATTGATAACAGAGAATAAAGCAGGGCTGGTATGTGCCTGTGGAAAAGTGATGGTTGCTTCAGGCTCATGGCAATGGCCTGCCTGAGCCCACAGGTGCCTGCTGCCTTTCTCTAGAGCCACCCCAGCCTGGGAATCCTTTCAGCTACAGACACCTTCAGAAGAGATTGCTACAGGCAAGCACAGGCAGGGAAACAGAGGTTCACACCAGCCTTGCTCTGTGCTAGTAGCTGAGTGCTGGAGCTAAATGGACCCAGGAAAGGAGAAGAAGGGGCAAAATCCAGATTGTTTAAGAGCAGAGCTGGGGGAATATATAATCAAACTGAGACAGGTAGAAGATATCTGCAGCTGGTTCAGTATATATTCCACATTTCTGCAAACCCCAGCTGTCCTATACAGCCCCAGTTCCCACACAGCCATCAGTGGGATGCCTGCAGTGCTGGGTGGTGGGGCGTGTCAGCGGAGCCCTTGCACACACCCGGCTGATGCAAGACCAGTTAATGTAATCACTGCAAGTGCAAGCAGCCCTACAGCAAAGCATTTGTGATCATGGAGCAACCAAAAAAGGGTTAATCTGTAATAACTAGGAGAAAACACTAAGTGAAAACAAAGTGTTTCATGAAGAGGCAGGAGACAGGTTGCGGGAGTGCATGTGAGCTTTCCCGTCAGTGCAGCAGCCAAAGGAATGCAGAAAAGCAGGGAGCTGCTAATGGGACCAAGAGGCTGGTGCTGAGCTGGGAGCACACACCAGCACAGACACGGCAAAGAAGAGAAGCAAATGAGTAGTGACCTCTGAAATAAAAGGTGGGAAGAGCTTGAGAAGAGCTGTGGACAGGCACACAACCAAAACTTTTGGTTCTGGCAGTCCACACATTGTCACGCCCTTCAACACATACCAAGATACTGGAGTAGCAAAGGTGCAGCTTGGCTAGGATCAGATAAGCAAGTTCCAGGGATGAGTTTCCTCAGGGAATCAGCTTGAGCAGAAGAGACATCAACAAGCTGGTTCAGTAACTCCAAATTTGACTCTTGCCCTTTGTGAAAAACACAACTATAGAAGGTGAAGACAGAACTTACACAAACTCCTTAAATGGCAAGATGAAGACATAAAACCCTACTGGTGTTTACTGGCTCAGCTCTCTCAGAGTCCTACTGCCAGACAAAGCTGGGGACTGAGCTCACTCCCACTTAAGATCTGAGAAAGTGGCATGAATTGCGACATCTGCCTCGAGACAGACCAGATCTTGTCAATCAAGTCTATAGAAGGCTAGATAAAAATATCGGCCACTGTGGGCCTTCAGTAACTCAGCTGCCTCTGGAAGTGACAGAAGAATGTCCAAGTGTACACAGACCCCAAGCAATAATGGCCTTCAGACCCAGGATGGAAACTGAACTTCCCACTCTCCTAAGGCTATAAGGATGGCATAGATGGGTTTGAGCAGGAAGGGAAACTTTATTGCATCTTTTCAGGAAAGCAGCAGGATACAGTGGGGCCAAGTCCCTGCTGTCTTCTCGATGACAGAAACTGAAGCCACAGACACCAACTTTAGGCATGTGGAAAATTTAAATGTCAAAGAGACTACTGTGAATACCTTCCATATTCAATATCCAAAGAAAACAGGCATTAGGTCACTGAATGTCAAATGCACATCTTTATAAAAATCAAGATCACATCGACATAAAATACAGTTCTGTCACTAAGGATTGAACAGTCAGAAAACTTGGCCTGAAGTTGTGGACTGAACATTCCTAGGAAAACAGAGATGCTGTTCCGGGAAAAGCTATCATCAGTAAAGGTCCCTACTTAGGGTATCAGATCAGCACCTTAATGTAACAGGTCCATTTCTGCCCACCCCCACAGGGAGCTTCAACTGCAGCAAAACACCACACACAGCATCTATCTTTGCTCTTCACTGGGCAGGGGCAGAGACTATGACACAGCAAAGCCCTGGCCAGGCAGCAGAATTTTCTGAGCTGCATTTAGCCCTGTGCAGGAGAGGTTGAGACACGGTAAAGCCTCGTATGGGGAAGAACCTAGAGTCAGGCACTGCCACCTCCACAGCCACACCAACAACAGCTCCTGAGAGAGGCAAACCTCTGAAAGCCCGTGCAGCCAGTAAGCAGCATGCTGGGGTTGGAAGGCCACAGGATGCCCACCTGAGGGAAACTGCCAAAGGCAAACACCACAACCTGTACCTGGTGTCAGTCTAATCCTGTTTAAACCTTGTTCCTCTGTTGCTGCTTGGAAGCCAGGAAGGTGGAGAAGATTAGCCTAACAGCCCATTCACACCCGCCCTGGACAGGAAGGGGAGAATGGCCTGACCCAGTGAGGTGTTGGAGAACCCTTGAGGCAGCAGCAAAGCTAGTATAGAAGCCCTTAGAAAGACATTACAGCACTGCAAAAGAATGAATCAAGGAAAACATGACAATTCAATAAATATAAGCTTTTATTACAATAGAAAATAGTAAAACTCATGTTAAAATAGACTTTTGCTTTTGGACTGCTCAGAGAAAGCCTAAACCTTGCTTACACCTGCTGGTGGCCACCAAGGTCCTGACCCCTAAGCAATGAGCAACACATTTCTGTGCTGAGAACCTTGAGGCTCCTTCCTCCCAGTGACAGTGAAAGACTACAGCAGCAGACTGAGCCATGCCCCACCAGGCAGACAGGTAAGGGCTCTCTGTGGGGTTCTGTACAACATGCTTCATCCCCTTGTGCAATCAGGCTCCTGTTTGAAGCAGGCAGCTTTAGGGAAACCATGGACAAGAAGGAGGGAGAGGAAAAAAAAATCAGCATTTAATGATAGCTGTCGTGAGACAGCTAAGAAGGCAGCAAATGCATCTGCCAGAAATGGCACCTGACTGCCTTTGGGTAGCTTACACACTGTTACAAGGAACACTCTCCTCCTTTGGGGCCAGTCCAGTGCAAATAAACAACTGAGCAGTCTGAACCATCATGTGCTCCCCTCTTACTCACCAGAAAGGGCCAAGGGCAAGAGTAGAGTGGAAAGCAGAGGCCACACAACAGCAAGGTCAGATGGCAGTGGGAGACACTTATGCACCATTGCTGGCACAGCAGCACTTGACTCCAAGTCGCGCCTGCTGCAGCCACCAGGCTCACTCCAGTGCCTCGTACACAGCCTTGCGGAGCTCGATGGAGAACATCTCCTCCCAGGGCCCCCGGATCCACTCCACCAGCTCTGCCAGGAGCTCAGGGCACTCTGTGCGGATGTGCCAAGTGCTCTCCAGCTTCAGTACCTGGCAGGGAGGAAAGGGAGGGAGGTGAATGAGCAGACTGGCCTGACAGGCACTGATCAGCCCTGAGCCACAATCCCCCAGCACAGCTGCCAGCTCCTCCTAATTCCTCTGTGACCTCCTCCTCCCTCTCTGCTGCCAGTAGTGTCCCTTGCATTACTTTCCACTGTGCTCCCCTGGCTCTGTGGTACAAGTTCCTAGGTTAGGATGGGAGATGACAGCCCCAACACACTCTTGCAGGAACAGGATCTGAGCACAGTCAGCCCCCAGCATCTTGACCCCATGACCACCTCCTGGTTACCTCATCGTAAAGCATCAGCTTGATGTCACAAGGACAGAGGCGATAGGTTATGATATTGCTAATACTGGTGATTGGCTGCTTCTCCTTCAACTGGATGTTGCTCCCAGGAAGCATTTCTGCCTCATGGTCTTCATCCAAGCAGGGCTGCACCTGCCACTGGTGATTCTCCTCCAGCAGAAATATCATGCTTCGGGTACTCAGCAGGGTCACAGGGAAAGCAGATGCCCCTAAAAGGATGTGAGGGAATAAGAAAGGCTTTGCTGAGTGCCTGAGTCACCACAGAACCAGCTTTGCTCTCCACTCCTCCCCAGGGAAATCCTTTATAGTAGCAGTAACTTGGGTGAATGATTTTATCCAGCTTCCTGACTGAAGCTGGGACCAAGGTACTGAAATGTGGCTGGGCTTGACCAACTTTTCCAAGCTTGTTGCAGGAGCATGCATATGAAAGGCCACTGCCCAGCAAGGCTTGTCCAGCCCATGCCCTCAAGTGAGGCAGGAAGTCACTTGAGTCCTTTCACCTCTTAAAACAAAATTTTACTACTCCTTAGTTAAAATTTGGCAGCTGCAGTTCCAATGCTGCCTTTTTTGGCCTGATTTTGTCTGGCTGCAGATATCTGATGGGTGGAACAGAGAGCACGCACATACAGTTTAATACCAAGCTGGGATGGGTCATAAACATGACAGGAAGGAAAGTAGTTTTGATCAACTTTAGGGAACATAAATATAATCCAGCTATTTCAGTGGATGCAGATTGAAAGCACTAGAATTTGGGAATAAGTTAGAGGCACAGTAATAGGGAACCATTAGCAAAACTGGCTGAGGTCACAAGGGATCACAAGCTGATGCAGCAGTATGTTGCTTTTCTCATCACATCTCACTCTTGGGAATTAGCAGGACTATAAAAAAGGAGATGTTTAATTAATCCTGTCTACTTGGAAATGAAATCTCAACTGCAACTGTGTCCAGTTTTGGGCACCATACTCTAAAAGAGGAAAAAACTGTAGAGTAAGAAAAATGCACTGTAAATTCTCCCTCCCACATAGTATTTGTTCAGCTTGAGGATCCCAATAAACATACTTCCCACAGATTCCTTCTGATCCTCACTGTCTCATACCTCCCCAACGGTCAGTGGTGACCAGGAGTGCAAAAGCTTAGCAAATTGGTCAGAATGTGATTAAGAGCCAGGTTGTTTTTTTCAGTGTCCCAAGCTATGATGACACTGTAATTGTTCACTGAAGATTCAAACCCCAAGTTTAACACATTTGTCCCTCAGTAAGGCTGGAATAGGACTTGAAGGGCTCCAGCAGGCTCCTCCTGTACTATCATCTCAGGTTCTTGACACCTACTTCTGTTTTCCCAAATGAAGGAGCCTTTCAGCAACTCACACAAACCAGCTGTTTTTATGACTCCTCATCTTTCCCTCAGAGCAGGGCAATGATCCAGCCCTCACATAATCTCTAGCTTCTCAAGTTGTCACCAAAACTGGTGTGCAAGACCAGCTGCTCCCTCATGGAAGCCTTTTCCATGTAGAAAAGGACTGGGAGATTCACTGGATGTACAGAAGTATGCTGCTATCCTACACAACCCAACACTAGAAAAGAGCCCTCACCCATGCCCCCACTCCAATTCACTGCTGGACAAAGGGCACAGCTCTTTTCCCCCAGACTGTACACTAAAATCAGAAGCATGTAAGCAGACAGCACAATGTGTGGGACATCTGGCTACTAAGATCTCCTGTACCTTGGATCAGGTAGGCCAGCAGGTAGAAAAAACAAGTATCATTGGCAGCTGCAGAATCTGTGGTCTTGGAGTCCAGCAGAGGCCTGGAGGAGATAGAACAGTGGGCTGGTAAGGAAGCACTCTGTTTCCAGTCTAGGTTTGCTGTGAACTAGCTACTCTTCCCAGTCCTCTTGGGGAAAGGAAGGACCCATATCAATTCCAGATAAAATCCTTCCTCTCTTGGTCCTGTGACTACCACCTTGCCAGCCAGGAGCCAAATGCTTCTGCAAGTAAGAAGGCTGCACCTATGCCTCCCACTTTTTCTCCCTCTGTTATACCCTGCTCAGGCTCCTCCAGAAGAGCTGAAGTTGCCCTGCCTGGCTCAGCCCATGACGCCCCTTTGCCTGTTCACCTTGTGAACAAGCAGGCACTTGAGACAGGAAAACAGGCCTGGCTGCAACTCCAGTACTGCCTCCATCTGTGCTATCCTGTTTCCAGCACCATGCTTCCCAGGGTCTGCTGGACAAGCAGACATCCCTTTCTACCTGAAATCCCAACCTCTCACAGGCTCTTACCATAGCCAGTGTTGGGGATTCATCTCCACAGTGGGGATTTCCTTCACCTTACTCCTGTGCTTGGCAGGCAGTTCTTGCATGAGATCTAAAGAGGGGGAGAAGGCAGGTGTTTTTTATTGCAAACCCAAAGGCAGTACGTAACAATTGAGGACACTTCTCTGCTTTTCAGAGAGGTGTTGCAAGTTATGATGCCAGTGAGATTCTCTCTCAGCTTTTTTTTCTGAACTGTCAAGAAGATAATTTCCAACATATATCCAACAATAGCTGTCCTGATAGTTCCCCAAGAACAGATCTTCCATCCTCCCTACAGCTCTACTCTTACCTGTCAGGGTCTGCAGGAACTGGTCGCAGCAGCTTTTGTTCCGGATCAGCAGATTGTAGGAAGTTTTTGGGTTCTCAAACTCCACTTGCAAGCTCTGGTGGCAGAGTCCCACTTCCAGATGAGAAATATCAGACAGGTAGTGAGAGTCATTCTTCTTCAGCCAGTCTGCAGGTTGTCCCCTAATCACAGAGCACAGCCCTCAGCTGCAGCAGGCTGCCTCATCTCCTCTCCCAAGTCAGACTGCAGCAGAGGTTTCCCTGTGCATGTCACCACCCCTCCAGCATAAGGGCAGCAAGGCAGGCACAGACTGGCACTATGCAGCACCCAGACTTGCTGCAGGGTCCTCACCTGATAGCTCCAGTAACTTCCAGCACATAAATCTTGAGATCAGATGCAACCAGAATTGAGAGGAACTCTCCTTGCCGGCCAAACTTCACCATGACCACCTAGAGCACACAGAGGGTGGGTCACAGCCTTGGCCTGCCCCTTGACAGCTCATCCACACAAAGGCCAGACTGAGACATTTCAGCTCCCCTCACACCCCACAGTCTCTGAGATGCCGCCTCAGTACAGGACTCGCAGGGTGGCAAGAGGGACAGCTGGAGAACTGTAGGAGTGGTAGTGTGGGAGCTCACCTTGAGGAAGCACTGGAACTCCTCAGCATTCTCCTCAAAAACTTCCATGTCCAGGTAGAGCTTCAGGCGATGATCCACTGACCGGAAGTCCCTCACGTTCAGGACGCTGTTTACAGCTGGGGAGAGCAAAGGGCAGCAATGACACTCTGGCCACTGACCAGGGGCTGCCCAAGCATGCAGACAGGCACCAGGGCAGTGTCACCCCCTCTGCATGTGCTTCTATCACGTCTCTCCTAAAGACAAAGGGCCAAATACAGGGCTTTATAGGCCACAGGTCTCCATATGGGGATAAAAGAGGACTTCATTACTCCAAAACTTGCATTTTTTTCAGATATACAAAGCTTTGGTCTAAGCCAGTTTCAAACTGTGTTTAGCTGTTTAGTCACAGAAGGACACTGCTTTGCTGCTGGATTTGGCAGGAGGGCAATTCTTTATTACAAAGCCAGAAAGATATTTCTTATTTCAGCTGGTGTCAGCTCAGCTCAACATTTTAACTCTGACTTTGATCGTGGCAAGGTTAAAGGGGCCTGAGAAAGACACCAATAAAACTGCTAAAGAGTGTAATTAAGTTTGTCATTAAATTGTATAACCAAATAATTTATACAACAGCCACAGTAGTGCCCAAGAGTTCCTACAGAGCCTGTTCACCAGAAACACTCCAATAATAACCGCTCCTCAGCAGGAATTTTCCATAGGCTCAGTTTTAAATTGGGACCTTGCAATTTGACCCCAGAAAAGAGACTGCTTTGTTACTTCAACTGTATTAGACTGAACATAGCAACCTTTAAACTGTGATTCTACACTGAATCCACTTCTGAGGTACAGCAGTCTTGAAGAACTAGGGGAGACCTCTATAGATCAAGAAATCAGTAGGTTTGCAAATCAGAACTGCACTCAGCTGCAGCAGAGTCACTTGCTGGGCTAGACCATAGCTCCTTTCCAACTTGTTATTCTGCAAATCACAAGCTGATATCCAGGCAAAGGCAGTCTGCTACATCAGAAATCCAAGGTCCTTCAGAAAAATGTGGACCTCTTGTCTTGCACGACAGCCCTCACACAGCCAGCATGCTTTCTCTTGGACAGGTTTTGTCATCTAAAGCTCACAAAAAAAGTGAGGAAAGCGCAAGCAACTGTAGATCCACAAACCAGAGCCTCCTACTAGCACATCAGCCTCACACTGCACTTAAGCCAAAGAATAAATACATAGAAATTGTGCATACTTTTCTCCAAAGGTAATGCTCCAGCTGGCAGCTCATGGATGCCACAGTAACTCAGTGTGTCCATAACTGAGCAATGCAGCTTCCAGAACAAGACCCTATTACTCAGAGTCTAAGCAGTAATAGGTATTAGGAGCTGACTCACTTTTCCGACCTTCAGACATGAGGATTTAACAGAGAGGGGAATGAAAATCTCTGCTCATTAGAACCATATGTTTATGGCTGCTTGTACTTGATGTCCCGCTTCTTCACTAAAGCAGAGGATGCATATCCTACAAGCACCAGGAATATAACCAGCAACAAGCTGTCAATACCCCCAAACCCTGCACAGCTTCCTCATACTCACAAGGACTGAGATTCCATATTTCCTCAGGCTCAGAATTCAAAGAGAGTGGGGAAGGAGTGGGCCCCCGAGAAACACCGTAATGGTAGCTTCCCATCAGGCTGCCCCCGTTGGTGTCTGTGTGGCTGAGGGACAAGTACTGGCTCTTGGTGCCCTGCTCCTTCCCACAGGCACCATCTGATCCATGGGAGGTGGGAGGAATAGTGCCATCAGGCTCCGTGCTCAGCTCCGGGGCCCTGGTGCTGTTGCTGGTGTCTATCTCCGAGCTGTCCTCCCCACCAATGTAGAACTTCCCGCTCTCACTGGCAGCAGCAGATGTTTCCTCTGGGCCCTCCTGCTGGCTGCCTCCCTCCAGCACCGAGTCTGACAGGTCCTCACTCGTGCTGTCGGCACCAGGCGGCAGAGGTGTGCTGGAGCACTCCTCTGAAGGCAGAATGACCACATGGTCACTGGAACAACTGGGACAGGCTATGGGCTCACCAGGACCTGTGAAAGATTTTTGTCAGGTATAAAGAAAAGCCAGAACAGCTCTCCCCAGCAAGGTTTTACTTCCCCCCGCCTCCTCTGCAAACCACGAACCCTCCCTTTTCAAGGTGGAGAATAGTTACAGTCTGACTTGAGCAGCTTGTTGAGCAACTTGTTCAGAAGCATATCCTACATACCTCCCCTCACAGATTAACCAGAAATTCTGGATCAGTGCCACATGAAATAGTTCTGCTCAGATTTAGGGTGCACAGTGTGTGTTGTGGTTGCAACTGAAACCGCTCATGACTTTCCTCCACTTCACATCTGCAAGTGCTCACATACCCTCGGAAGCCCAAGCTCATGATCAGACAATCCAATCTCCCTTAGCCACCTCTATCCCCAGCATGTCCTCATTCCTTCTAACCCTGATCCCTGTTGCTCCCTTCACCCACACCAGAACAGACTCCCAGCTGGATCATGGGACTCCCATCACTCTGGCAGGGAGAAGGCAGTGTCCTGGGCTGGAGAAAAGTGCTACAGCCAGGACAGCACTTCTGTGTTCACTGCAGTACTTCAGTCCCAAGATACTTTTTCAAACAGCATCTTCTCAGCTAAGACACTCCCTACTTCGAGTATAAACTGAGCTTCGAAAAACACAGCAATTGGAAGATGCCTACTCAGGACTAGCCACATCTCAGCTAAATACTCCATCTAGTTTTAAACAGCCAAAGAAAAATGTGGACAAATGGGAAAAAGTACAAAGACCAGCAAGAAACTGAATGTATGAGAGATATCACTGACAAGTAAATTATCCAGAGAGTTGAACTTGTTTAGTCTAGAGACAGAAACCAGGAAGAGTTGCTGGGGGAGAACAATGGCCCTCAAGTACAAAGAAAGGAGTAAATTGCTCCTCCAAAGTGGCAGCAAGAGTGGGCTTAAGATCACAGACAGGGAGACTTAGATTAGGGTTCTGGTTGTTTTTCTGATGTCTAACAAACAAAGGTTTACTCGAAATACTGATGCAGATCCCCTGGAAGCTTCCGTTAGCAAAAGCTCTTTAGAACAAATAAAGTCTCTGTGGCAGAATTGACTACATGACCTTTAAATCCTGTCCCAGACTTCAGTTTCCAGCACCCCTGTGTTCCCCCAGGCCACTGAGAACAGAAGTGCTGTTTGCTCAACCTTAAACCAGTGGCTTATTCCTGCTAGGAAACAAGGCAAGCTCTTCCCAGTCCAAGTAGGCCAAGTGAGAGTTCATCCCACAATAGATTTTAAATTCCAGTACAACCAATGCATCTTCTATACATTCTATGCTCTGCACCACAGCTTCCATTCTGGAAGTCTGCCTGGGCATTAATTAGCAAACATTACAGCCTACCTTGATCAGAGGCAACTAAGGTCTCCAGGATTTTGGTGTCTCCAAGCTCTGAAGGATGGGAACCTTGATGCCAGGAGGCCAGGGACTGTGAAAACTCCTGCTTGCATTTCAGACACTGGAGCTTCATGGATCCCTTCTCTTGGTCCTGATGCCGCCGATTCTCCTCAACAGCTGGGGACAACACTTCAAGGATACACTAAATATAGCAGCACAGGGAAAAGGATGCTAGCAGGTAGCTGTGATTGTCCTAATAAAATCAACCTTCTGACACCAGCAAGTCTTTTCACACGCCTCACTATGGCATTTCAGAGTGTAAGGGGCGCAAGAACGTTTCTCAGCCATGCAAGACTTGCCAAGGACATGGAGCTTCACTGCAGGAGACCAAGACAACCTGTTTTTGCAGGTTTGTGCCTGATAGCTACATATTGACAGGCTCCCTCTGGAGCTCTGATCTCAAAGGTCCCATCTATTTGTGTCTTGTCTCTAACAAGTTGTTTAGATGTACTTAAATGGTATTGTGAAAGAAATGATTGAATTAAAGACCAGAGTCCCTACAGTAGCTGTGTGGACATAGCACTGACATTCACTGTTCAGAGAACCAAGCACAGGCCAGCACATCACTCAGCACCCACAAAACATTACACTGCACATGCACAACTAATGATCACTAGCTTGACTACAAACTCTTCACCCCAAGAGGAAGAAGACTGCAAGACTCTCCTTGAGAGCACCATTTAAGCTACAGGAGCTCCACTGCCCAAGGCCATGCTCATGGGGCTCCCCACAGGTCATCTGTGCAGAAGAGGAAATCCCAACAAGCCAGATATGAGCAGCAGGTGCTAATGTGCTCTGAAAACAGCAGCCCTATGCTGGCTGGAAGAATTCAGTGTCTTGCAGTAACACTGCCCCCTCCCCAAGCCTCCCCCACCTGCAGACACTGCTCCGGGCAGTCGTCAAGCACCACATATTTGCGCTTCTGCCGGTCCTTGCGAATGTAGCTGAAGTGCAACGTGAGGACAGGGAAAACTCGCTCCAGGTCCTGCAGGAGACAGAAAACACCCATTCTAGGACAAGGGAGAAGCTTTCACAGACTACATTTGCTTGCAAACAGCTGAAACATGGCCATACAAGCACTTAATTTAGTGCATGCTAAGCATCCCTCCACAGCTGATAGCATTTGGGAGTCTGGTAAAATGCAGAAATAAATAAACAAATACAAAACTAATGAGTGCTGACACATTTGCATTGAGTGCTTGAGATTTACAACAGTACCTTTCAAGGCCTATAACAAAGCATTTCAAACAAAATACCTTTTCATGAACGTATTTCAGAAGAATATCAAACCATAAACATTCAAAAAGGCACAAGGGCAGGGTTTAAAAATGAGTTGGAGCTTTTACTGCAAACAGTATTAGAGAAACCTGTGAACATGTCCATATCCAGTATGAATTTTAAAATCCTACAAGGAAAAAGCTATTTTCAAACTCCCTTTCTAAAGCCAAAAAGGGCTGGTAATGCTAAAATGTGCACCTAGAGCAGATGGCAAACTGCCCCCTGAGCTGCCAGGAGCTTTTTAAACATCAGACTAGGCTCTGTGCTGCTCTAGAAACGAATCAATCCACAAAGAGTCCTCCATGGCCAGGGTGATATCCCAGTGAGGAATGAATGGGAAGATCTTAATTTCATTTAAGGTCCTCTTGAGAAGTCTCTCATTTCTCCACACTGGAACAAGTCCAGCCATTGTATTTAACTTCCAGCTTTGGAACAGATTTGTTGCTGGCTTCTGCTGCATTATCACAGGTAGTCTAAGCAATACAGATGCCATTAGAGACATATGCATTGAGTTGAAGAGAAGCTCAATCAAGCTTTGCAGGAGCTAGGAAAAGACCTGCAGGTTCTTGACAGGAGCCCAAATCCAGCCATACACAGGGAGTAAGATGACAAAGGCTCACAGAGAAGTATAACTCACCATCCTCTTCCAGGTCAACTCAGAGGTCTCCACATTTTTCAGGCATTTCAGCTCCAGCTTGTGGAGGACTCTGGCAGCCTTCAGTTCCACCTCAATCACATGCTTAGCTGTGACTCGCAGGAAGATCCAGTCTGGCTCTGGGTCCCCTTCACCTTCTATTTGGCTCACCAGCACTGGTTGGCACAGGTCCACTACCAAACAAGACACAATACAGGGTCAGTACATGCAGCAGGCCTTCAGTCATGCTGATCCTTAGCATTCCCACAATACTGGGCATCATGATACAGCTTCAGAGATAAATCACATTTGATTAATCTCTTTTGTTGTCATCCAAGCATTCAACACAGCAGTGAAAAAACCTGTTTACCTTCTACCTTTTCCTCTTCTTCCTCTCCAAGCAATAGCTCATCTGCCTCCTCTTCTCCTCTCTGTTCTCCTTCCACAGGCTCATCCAGCTGTACTTCAGGCTCTTCCTCCTTTGCAGTGTCATCCAAATGAGGAGAGGATCCTTCCTGAGATACCTGGGGCTTTTCTTGCTCTGGGTCAGAGCTCTCGCTCTGCAAGTCCGTTCCAGCAGGTGTGCCTGTGATCTCATCTGCAGATCGGCTGCGGGACATGACAGGTACTTGGTCATGCTCCTCCAGGTGTCTCTTGTACTGCAGCCAGTCAGCACCAAAGCGATCTCGGAAGCTGGCCAAGCGCTTCATCTCCTTCTGATGCTCTAGAACCAGACCTGCAGAGAGAAAACTTGGGAAGTAGGAAAGTAGTCACCAGGCCAGAGCACTCCTCTTACTGTGGGCAGTTTAGCTGCTATGTTATTAAGGAAAATTATAAGCCTCACCAGCAGAGAGGGGTAATGCCTGAGGCTCATGTTCTGTGTCACTTGGCTCTGAAATACTTGCTCTGCGCACTTTGACTTTTCCCTGGGAAAAAACAGGATAAAAGTAGTTGTGAGGAACTAGAACAATGAAAACGTGATGAGGGGCTCTGCCAAGCTGTAGGGGTTTAGCTGTTACAGTGTAGAGACACACCATTAAATACTTGTCAGGGTACATAAAAATGGATATTAAAGCCCCTTCCTAACACACAGCAGTGTAGAGGCTCACTAACCACACAGTACTAAACCACATCTCACTGCAGGAGGCTTTCACGTCAAGGCATCCCCTTCACCCAACATGCCAGCTACATGGCTAAGAAGCTTTGTCAGTTCCAGACCTTGCCTTTCTTTCGAGGGACCCTGACAGCCACGTTCTCTGATGGGGACTGACTGTCGCTGAAGTCTGCAGCACAGGAGCTCTCCAGTGCGCTGCGGTCCAGTGCAGTCTTCTCTGAGGTAGAAGTGTGGATGGACTGGGACACACTTTGCACAAGTCTTGGAAGGTGCTAAAGCAAGAAGAAGAGAGTATTGCCAGCTGAGTGCAAAGGGCAGACAAGGTAACAAGCTTTCACCATCTCAGACAAAGCACTGACAACAGACCCTGCCTGGTTGATTGGATTGTTTATCACAACCACTCTGATTGAACTCAATCTCTGCCTTTCTTAAAAATAGCAGATGGGAAACTGGTAACTATTTTGCTGACATGTGTCAAGTGTCAAGTACCATATAGTATCTGAAGAGGAAACAGGCAAGGTTCCAAGTCCAGCACAGCTACATAAACCGGAACAAATTACACTGGCCAGTTCCAACAATTACTAGGAATCAGCATGAACTGAGACAAAATGATCTGTGTCAAAGCCAAGGTAGCCCATAAAGATTTAATAGGACACATGACAGTGCAAAAACCTGCCAGAGTTCCCAGTCCCAAAGCCAGTAAGACCACTTTTTAACAATTATACTTACCATTAGGTCTGAGGAAGAGAGTGGCTCCCCATCCAAGAAGAACTGTAATTAGAGACCCATTTGCAGTCAGATTCCATTTGGCGGGCACATACTCAGGACAACTTCTGCTGACTCCTACTTCCCTTCACGCCACCCTAGGGTTGGGATCCCTGGCAAAAGAACTGCAAAGAAACAACCCCGTTCCTGCCTATCCACTACTCCTTTAGTTGCAGCTACCAGGTCTAATAGCATGTAAGGCCAGAAGGGACCGTTGTGATTTTCCTGTTTACAGACTTTATAACTTCCAGAAACATATCCAAGACACTTTGCGGAAGAGGTACAATAGATTATCCTACAACAACTCAAATTGTTTTGAAAGGTACTCACTTTCACCTCAAAGCCTGTATCCTACTTCTATCCTGATTCCACATAGCTTCCAGTAACTTGAGCTCAGTTAAAGCTTTTTCCAAGACACAGATTGAAGACAATGAATCCAGCCATTTGCCACTAATATGAAAGGCAGACCAGCTCTGGAACACCTCTGACCCTTAGCAAGTAAGTTTATTTTGCTAAATTGCCAGAACACTGGCTTTGCTGGCTTCTTCATTTGAAATCAGATTACCAAGAACTGACCTAAGCACTGGAGTGTAAGGGAAGAGTGATGACACCTGGCTGAGAGCAGAGTGATGGAGACAAAGAGGTGGCTATGGCTGCCGAAGTAGTACGAACTTAGGTAATGTGGGACAAGGCTGTGAGTTCCCTCTTTGCACAGTCCAGCTATATTGTTATTATCTAGCAGGAACAAAGTAAAGTTCCATCAGTGAGCAAAACTGGAGAATTAGACAGTGAAGACATATTAAGATCTGAGGTGTTGCAAAGCTGAGATCAATATTCAACTCTGTGCTGGCCAGCACATCACATAAAAATTTAAGGTTAAACTACTCTCCCACAGGTAAAAAAGAAAAAAAACAACAACAGAACCACAAAACAATCACCACTGTTACACAGCTGGAATAAATCTGCAAGTTTCTTTTCCCTCATTTGCCCCTGAGTGCTAGAACACCCTATGCCTTCAACAGCAGAGGCAGAAGGCAGGTGGCTAATACTCACATTGGAGAAGGCTGCCCTGGGAGACACATGGGCAAGGGCTGCAGATCGGTGATTTTGATGGAACCATATTGGGTTTCCCTCCAAATGCAGCTGGGTGAGGGAAACAGACAAGTTGTTACTAGAAGAAATATTCTCTACCCTAATCTATCCTGCCTGCAGGCTCCAGTCTTTCTGCTTCAATATCCTCGCAGTGGAACAGTGATCAAGCCAGGAGAGGACTAGGCCTTTACAACGCTTCCTGAAATTAGTTCAGCAAATAGAGAAGGAGATTAAAACACCTCCTACTTATGACCTAAATCATCATGAACATTTTCAGTACTGACTCTGACAAGAGTTGAAAGAACAGTCCTTTGCAGCCCCAGAGAAGCTGTAGATGCCCCATCCCTGGAGGTGCTCAAGGCCAGATTGGATGCAGCTTTGAGAAGCCTGGTCTAGTGGGAGGTCTGTCCCTGCCCATGGCAGGAGGGTTGGAACTCGTCCTTTAAGGTCCCTACCAACCAAAACCACTCCCTGATTCTATGACCTTTCACAAGCACTATAGTGACTGCCACGCTCCTCCAGACTTCTCTGAATGCAATCCACAACAGGATTATGGGAGGATCTTTACTGAACTTGACAGTGTTAAAATCAGAAAGGATGAGCATGGAAGTGGGTATGAATATACGAAAAAAAGTTAGCTTGAGGAGGGGTCACTAAAAATGAAACACAGGTGTCTGTCTAAGGCTCCCCCATCATCTTCCTGCAATAAAATTAGATACTCAAGAGCTGAACTTATCTTTCAAAACTCTCTGGTTACCACAAAGTTTCCATCTTGCACACCCTGACCATGAAATCCCTAATCTATTAACCCATCAGGCTTTATGCTTACTTTTTTTAAATAGTGCAGAGTGGACAATGGTGCCAGCTGGGCATGTTCCAGAAGCAGGTTATAGGCCACATCCAGATGCTGCAGATTCACAAGGTGTTCCACTCCTGTGAACAACACAAGAAGCCATCAGCACGCTAGAAGACATAGGAACCTCTCCCAAAACTGAACCCTAGGAAAAATAGTTGTGCCCAAGATTTCAAGTTCTGTTTGTTCTCAAGGACGACAGGAAGGCTTCAAACTAAGAAATGCTTCTCCCTTGTGGGCTCACCATTAATGCTGTCGAGCTCATTGTTGCGCAGGATCAGAGTCACCAGCTTGGATCTGCTGAAGATGCCAAGGTTTGGCACCTTGGACAGGAAGTTGTATGCCAGATTGAGGTATTCTAGCTCTGTAAGGGTCTGTTCAGAGAGAAAGGCAGCATTGGATCAGTTGGGACCTTATCTCAGAGCATGGCCCTGAACTCAACAGGGTACTAGCTTCTACCATTTTTTTCATCTCAACAAGGTGAACCAACAAGTGAGTTTCTTAAGACTGTTTCTGCAGGAAGAGTTCAATGTTCACATTGGAGTGGTTTGTTTAGGGGCACTCAGCATCATCTAACTGCTTTACAGAATTTGTCAGGAGCACCCTTCTCTTTCCTCGACAACTTTGATGGAGCGCAAGGAAAGGACTGGACATCTGCCTCAGCAAAAGGAGTGAAATACCAAAAGAAATCCTTTCTTACCTTTGTAAAGATGATGGGGAATACCTTTTGAGCCCCACCAACTCCAGGAAAAGCTGCTTTATAGCTTTGCTTCAAAGAAGCAGATCTAGCCCAGCAAAGCATGGATTTCATTGCTGTTCCCCAGAAACACACGTGCCATTGTGAAAGACCACCCCTTTTCCAGAGTAACTGACTGGTTTCTGGGAGCAGAAAGTAAATGCTGCTGGCAGTTTGAACAAACTGAACAGTAAGCTTCTACAGCCCCATGCCTGGCTACATAATTCTCACCTGCTGCACAGATTACAGCAAAATCTTGGCCACAGTGGAGTGCCTACCCTGTGAGGGGCTGCACACACAGAGTACCCTGTGTGTATTCAGTGCATTTACCACTCGGCCACGCTGGACTGCCAAGTGACAACTAGAGCTAACTCTCTGTCTTAGAGGTGAGGAACACTGCCTTCTCTGCCTCAGTGGCACTTGGACTGCACATACAGGACAATGGTTTTCAGGCTGCAAGCACTAGCTCTAAGCCACACCACACCTGTGTTTCGCATCCAGTAGGAACGTGATGTCAGGAATTACAGAATATTTTAACAGTATCCTTTGCACAGGAGGAAACTCCGCTGGTCAGTCCAAAATACTCACCGTTAAATAGTGCTCACAATCCTGGATCTTGTTGTGACTCAAATCCAAGACCCTCAGAGCATTCAATAATTGCTGAGGGACAAAAAGATACTAGATCAGATCCTACAACTGTCTCTGTTACAGCATGAAAAGCCTCTTCTGCTGGGAGAGGCCAGCAAAATTAACACTGCCCACTTCCTCCCACCCAGACCCAGCAGCATCAGTAACAGAGGGCCTGGCTCTTGGCTGTGATCATCTCCTCTCTTCTCTTCAGCCATGCAGGAAGAATGCTCCACTCACCAGTGAGTCATCCAAGGCAGTGATTGAGTTGTAGCTGAAGTTCACAGTCTGCAGTTCCAACCATGGGAGCGCACAGCTCAGATCTCCACCACATGCTGAAATTATTTCCTAGGAAGAAGAGAGGAGCCATTCCTTGGTGAGTAGTAGCTGTTATAGTAAAAGCAGATAAACACAGGAGAACAGTCTAGAAGGTGGCTGACATACTGTGCTTTACAGACCTTGCTTAGAGAGGCAGTGACTTTTATGTCCCTAATTCAAGTATTTAGAGGTGGTCAGAATCTCATGGCCATATATTTAGGAAGAAGGGGAGACGTTTTTGTTTCCTACACTGAAATGGCAATAGCCAACCTAATCTGTTACATTTCTTAGGCTCAGAACACTGAGCACAAAGATTCATGGTAACAAAACAATTTTCAGATCTCCCTCAGACAAAAGCAAGATATACGCTTGTATCCTGACAGATGAGAAAAGCTCTCAAAGCACTCCCTACCATCAGCCCCTATTCTCCAGCAGGCATCTGCTTCTACATCCCAGAGAGAAGCCCAGAGGCCCATGGCAGCACAGCCCATGCTACTCAGCTCTCTGTGGCTGGAGTCGCCTTTGTGTCTCAGAAACATGGTGGGCAGCAATGCAGGTAAGACTGGAGCATAGCATTTCCTCTGACAATAAGCTCTAAAAAGACTGCTGAGGTACAGAAATAAACCTTGACCAGCTGCAGGCCTTGAATGTGGAAAGAGCCACATACATGGAGTAGTCAGACCTAGCTGACACAAATATTGTCTAGAGCCAGAAATTCTCATTAAGATAAAGACAAGACTACAGAGCACGTGCTTGCAAGCAGGGAATTCTTGAACATTGCTTGAGACAGAAGTAGGACCCCAGAACAGGGAAGGGGGATGAAGTCATACAAAACATGAATAAATAAAAGGGTTAACACCGTCTCCTACATCTTCTCTGTGTGAAGATCTCTAGGATCAAGACAACTTTTCTCTTGCAATTTACCCATGAGCTGTGTAGAGACACTCACCTCCAGTGTATTGATACATTTGCAACAGGTTAGAGATTCCAGCTGGGAATAGACAAATCGCAGTCCCCGGAGGCAGTGTGGAGGGACAGACCTCAACTGCAGCAAGGATGAGAAAGTAAGAACAACATACATCAAAATATTACAGTGAAAGAGCAGATCCAAGTTTTACCCCAAGCAAGTGTTGCAGGAGTTTAGTCTTGGCCTTCTAGGAAAGCCACAAAAGTCTACCCAGTTTTTAGGAGCAGAGGCATCCAGCAACCACAAAACTAGCCAAGAAAACCCAAACAGCAAGACTCAAAACCACTCTTGTCATCTATACTTACTTCCAGATGCCGGAGGGACTTAAAAGGGAAGATCTTCACAGCAGATTGCAAAACACAGTTTGGAACATGAATGAGCTAGAGAGACAAGAAAAGAAGTCTCATGTCAAACTTGATTTGAGCTGCATTACCACCTTCCCGATGCACCAACTGCAGCACATGGAACAGGCTGTCTCTCCAGCTCAGGTGATCCATTAAAATCTCTCTCCCAGTGCTGGTAGTGGCACCGTCTCCCTGGATCCATTGTAAAATAGAGGTCACAGAGAATAGCAGGTTAGCAAGTGTGGTCTGCCAGCCCAAAAAGCTCCTCTTCATCTCCCCTGCCCACATGGCTTCACCACTTCCAGCACCACTGGGAGGTCTGACAGCTGGATTGCTCATCAGCCACCACAAGAAAATCTACTAAAGACAAAACTAACTGCTGGAGGTATGTTTATCAAGCAACTGAGTGGAACTAGCATGCTGGTGGGAGGTGTACATGTGCATTTCACCACAACAGGCCAAATAAGGCACATCACAAGCAGATACAATGGAAAACAGAGTTGGTCTCCAAGGCACTGTTAGTGTTAGACTGAGGTGCCTGCAAACCTTCTCTTTGTATTCTGTAGCACAACCACAGGCCCTTTCAGCACAGGGCAGTTAGGCTGTGTTCATGTACCATAAAGCAGCTTATTAAAACCACCTTCTTACACATTCTACAGACAGTGCATAAACAGTATTTCTGGCAGCTATTGAAAGTGAGTAATGAAGTAGTTACCACTTCCATTGTAGGCAGCAAAGTACAACCAGAAAGACCATCTCTGCCAGTTACATATACACTCACACAAAAGTGACTCATCAGGTGCAGAACAGACATCCCAAGACCTCATCACCACTACTGCTTCCACAGCTACAGCCCTGCCAGGAATGAATCACTGCCCACTGCCTGCCAGCACTAATGCTGCACGTTGAACAAGAGCATTTGTAAGGGGAGCTTGCACTGGCAAGCTCTGATGATCAGTTCTAGCAAAGTTTATTTCAGATGCCATTCTTGCTGTGTGTCTTGATCATCTCCTCTCCCTCCACTGTCTTAAAAATCTGTCAGCTTGATATAAATTATTAGCTTCTCTAAGTAAACTAGTTACCAGACATGAACGGGCAGCTCCCCCTTCTTTACAGGCTTGTTGCAGAGAGAGCACATTTTCTAGTGAACAGGAGCACTCACCACAACGTCCTCCTGATTGCAGCATCCCTCTCTGCCCCCTCCAGCCAGGAGACCCGTGTTTCTCCACAGAGTCTGGGCCTCACTCCAACCTCCCCACTCAATACACTGTTACAAAATCCTCCAAACAACATTCTGATAACTGCTCCACTCTTACAGGGAAAACAAGTTTTTAAAGACATCATAGGTTTTAGTGCTCAGCCAAGCTACCTTTTGAGCCCTGCTGTGGAACCCAAAACAGCTGCTAATGCCTCTTCCCCTTTCAGGCTCCTTTCACCTCTACTATCATCCCAGCATGTCCCAGTGCTGAGTAGAATCATGTAGTACATGCCACCTTTCAAAAACCTCTCTGAATAATTCCTTGATCTGTAGTTTCAGCTTTATTACAGCCTCATTACGAGAGGCTTTATTGTTAAAATTAATGAGGATACGTTACTAGAAATATCCCGTGCTGTGAAATTGATCAACCAGAACCACTGCCCAGGCTGCTGAAGTAAGCAGCAGTCTCAGAGTGTGTTCAACATCTGACCCCTCTGCTCAAGTTCCCCAGCTCTGTTGCCTTGGACAGATCAATCATCACTCCGGGAGCACTCGGCTGTGCTCAGGTGCCAGATACTGCCTGAATTGCTCAAGCACTTCAGGAAATAATCATTTGCCCAACAATGACAACACCTTACCAAGGTCAGGACATAATTAACTCCTGCTGCCCCTGATTTTAACTCCGAGAAACTTTCTACTGAGTTGTACGGCTGATCCTAGGTAAGCATCCATAGACTATCGTGCTGAGCAACGACTCCACACACGAGCCCTGTGAAAGCCATCTGACCCACGGAGCCTGCACGTCAGACGGGGGCAATGGGCACCAGAGAAGGCTGCTCTGAAGCCGCGCCTGCCACCTCCACTGACCGGTCCTGCAGCACCCCCGGCCCCGGGATGTACGGACCTTCAGAGAGTGAGTCTTCTGCAGGACGTCGAAGAGGAACTGCGCCTGGAGGATGGCGGCTGTCTCGGCGGGGTGCGAGGGCAGCGCCACGAAGCCCCGGTTCTGGTTGCGGGAGCCCAGGTGCTGCTCGAAGACCTGCGTGAGGTGCTGCAGGGTGGATGTGAGCAGCGTCAGCGTGCTGGAGCCGTCCAGGACGAGGTCCCCTGCAGGAAAGGGGAAGGACGGGCCAGGCCTGAGTGTCCGCACACCGGGGGCACTGACATGACCCGGCCCAGCCGGGCCCGCGGCGGCCGCCACTCACCGGC
>VZTB01016677.1:617948-658364 GCA_013397245.1 Thryothorus ludovicianus | reverse complement strand
CCGGCGGTGCGAGGTACGGGCCGGGGGAGGGGGAGAGGGGCGGGTTGTTCCTGCGCTGCCCCGGCTGCAGCAGCTCCGCCTGGCTGCGCCAGCCCGTCGGCGGGGCGCTCCGGTGCTGCACGGTGCGTGGCGCGGTGCGGGTGGCTGCCGGTGCGGGGCATGGTGCATGGCACGGCACGGTGCGGGGCGGCGCATGGCACGGGGCATGGCGCGGCACGCAGCGCGGTGCTCGGGGCTGGATGCGGCGCGGAGCTGTCCCGCGCTCCGCACCGTGCGGGCTTTGCAAGGCACGGCTCGGACGTGGTGCAGTGACCCNTCTGTGTCCCTTTCCTTCCCCGGCTGTACGTGTGTCTGTCAGAGCCGTCCGTACGTCCAGTGGAGGGGTGACTTATTGTTAGTGTCTGGTGTTGGCACTTCGTTCTGTAGTGAATTTTGTTCCGTGTGTTCGTTTATGTGTCTGTGGACCGTGCAGGCTCCGTCCCGACTGGTACCCTGTGAAGGGCCTGTTGTGAGGGAGTCACGGAACAGACGGTGCTTCAGGAGAGATCGGCTCTGATGGTTCATCCAGGGTAGTTCACTGGAGTATAGGATTGATTGAAATATTTAAGCCTTATAAAGTGCTTGCTTAATAATACAAATTTCAACATAGCCATGTGGCAGAGAGATCCACAGGTTAAAACCTTCATGCTGGAAAACTTTGTGTTTACTGTCTTGTGTGTTGCCTTTTCATTCTGGTATGTGTGTCTTTTCCTCGGCCATGACAGACAAGAGGTAGGGGCTGTGCAGCCCACTCCTGTTTTGTTTGGCTTTGAGGCTGTGAGTGTCACAGTGGCGTCCAAATGCTTTGATGTATGCAGCAGCACCCCTCCTTCTCCTTTCCTCCGTGGACACGAACATCAGTATTTCTTCTCAGGAAAATCTTCTGAGGCCTCTAATCCTTCTCCTTTGTGAGCTCCTCCCGTCCGTGTCTATCAGCCAGAGTCCTTCTTCTCCCCTATCCTCAAACCAGCTTTGCCCCTGTGG
Organism: Thryothorus ludovicianus; assembly: GCA_013397245.1. Lineage (NCBI taxonomy): Eukaryota > Metazoa > Chordata > Aves > Passeriformes > Certhiidae > Thryothorus > Thryothorus ludovicianus. The sequence continues at coordinate 657,341 of VZTB01016677.1, read as the reverse complement.
CTTTATCCCTATCTTAACATCCACTCCTAGTCTAGACACTCCACAGCTAAATTGTTCTCAGCCGATGGCCAAGGGATTAAGGAAGAGCTATGGAGATGGATGTAGGACCTGATGGCTGTCTCCATACAGCCCCTTGCCCAGAGAGCTGGGGCAGCTTGCCTATAGTGTTACTGACTCATCTTTATTGCAAAGAACCGTGTGAACTGCTTGCCTCGGCCCTCAAGGATGTCCCAGATTGTGTTTTTCTCGGCAAAACAGGGAAGCACTGGCAGTGTGAAGTAGCTTTTGGGGATGAAGGGGAGCCCCGCTGGAGTCCCTGTGAGCAACATGTGGGAGATGCTGTAGCATTGCAGGGACATGCCTGCTCACTTTTCTTCAGAATCTGTTAAGCTTAGATGGTCAGTACAAGGTGTGGTGATTCATGTGAGCCAATTCTGTTTACTGGTGTGCTTGTGGAGGGAGCGGGGATGCGTGAGTGCACACAGGTTGGCAGGCTGTGGATTTTTCTGGCCTCCTTTCGAATCTGGCCTGCTGGCATGACGCTCCTATTACTGAAAATTACTTCTAGCGGGAGTGCTGAATCACGTACTCCCCATAACCAGGAGATACAGTAGGATGAAGGTATCAGTCATTTGCTTTTCTTTATAGTGTTTGGTTTTTTTAGTTTCCCATTTTGTCTTATGCTCTTCTTATGGCAACCCAGAGAGTAATGCCAGCAGGCCTGGCATTTCAGTATGGTGCTTATTAGCAGAATTCTCCCTGATACTCCTTTAAAGTTTCCATTTTAAATTTTAACCCATTCTTAAGTCTCTTTATGAAGGGCTGCCTGACAAAAAAATAATCCTTAGTTGTGCTAACACCCTTGAGATCTTTCCAGACTGCTGGTTTGTCCCCTCCCCATCTTAGTCATCCCATGTTGTGCTAGACAAAATTAGCTCCTAACCTTTCCTTATAAATCAATTCCTCTGGCCTACTGGCAAAATTTTGCTCTTCTCTGAACTCCATCTGTTGAGGGTGGTAGAAACGCCAGGCAGGATCGCAGTAGGTGCACATCCCTCCTTCCTCCAGTGGCGGCACAGAGTAAGGGGCAGGTGGCCTCTAGTGGCCGTCGCCAGCCGTGAATGTGCCGAAGGGGAGCGCCACTGCTTTCAGGCTGGGGGCTGTCCGTTCTTCAGAAACAGGAGAGCTGGTAGGGTTGGAATCAGAGAACACACCTCTCATCCTCACCTCTCTGTCATCCCCAGAGCGTCAGAGCCTTCTAACAGCTAGGCTCCAAGTCCTCCCGGCCTGGGGTGCCCATCGCATCCTGCTTTCACGGGGTGGTGAGTGGGGCGTTGATGGTAACCCCGTGGGTATCTCCCAGTCCCTCTGAAATTTCAAAGCAAGTCCCCAGGGCTCTCTTATTGCTACTACAACTGTCTGGCTTTTAGCTGTTCAGCCTCATTAGAGTGATGGCTTCAGCATAATTCTGAATGCGCCACTTTGATGGGTAAAGAAAGACTAAGTGGTGGATTTTCCCTCCCTTTTAACTTCATTTAGGCAGTCGGGCTGTAGTTTTCCAGTGTAACTCAGTGTAACATCTTACAAAACTAGTGTCAGCAGAATATGTTGCACCCAGCAGTTCTCCAGGTTGTGGGTTCCAGAGCACAAAATGCCCCTGGAGCCTCTGCCTTGCTTCAGACCTACCTAAGGTTCACCTGAAACAAAGCACTTTGCTTCACAGCCCTGCTGATAGTTTTTAGTTTACTTCAAAGGCCCCACAGGGCATGTTAGTGGCACAGAGGTGAAGCTGAACATTAGCATTTCTTTTGTTAAATAACCTCTGCCTTTTTCTAGGTCTTACAATTCTTCCTCTAGAGAAGCTGCTCTCCAAAGCCCCATTATCTTTTTACTCCCTAAGTTTTTACTCACATAGTGCTTGCAACATGTATTTGCAGTCACTCTGTAGTTGTGAATGTTCTGTTCCTTTAAAATGTCCAGTCCTTTCTTTAACAGTGGTGATGCCATGGCCCTGCAAAGTGAGGTTCCCCTGCCAGCTCTTCCCACTGGAATAAAATGTTCCCTGCCTTCAGTTTCAAATGTACTGCTTTTTGTTTTCACGGAATTATACCCTCTTCTTGAATTAAATGCAAAAAAAAAAAAAAAAGAAAAAAAGTGCCATGTATTTACCTTTTCTCTATCATGTCTCCTACTAAAAGGATGGCCTGGATGTTGCATTTGCTGTTTAGATGTCTGTCTTGGCAGCCTATTTCTCTTGAGCTGTTGAGGTCTTACTAAGGATGAAATTAGTGATGAGTCCAATGAGGTGTGTTTCAGGGGTTTCTTCCATTATGTTTTGCCTTGTTCCTGATAATTAGGAAGGTGGAGTAAAGGAGCATCCTTCATCAGTGGTCAGATTAACTCCTCAAAAACTTGCCTTACAGGTGGCCCTGGGATTTTTGGTTTGAATAAGCTCTTCATGTAGGCAGAGTAAGCAGACTGTAGACCTTCTGGATATCTTCAGAGATAGAAGGGATAATGAAGTGGCCTTATTGGTTTCGTCCTCAGACAATCTTCAGTGTTTTAGTCCCCTGTCTTGAACTGTGTCCCATGCTAGGTACTTCAGATGAGATAGTAAGAAACCCCTCAGCAGATAGCTGGACACAGACTATTTCTTACTCCAAAGCTTTCATAGCTGGAGAACAGCTTGTTCTGAAAGATGTGTTTAACTTCTCTTAATTTTCTTTGTCATAAATACAACTCATTACCAGAGAGATGGCCAAGCTATCCTCTGACTTTGCAGTTTTTTGGTCCTTGATGACATCACTGAAAAACAAATGTTTTGCCAATTTTGAATTCATTTGTATTCTGCCCTTGTAATTTTAACGAATGTCCCTTTTCTTGTGCTGTGAGCTGAGGACACTTTGCTTCTCTTTGTGTATGTGCTTACATCTTCTCTGTTTCAGATGAGTATTTGGGGATCAGTGTCTTCCCAGTGCCAGTCTTTGTGCCATCTCCAGTGCAGCCCATGCTGATTAGGCTATGCTGCTGCTGTAGATGGTTTGACCAGAGGCATTTCTGTGTTAGTCTGTATCCCAGTCCTTGTCAAGTGTGGCACCTGTTTGCCTTCCTCACCTGTACGTGGATATTGAGCAGATTGTTCCTTTGTGCTGTCCTTGGGGACTTGTGTGTCCTTTAGCCCTGCTGGTGCTGACAGGGCACAGATCTGCAGCCTGAAGGTTCGTCTCTTTGCCTGTAACACCTTGTTTTGTGTGTGGCGTTTGAATGATGAACTGTTTGTCCTTGTGCTATCTCTGTGGTCTGTATAGCTCTCTCTGTGGTTCCTTCTGGTCTTTTTTGGGATCTGTCGAGTTAAAGCTCTCCCAAAGCAGAGGGTGCCACAGGACCCTCTGCTGCCTGCTCCTGGCATGTACTCCCAGCACCTGATCTTTCCAACTTTTTTGGTGGTCAGTCACACCCCAGCTTTGCACAGATGTGCTGCTGTAGAGGTGGCTGAGCAGGAAGCTTTTCTTTCTCTTGCACAGCCCGTGCAGCAGTTATGTATAGCTGCTGTCTCCATTGGCCCCTCTGACCTTTCAGAGAAGGACAGGATCCCATCTATCCCTGATCAGCTGGAGCTGGTGGCTGAAGCAGCATGGGCTGGGCCACTTGCCCCTGACACTGCTGGGGACAGGCCTGTCCCAGTGATGCCAGGGAGGTTTCCAAGGGCTGGTGAGGTGACCTCTGGATTAAGAGCCAGGGGTTTGAGGGCAGTGGCCAGCAGTCTCCCACGACATTCCCTTGTCCTGCCCTCTCTCCACAGGTTATGCCACTCTCCAGGTTTGCTGGGTGCCTGCCGGTGAAAGAGAAGGGTTGATATTTTGCCCAGGCCCTTAGGTCCTGAACCAAAATGGCAGCTGGAGAGTCCCCTCCCATAGGAGATGTCTTCATCGACTTGCAGCAGGTGAGGTGGGAATCCAGCAGCAGCGGGGCCGTCTCTTCCCCGGGGAGCGTGCTCCTGTCCTGTCCTGTGCTGCAGCAGGGGACACAGCCTGCGTTTCCCGGGACAGGGCTGCACGAGGCGTGCCCCCAGGCTGCCCCTGAGCCCCTATCCTCTCCATGCAGACAGCAAACTGTGGCCCAGAAAAGGCCAGAGATTGCTCTGCGAGGTCCCTGTGCCTTCACGTGCCATTGGGTAGGGTACACAAGTGACAGGAGGAGCTGAGCAGCTTGAAAATAGATTATCCTCATTTAGGCTGGGCTTGGGACACCTGTGCTAAGGTGAGAGGAGAAGCAATCTCACCCACATATACAAAGCTGCTCCTAGGCCACAGCGAAGAAAAGGGATGTGAGGAGAAGGATCTGTCGGCTAAAGCTTTCTGCCTAGCAGATTTGTCACAGTTGGGCCTCCTCCTGTTTCCATGGAAACACGGGAGTCCACAACAGCTCTGCGCTGGTATTTCGGTGATATTGATGGAAAATTTTAGCAGCTGCAGCTGCTCAGGAGAAAGAAAGAAAGAAGGAAAGAAAGGGCCAGGGACACCTGGTGATGCTCATCTCAGGGCACTTCCACCAGCAAAAGGCAGAGAAGTTCCCGTTGCCTGAAACAGAACAAAAATGGGCAGAAAAACCTAAAGAAGGCATCCAAGAGGAACAGGGAGGCCCTAGGCGTGTGGAGGGGAGGTGGAAAGGCACAGGGTTGTCACTGACTCAAGGGCAGCTCACCAGAGCAGGGATGCTGTTTCCCAAGGGGAAATACAGAGATGGTCTAAAAATGAGAGAGATGGCAGACCGGGCAAAGGGAAGACCACAGGGCAGCAGTTAAATGTGAGGAGAGAGAAATTCCAGCCAAACAAAAGCTATGCATTTCCTCTAATGGGAAAAAGAAGCACTGGCTTATTCCCTTGATACCTGCCACTCAAGAGAGGTGTGGAGGACCACTAAGGTTATCCCTGCAGAGTGTGCCTTGGAGCTTGCTGGTCTATTCTGGCACTTGGTTTTGAGCAGAGCTGTGCCTCTATGTGAGAAATTATGCCCCAGGCCTGTTGTATGGAGCTTGCTGCTCCTTAGCAAGCCAGCACTGTTGGAAGGGCAGGAGGATCCAGAGGGCTTTAGGGGTCTGCCATGTTTGATTCTTACCTGGCGGTTTCTGTGCAGGGCAGAGATGACGCAGAGAAAGCCTCTCCTGGTGCCGAGGACGATGAGGACTTGGATAAGACTTTGTCAATCGAGAGATTTGGGGACCTGATAAGCAAGTCAGCATCAAGCAATCTGGAGAAGCAAAGTCGCAGCTACAGTGAGAGAGATTTTGAATGTATGTAGGTTTTGAAACATTGTACCCGCTTCCACCCTCACCACCAGCCCTCACTCACTGCCACTCCTCTGCAGCCTTGTGCCAGGACTGCAGATTGTATTAGCCTGCTATTCACTTCCTTCCTCCAGAGCGTTCCCAAGGTGCTATGTACACACAGTTTAGCACCAGTGCCCACGGCCTGTTTCCAGTCTGTTCCTGTTTTTTCTGTCTCCATAGGCATAGCTGTTGCACAGCCCACCCGGCAGCGTAGCTCAGCCTGGGGTGTTTGCTCATCTAGACCAGTCTCTGAGGCCTCTGCAGCTACTTCCCCAAGTTGAAATTTCCAGTTTAAAACAACTTTTCTTCCATGTGGCTGCAAAGAAACATCCAAGTATGACCAGAAGCCAGGCTGTCCTCCCCAGTCAGAAAGCAGATGGCTGCAGTCAGACATGCCTGTGTATTTCTAAATAGCACTCAAGAGTCCATTGGCCTTACCTGATTAAAGAAAGGAACTGCAAAATAAAAATGGAGTGTGAATTTAAAGTGCTGTAGTTATCTCACCTGAATTCATCTGAGCAGCAAACCTATTCCTCTAACTGCCCTTTCACGATGGTGGCAACTGGTCTGCCCACCAAAGTCACTTTGGGTGTTAAATATTTGAGAATGTACCAACAAGAGTGACCTAAGCTATTGCCTGGTGTAGGTGGGTTATGCTACTTTGTAGTAACAGCAGTAAAGAGCAGGAAGAGCCCCTGCCCAGCAGCCTGTTTGTGTGGCAGACAGGTAGCAATGGTTGGGAGATTTTCCCAGTCTGTGGCTCTCCACAGTCACATAGTGCTTCTTTTCCAGCTTGGCTTTGATGGGATACAACCTTGGGAACATTATGTCCCAAGTACATCACCAGGCTGTTTTCTGCTTGGCCACTCATTTCCAATGGCTGTTATAAAAGCTTGCTGGTAAAAGTCTATTACTGTAGTGCACCTCAGCTGCTGTTTTTTTGCCTGTGTCATTTCCCTACAGAGGCTCCATTCAAATAACACTTCCCATCTAGGCTCACAGTCACTCGTGCACATGGCTGCAAGGTGCTGATAGCTTTGCTGTGGGTTGAATTCCTGTCCTGTGCCCGTAGGCCCGACCTGCTCAAAAGCTCTGCCTGTGTGCACAGGTGTGCGGGTTGGCTTGGAGGACATGGATGATCTGCTTGAGCATGCATGGCAGAAGCTTTTTGAAAATTTATCTAGAGATTTGTACTGTTTGGGGTTGGGTTTTTTTCCTTACTAATAGGAGAACCATTTTTCTTTTGTCAGAATCAAGCTTGTTTTCCTCTGAACTCCTGATGTATTTCTGTTGTCTACGATTACATCAGCCCTGGTTATCAAAAGTTTTATGCAGTTTGTATTCATGAAGCTGGAAGATCTGGTTAGGTCATTAGACTTTTAAAGATAACATACCAGGCTGTAGAGGTGAATGCTCTCTGGGCCAAGAAATGTTTCCTGCTCTAGTCAAAGTTAGGAATTCCTAATATGTAGGCTCTTCCTTCTGGGCTCCCTATTCAAATTACTTGTTCATATCTCTTGTATCAAGTTCACCAAGAAATGTAATCAAACATCTGGGACACTCGTTTGGCAGTAACTTTCCATACAGGCAGGCAATGCAAGGAAGGGAGCAGGGAGGGAGGGCAGGGACTGGCTGCACAAGAGGACAAGGGGGAAGAAGAGGGAAGTGTGAATCCTTTTGTGTTTGGGAGAGGTGTGTTTTTGCCACCTCCAGTCCACCTCTGTGGAGATGTGATCAGCTGACATAAGGAGGGCTGCGTGCTGGGGTGAAGAGAAGAGCAGTGCTCCCCTATTCTGTGCCAGATCACACACCATCACTGCCCTTCCCTGCAGCTTAAGGCTTCAGTTTCCTTCTGATTCAAAAACATAAATGTTTCTGTCTTGAGCTGAAGTGAACAAGCCAGAAGGGAAAGATGGGCTGTGTCCTCACCAGCAGCTTTGTGCTGTTGAAGGAACAACGTGTGTATAGTTGGCATCTTCCTTGCTTCTTATACTAAAAATTCGTGCCTGACCTATCTATGGCATGCTATGGAAGTACAGGAGGGTCTTTCTGCCACATCTTGTGAGTGAAATAGGGTACACTTAGAAAAAAATACTTTGGAGAGAAAAGTGTTTATAAAGAGCTCAAACTCCTTCCAATTTGCAGACATCTGACCATTCTAAATCTCTAATCTTGCCACAAGCTGCTTCTTTTGAACCAGGGGGATGTGTGAAATATCCCTGCTGTTCCCAAGGGGGGAAACAAGGGAGAAAAGACTTGAGAAACCAAAGGAAAGGAAACATGACAGCAGAACAATGAACCTGCCTGTCTCTCCCAGGGAAAAGGTTACAGCCTACATTGAAAATGTCCTTTGAAGGTAGTTTTCACTATAAACAGATTTTGCTGCCATGTCACAGGAAAGCTGGGAAGGAACCAAATCAAAACAGGCTGGAAACAATTCCTCAGGAAGAGCTGCCGAGCAACACCCCCTTGCCAAGTGTCTAGTGCCCCCCTGGTGCAGCCCCAGGACCTGTGCATCCTGCAGACTGTCCTTGGGAGGCTTTATGCCCACAGCTAGCCCTGGCAGCAGTGGCTTCTCTTCCTCTCATAGTGGGATGCTGAGCTTACCCTATTCCCTGTCTGGCGCATTGCCTTTGTTTTGGAGTGAAGGCTCAGAAATGCCCTTAATTTCTTCTCATTCTGTAATTCCCGTGACACCCAGGTCAAGCCTGTATGAATTTCTCTTTGTAGATTAGTTTAAATAAAATTCCTTCTGCCCTGTTTCTTTACCCTGGTTTTTAAAAGACAGGCTCCTAACTGATCCTGAATTTCAGAGTCTGATAGACACATGCCCTCAAAGTACCTGAGATGTGGACTTAGGTTGCATCTGCACTGTTGTTCCTGTGTAGGAGGAACTTTCTGTCAAAGCCTGGGGGATAAATAAGCTGCATCTATCCAACTCAAAGAAACATTATGCAAAAAAGAGATCACTGTCATTTAGGATGGAAAAGACCTTTAAGATCATCAAGTCCAACTTAAAACCTATTACCAAGTCCACCACTAAGCCATGGCCTAACCACTAAGTCATGTCCCTAGAAAGTTTGTAAAGGGCCCAAATGACGCTTGTTTGAGGATGCAAGAAATATTTCCCCATGTTTAGGAAGGGGATGTTGCCTGTGGCAGGTCACTGCAGCTCTGCACAGCCATGCAAATGGCTTTTGGCAACATAGGGAGAGGAGTGCTGCCTTCCCCAGGGCAGTGGAGCAGTGTTGGGGTGGTTTGGCACTGCAAAGGGGCTGTGTCCCCACCTATCCCAGGCTGGACACAGCCTGCTGCATCACTGAAAGAGCTTTGCTATGTCCCTGTGGGCTGGTGGCTCTCCTTGCCCTTCCTGGCCCTTGATCTTCAGACCATGCTGTTTCCTGGAGGGGCGCCTGGCAGGTTCCTCCCAGCCTCTTCCTGCCCCTGACTCTCTTTTTCTCTCTCAGTCCACCGCCAAACCTCGCACCACATCCATCATCCCCTTTCCACTCACCTCCCTTCTGCCCTCAAGTTCCAAAAGAGGCCACCCCGTGCCAGCAGGAGGAAAAAAAGGAGGAGGAAAAAGAAGAAAACCTCAATACCTCCCTCAGAGGTCACCCCCACCATCCAAGAAGAGGACGAGGAGGGAGGAGAAGAGGAGGAAGAAGAGGAAGAAGAAGAAGAGGAAGAAGGAGAATCTGAGGCAGAGGAGGTCCAGGAGAAAGAAATTTCTGCAGAGTCTGAGCCCGAAGCTCGTGGGAAGGACACATCCCTTAAGCTGGAGTCCCCAAGCAAACCTAAGGCAAGGCCAGGGCATGCCTGTCTGGATGGGACGTGGGAGTCTGGGGGGAGGTGGTAGGAGGGTACCAGTGAGTGTGCTGCTCAGGGATAAGAAGTACAGTGCTGTGCAGTATTGTGGGAAGAGTGTTTTTGTCCTTGTCTAGCAAAGATGGCCACCAAAGGACAGTGACAGGTAGGTCTTTGCTTGGTATGGATGCAGGGGTGAATGTGCATGAGCGTAAGACCCATGGTGGAAGATCAGTGTAACTGTTCTTAGGGTTTATAATATAGTGGAGTGCTCAATATGACCAGTCCCAGGGTATGGGGCACATAGGGGAAGTCATAGGGGAGGATCTATGTGCCAAGGACTGGGGTGAAGGCTGTCTGCCCAGCTCTTGCTGTCGGGACTGTTGTCTCTGCAGTTCACCGTTGGCAGCGATGAGGAGGAGTCCAGCAGCGCTCTGGCTCCTGCGCGGTTCCACGTGGAGGAGGAGTGTGGCATCCTGGCCCCCATGCCTCGCTTTGCTGACCTGCTGCAGGACAAGGGCCCCACCTCTCTCCACAGGTAGGTGAGCAGTGCCAAGCTGCCTGCTGCTCTCTCCAGTTCAAGGTCATGCACAGAGTCTGTCCTCAGGGGTAGTGGCTGTGCTTAGCCTGAACTTGCCTGCTGAGTCAGAATGGACATGGGCCCCAGAGGGAGAGCATCTGTGAGCAAGAGGGCTGTTCTCTGGTGGGATGATGACCCAACCTCCCTGGGTCCATGGGATCCCCATAGTGCAGGGCTACAGGCACTGGGCTGTATACCTGGAGTATCCTTCCTCCCAGCTAACTTGTACTGTCATGTTGAGCTGCAAGCTGGGAAGCCCCTGGAAGGAACCATGAAGCCATCGGCTCAGGGATAGGTCCCTGACACTGGGCACAAGCTGATCCCACTCTGTGGAAGGGAAGAGGAAGAGGAGGAGGAGCAGCCTTCAGGTTTTGCAGGAGATGACTCCTGGCCCTGCTTCTTCTCAGGGACTTTTTAGTCAGGGCTGGGCCATGGGACCCCAACCGCTGAGGGCCACTGCCCATTCTCAATCACCCTCCTTACTACTGCCAGTCTCTTTGGTTCCTACAGCCCCCCTGGGCCTCGAGAGCGTCTGTCACGGGGGTGGGAGAAGCGCAAGGCCTGGGGCCAGGTGGCGAGTGGACAGCGGGCTACCTATGACTTGAAGGAGAGGATGTGCATCGGCAGCATGACCACGCTGGAGAGCGCGGCGTACCAGCGCGTCCCCACAGACGAGGCCGAGGCCCAGATGCTGGCATCTGCTGACTTGGATGGCATGAAAAGTGAGGCTTTACAACACTACCTGCATTACCAGTGTCCCTGTGTGTATCCCTTTGTCCCGTGCTTCTCTTGCTCTTCCCTAGCAGCCTCAGGTATGGTCTTCAGCCTGCCGCAGGACCTGGTCCTCACGTTCCTGTTCCTCAGATCCTTCTTTTCCAGCAGTGTCTCATCTCTATCAGCTTTGCATTGTGCTGATCCTCATGTTTTTGGCATCTCTACTCCCACCTACCCCATGGGTACCTACTCCTCCACCCACCCCCATCCTCTCCAGTTCGGGGTTCCCAGCATTTCCCTGAGACCCAGCTCTCTCCTCTCCTGACACACTTTCCCAGCAATCAGCCCTCTGTGTGACACGCTGACAAATCTGGTATTGCAGAAAACCTGAGATGAGGAGCCTCCTCTCTCCTCTGCTCTCCTGGCAGAGGCGGCTGCCTCCTCTGGAGCACCTCAGAGGGGGACTGCCCCTGTGCGTGGCACGAGGACAGGGAGAAGAGACGTCATGGAAATGCACGCTCGGGGCCTGAGGACATGGAGAATTCAATAGGTTGCTCTGCAGGCTGGAGAGGGAGGGAGACACCAGAGGGGAGTGAGGGAGAGAAGCGGTGCTGCAGACACAGCCTGGCTGTCCTCAGGCCACGGGTGCTGCCTCCCTGGGCATCCGGCACAAGACCCCACAGAAAAGCAAGGACTCTGCTCTGCAGGAGCTGGTGGGGCAGCTCCCCACAGAAGCATCCCTGGGTGGAGCCAGTCTTCCTGGAACCTCATCAGTGCTCGGGGCTGCTGCAGCCGGCACCTTCATGCCCCGTGAGCAGGGGAGCGAGGCGCCGGGGCTGGCCCCAGGGCTGTGGTGAAGCCCCCCCGGGGGGGCAGCTTGCTTTGCACACATCCGCCTGGCTATCCTGGCTACTCATCTGAAGGCGTGTCGCTCATGACGCCTGACCCCTAACCTTCACAAGGACGAGATGACAGCCCTTCAAGAGAGAGAGGAGCCAGCAAAGGAATCAGAAGGGGGCAGCAGCCCAGAGGTAGTGATAAGCACCTGTATTCGCAACTCACTCGGCTATGAAGACTTTGATGAATTTGCATTCAATTTTGAAGACTATGATTTATGGGAGGCCATCAGAAACCATTTGGGCTACCCAGGCGGGGAGCCCACCTGTAAGTACCAGAGCAGTGACCCCATGGTTGCAGCTGTAGATCAGAGTCCCCAGCTACAGTGCATAACCCCCTCCTGTGTTTGTTGTCTGTACCTTCTCCATGTCAGGTTGTTCTTCTGGTTTAGAGGAAGTACAGTCTGCCCTACTGTGGATCTGGGGACACCAGAGGAGCTGCCTTTGTGTCTGTGTGAGGTCTCAGTACTGATCTGTGTTGTAGTGCTGAGGTGCTTTCCTGTGTGTGTCTCGTTCATGCAGCTCCAGAGGCAGCTGCATCTTGCTGTTTGTGCTTATCAGGATGTGTCCCATGCCATGGGCAGAGAAAAAGCAGCTACTCTGAGGTGTGTATAAGGACAAAGAGATTTCCATTTGTAGCACAAGGTGACAGTGTGCTGCTGCTCTGTTTGCTGGAATTTGAGTTGAGGTGCAGATCTGACAGCGGAGGTGGGTATCAGGTTATCAGCTCTGCACCGTAGCCTAATTGCCCACAGGAAAAAAATAACCTAGTCAATAACCTAGTCTTCGCATCTGCATGCTTGAGCGTGGCTGTGAAACTAGCTGATGGCTGTCTGGCTGGGGTGCCTGGAAGGGGGAAAAGAGGAAGGAAGGAAGAGTGGGAAAAGCAGGGAAGGAGAGAATAGGAATCCTGAGAGTCAAGAATGTCCTGTTCTCTGCATCTGTTTCTATACCTTCAAATCCCTTGCAGAGTGATCTCTGAGCTGTCTCAGGGCCTGTGCAGAAACCAGAGCCTCACTCCCATCTCTCACAGGGGTCCTTCCTTGGTGCATGATGCTAAAAGGTGGCCCACCTCGGGAGTGATACTGTTCATAGCCATGGCTTGTGGGTGGTTGTCCAAATGTCCTCATCTGGATTTTGTGTTCCTTTTTCAAAGGATTTTAGGAGTGCCCATGGGATGGCAGTGTCCCAGAACTAGCCCACTAAACAGCTTTACACAGAAGTGTGGGAAAGCAGAGTGATTGTAACAGGAGCTCAGGATGCCTTGGTTCAGCTTCTGATTCTGCCACAGACTGTTTGATCTTGGGCAAAACACTTAATTTGCCTTGCCTCCCAGTCCCAGCATTGTATTCTCTTTGTCATCTGTTCCATCTTTACAAGCCTTCAGGGAAAAAATGTCTGCCTATGTGCTTCTGCAGGGACCAGCAAGTGAGGATTAGCTTCTGGCTGTTACAGTAACAAGTCTGCTACTTGTTACTGTAAATTGATAGAGCATGTAATAGTAGCAAAGTTCAAAATAGAAACCCGGAGCAAATTGGTCCCAACACCTGTCCCAAGCTGAATGAACTGTAAATTAAAAGTGTGAATAAATTGTTCCAGGTTCACCTTGGAAAACATGGCTATTCTTGGGAAGGTAGAAGGGGCAGATCACTCTGGAAGGTGTGATATGCATCACTTACAAAGTGGGGAAATTGTTTTCTAGTAGTTAACACATTCATTGATTGCTACAGCTAATACTGCAGGTGCACTGGACAGTCAATTCTTAATTATTTTTGTATATTGAATCTACACTGTGGATTAATCCTGCAGTGAGGTATGGCAGAGTCAGACATGGCCAAGAGACCTGAGTCTGTTTTGTGCAGAGCCAGTTCACTTTCAGCCAGTGCCACTTTGCCCAGCTATTCATTCCATGACAATGCCTCTTCCAAGCCCAGCTCAGATCCAGGAGGAACCAATTTGCTTTTGAACAGAATGGAGTCTCCTTGGTCTCCTTGCATTTCTTTGGACCATGGGGAGGGCTGGACCTGGACACCTGGCTGGCAGCAGGGATGAGCTGTCCCTATCACACTGGACTTAGCATCAGCCAGGGGAGACTTGGGCTTTGTGCAGGACAGGGCAGTAGCTTTTTCCAGAAGCCAGCATAGGTTGTGTCTTAAAGTACATTTACTAGCATTTCATTTAATCTAGTTTTAAATATTTCAAGAGTATGAGTTTTAAGCATTTTTTAAATATATTTCAGGAGTCCAAGTTTTAAATCTTTTTTCTTGCCATAACTTAACCCATTGGAGTATATGGGCAATGTGCATTATCCCTGTGATGCCAGGATAGCAGGTTGCTCTCTAGTACTGATACAAATACTCTGTTGCCTCTTTTTGGTCTTCCTTCTTGTGGAGTGAGAGATGTGAAAGGAAGGGAGCAGGAGCTATGGTGTAAATTGAAGGCAATTGCCTGCTACCAAAGGCATTCTTGGGGAAAACTTTAATCAGTGCAGTCATCTTTGTAATATTCATATTTAGGCTGGTGGAAAAGGAACTTGTTCATCTGAAGAAATCTGACTGTGGAGGGTAGCGTGACGAGATCATCTTCTGGAAGAGACTGTAGGAGATGCTGTGTGGGAGGGTGACATACCAGTTCATTGTAGTAGAGCTACCATAGGAATTGTTCTCTGCCCTCTGATGTTGTCACTGTCTTCACACTCAGATTCTGGGGAGCACTGAAGAGGAGCTCTAGCAAGAACAGTACTCCCTGGGGAGTTTGGCTTCAAGCAAGAAGGACAGACCTATTCTCTGAGCATATCACTCTTTGACTCAGTCTAAGATCCTGTCCTGAATAAGGACCTTAGATTTAGATGCTGTCTTGAGCTTGACTTTCATTGGGGAAAACACCATTCTGACAGGACACAGAAAGGGTCTCTGTAGAGCAGCTTGGAGCACTTCAGCTGGATTCTGCATGGGACTCCCAAAGCCAGTGGTTCTCCTAAATTAAGACCAGGTGCCCTCCCTGCTCCTATGAGTTGTATCCCCAAGCAGGCATCTCAATAGCCACAACACTGCCAAGGAAGAGCAGCAAAGTAGATCTCTCCTTAGTGTGCTGTAGGTAGGGCTCTGGAGATGTGCCTTCACTGATGCTCTCTGACCCTGCAGCACCCTGAGTCCTGTCCCTGTCAGCAAGTGTGGGAGTCACTGGGGGTGCTGTCAGGAAACGTGGCTCCTTGCTTTTTATCTCTCCTCCATCTGTTCTGTCTAAGACTAGATGCCTGTGGATGCTTTTTAGGGCTGTTGGTGAGGAGTACTGTGTCATCAATAAGTTGTCATCACTGTGAGGAAAGCTTGCTGTGCTCTGTCTTGCTGGGCTGAGTGTACTCTGGCCCTGGTTTTCCAGGGACACAGTGAGGAGTCCCAGAGTGCACAGGAGAATCAGAAGCTGCAGGGCTTGGAGCAAAGGTGCCAGATACTAAGATCATCTGCCTGGTGGACTGCTTGTTTTATGCATGAGCTCATACTGAGTGTGCTGAAGTGGCTACTGAGTGTGCAGGAACTGAGAAATCCATGTGAAACTCCACGGAAGCCCCACACGTGCCCGGCTCCCAGAAACGTTCGTAGTGGTTATTGGGCAGTTATTGGCTCCTATCGACATTGCAGTGCAGTAAGTGGAGCAGGGAGGAGTCCTGCCATCAGCAGGATGTACATCAGCAGGGCAGCCAATGGGGGAAAATGCCCTGAGGCTCAGTATTGATTCATTTTATATTTAATTTAGCGACCCAGATTTCCAAGGTGCAAGGCCATGGTATGCTTGGGCTGATGCTGGGTGTGTCTTTCCATGCCAGAGGTGTACAGATATTTTTCTGCAACATCAAAGAGACCACTCAGACTTAAAACCTTGTGCTTTTTACTGTCTCTCATACCCTGAAAACTGCAGGTCTTGAAGCTAAGTGCATAAAGATATCTGCAGCCAGAATATTCACCCCAGCCAATGGAGAGCTGCCCTTGCTCTGCCAGGGAGAAGACCTTGTTGTTGTCTTACAAGCATGGCCAGCAAACCTCAATAGACTAAAGCTGAGCAAAAGCCCTGACTCCATAAGCTAGCTGAGCGAGCCTGCCCATTCTGTAATGAGGCTCTGAGGCTTTCCACATTCCTAGGGGTTGTCCATGCTGGGAAGGATACACTTGCTATCTCTGGGTAGTGTCCAGGGAAATCCTCCCTGGCAGGCTGTTGCCCAGGTGCTGTTTCTCTGGCATTGCAGGAAGGCTGGCACGGTTGTGGCTGCATTTTGGTGGGCACTGGCTAGCCAGCAGCACAGTGATGGGTCTGTAGAGCAGCCTAGCAGCCTCTCTGGAGGCTTTGCCTCAGGCAGCCAGTCTCTAACACAGACCTTTCCAAGGGCAGTGCAGCGGCACCGCGGCTCCTCTAGAAGCAGCGATAGCTCGACTTCACTGCCAGCCTCCGAGCCAGCCCCAGGCTGCAGTGTTATCCTACAGTCTCATCACACAATTAAATAAAACAGACATTGATATTTCCTTGTGTCTCCCAGACCAGCAGCTAAATATCCTTCCCTTTCGCTGCCCTTTGTGCTTGCTGAGCACCAGGCTTTCCCCTGCTGCAAGAGGTGAGGCCTTGCCAGGTGCCTGCCTTTGCTGTGTGAGTGCAGAACTGTGCAGGCAAGGCTGCAGGTTGCTTTTTATTGGGGGAATATGGGAAGGATTCCCACACCATTTGTTTGGGTACCATGAGTAGAAGTTTTTGTGATGAAGCCCCAAGTATATGCACAGCTTAGGAGGAAGCCTGCTTTGTGAAGAGGTTAGCCCACAGACACCTGGAAGAGATTAAGGGAGGCAGATGGGGCAGGAAGGATCTTCAAATTTCTGGAGAATGATGGTGACTTCTCCAGGTGCCAGGGCTTTGGTAGCCTAAGCTAATAAAAGAAAGATGTGCTTGGATGTGTTTCCCTGCCAGGCAGTGTATATCCACTAGACAAATTGGTGGCCTTTTTTCCTTTCCTATGTCTTCAGGCCACCGCTTTGAAGATAACCCAGGTGTGAGGAGGCATCTAATGAAAAAACCATCTCGGAGTCAGATCACCAGGACAAGCAAAAAATTAGCATCAACTCCATCTGTCAAGAAAAAGAAGAAGAAGAAGAAGTTGGATAGAAAGCCCCACGAGGTATCCATGTGCTGTCCTCCCACACTTGTTCAGAAGCCATAAATCAGGACTAGAAACATGCAATTTATAAAGTGGTAAATGTGCTTCAATGTAATTAATTCTTTACGTGACCTTGAGGGTGACATTTTGTGCTATTGTCTATTATTGTAAGAGCTGAAAATACACTTTTTTTCTATATAAATGGAGATTTCCCTGAAACCACAAAGCTTTGACCTTAGAAAAGACATTAAATGTCACAGAAATGGTGATGTTGTTATGGAAGTTGGCAGCACAGTAATATCACTATCTCTGGTAAGTGTGGGAAATTTAGGGGGAAAACAAGAAGAAGGCAGAGGACAAAATTTCTATAGTTTGGTAGAAAGGGTGCAGCGTTGCATCATTCTCTCTTCTCTGCCCACACCATGTGACTTGGAGCTTTCTGGTGCTCCATGTGCTGATGGAAGCTCCTGCCATGGTGTCAGTGTTATTTATCCTGGCTGCTTCTGTGCAGGAAACCCTTGGTTAAACTATGGCAGGTTTGTTCAGTAGCACATCAGACCAGGCAGTACCTCGAGAGGAGAGCTGAGGCTTTCTGTGTGCTGCTGGAAGAGCTGTAGGCATCTCATGTCCTCGCTGTAATCCACACTAGGTATTTGTGGAGCTGAACGAGCTGGTGGTGGATAAGAACCAGGAGATGCACTGGAGGGAGACAGCCCGCTGGATCAAGTTTGAGGAGGATGTGGAGGAGGATACAGCAAGGTGGGGGAAACCCCATGTGGCTTCACTGTCCTTCCGCAGCCTGTTGGAGCTCAGGAAGACTATTGCCCACGGTGAGTGAGGAAGAACAGACCAGGGTTTGTCTCTTGCTCTAGGACAAGTTTTGCTGGGTAGCTTCTGTTGCTGTTAGGTCCCTCGCGGGAGGCACGAAACAGTGTTTGTGTCCAGGCTTCATGTAGGGTTCATGGAGACAGACATCCTGCAGCCTGTTTGACAGGGTTTGCATTAGCCAAAGGGTGCCTGTGTTGGTTCCATGCTCTGCTTCAGTGCTCTCAGGCACATGGAAGCCACAACAGCCATCTATGCCTTGGCCAGCGGATCTTGGTCCCATCTTTGGTGTGGAAAGGCAAGTTTGGTCAGAGTGGGAGACTGAAATGAAAGGAGATACCAGAACTACCACTGCATCTTGGAGCTTTTGGGTTCTCTTGGGGCAAGGTTTTACAGAAAGGACATGAGGCACTTGGACTTGGGCATTTCTCAGCTGAATCTGTACCCCAACCAAAACCTGGCTCCTGGTGCAATAGTGTGTCCCCAGAGTGTGAATGCAATGGGGAGTGTTGCACTCTAGGAGCAGAGCTCTTCCCCTCCTTGCTGGCAGGTGCTGTCCTCCTTGACTTGGAGCAGACCACTCTGCCTGGCATTGCACATCTCATGGTGGAGACCATGATCATCTCTGACCAGATCAGGGCAGAAGATCGAGCCAACGTGCTGCGTGCCCTGCTGCTGAAGCACAGGTGGGTGGACATGGATGTGGGCTCCCAGGGCCCAGGGGTTATCAGTGAGCCCCGGGGGGTTAAGGGAGGCAGGTCCCCTCATGGCCACCACTCTCCCCCTCAGCCATCCAAATGATGAGAAAGAGGGCTTCTTCCCAAGGAACCACTCCAACTCCAGCATGAACTCCATCGTGGGAAACCACCATCACAACCACACCACAGACACGTGCATGCCCCTCATGGGGGAAGAACGCATTGAGATGGCTGACCCCAAGGCCAACGAGACCGAGTGCAAGGAGGTGAGGGTGACCTGGGCAGGTTACTGTGTCTTTTTCCACACCCTGGGGACAGCTGTTGGCTGACAGCAGGCCATAGTGCCCACCTCGGAGCCCCTTTGTGGGTAAACTTTGTCATGAGAGGACTGAGCTCCCTGGATCACCTAGAGTGCTAGAAATTGGGCCACTGCATTATGATTTTGGTACTAATTTTGGCTTTCCACTATGTGCAGATGTGTGCTTGAGCGTGTAATGGCAGCAGCAGCCCTGGCACTTTCAGGGTGGCCTTTGCTGTGAGGGTGCCTTGCTGTGAAGTAGGCACTGGATGTGCAGCCAAGGCAAGCCCAGCTGCATTTATGCCTGGGAGGGTGCAAGGCTGTGTAGGGAGACCAAAGCAGGGAGACTTCACCCTTACTTATTTGTATTCTTTCCTTGCAGAAAAACCTGCATCTTCATAATTCTGAGGGCCATCGTAAATACTTGAAGCTGATGGAGAAAATCCCTGAAGATGCAGAGGCCACAGTGGTCCTTGTGGGTAAGAGGTGACATGTAGAGTCCCTCCATGACTAGTGCAGATCCTGGTGTGGCCCCAGCTGTCTGTGCCCTCACTCCCAAGGGATATTTGGTTATCTCATACATGTTCAGCTGGGGAGTGAGCCTAGTACATGCCCTCCTTTGGTGATGGTTCACATTTTCTTTGTGTATAGCAAATATATGGCCTGCCAGGGTAGTTCTTTTCCTAAATTAAAAAAGAGGTTGATAGACACTGCTGCTGGGAGCTGGGGTCCAACTTATTGGTGGAAGTCCTGCCAGGCTCACAGAAGGTCTGGTTTTGCAACTCAAACGTAGATGAGTGGTGCCTGAAGATCTGAGAGCCAAGTGATTACTCTGCCCTTTGACTATTTCTGCTCTCTCTCTGACTTCTTAACACTTTGCCAGCAGCTGGGCCCTGTCCCTGACCAATGTTGGCTGCTGGCTGTGTCTGCCAGCAAGCTTTGAGTTGATAGAAGCAGGGCCTGGCTGGTGGCAAGGTCTCAGATATTGACTGTAGCACTACCAGTACATATTTCTCTGTACAGGAGGGCTGTGAGCAGGCAGGCTTGAACATCAGCCGGCTTGGTGCCTTCTGATTGCAAGAGTATTCCTTCTTGGCACTTTGCTGGCATTAACTTCTCAGCAAACCCTGCTATACTACAAGCAAAGTAAATGCCATTGTCTACCCAGTAGATTAAAAGCTCAGGCAAAGAAGCTTGGCAGCTCAACCAAACTGATGCATAATCACGACGAGGCCAAATCAGGTTCATAAATACACTCTTGAGTACTCAAATAACTAAGCATTGGCTTATTTCTGAGCTAAGGCAGTGTCTTGCTTTGACTCTCAGAAGGCCCAGATTTGCCAGCCTGACACAGAACACAGCTCTTTGCTGGACACAGATGGCAGAAAGATCAGTAATAATGCCAGAGAAATACCAGTATTCAATAAACATTTGTGTTCGGTATGTGAAGGAAGTGGCTGGTGTGCTGGAGGATGTGGGAGTACTTCCCAATCTGCTAGGAACCGAGAAGACTGCCAAGCACTGATGAGATGCAGACATTGTAAAACAAAATGTGCAGTTTGCACCTATGAGTCTTTAGAGCACTGACTTACTTTTCTCTGGAAAAAAAAAAAAAAAGGCATCAATGCTCAAGGAGGGAAGAACAATGAGCCAGTACCTATAGGCTGCTTAACCTGACATCCTTCTCAGCCAGCATAGTGGCAGAGCTAATATGGGATTCAATTAATAAAGAGCTAAAGAATATGAATGTAATTATTGCCAAGCAGTAAGGTTTATAGGAAATAGGTCATGTCAAGCAAACCTGATTTCATTCTTTAATGAGATTAGAAGTTTGTTTGGTAAAAGTAACGTGTAAGAGGTTTCCTTCCATAAGTGTGAAACAGCCTTCAGATTTAAACTTAGCCCCTTATAAGTGTGAGTAGAGCCCATCTGTAAGGGATTGAAGATGGGCTAACTGGGAGGCTAAAGAAAGTGGCACTGCTTATGAATGATCAGTAAAGCACTTGGAGCAGTCCCCAGCATGAAGTTCAGTGCTGTGTCCATGGTCTGGAGAAAGTACATGACTGCAGGGTTTGTAGGAACCTCCAAAACCCCTGTCTCTGGTGTTAAAGGCAGTCCAGTACAGCTCACTCCAGTGTTTAACTGTGCTCCAAACATTGCCCCCTGGTAGGTTGTGTGCAGTTTCTGGAGCAGCCAACCATGGCCTTCGTCCGACTAAATGAGGCCGTCTTCCTGGAATCTGTCTTGGAGGTCCCAATTCCTGTCAGATTCATCTTTGTGCTGCTGGGACCTAGCCAGGCCAACATGGACTACCACGAAATTGGCCGCTCAATCTCTACCCTCATGTCCGACAAGGTGAGGAGCTGATGGGCAGCAATGCTGTGAGGGAGCTTTGCTGGCTCCTTAGAACACAGTTCAGAGATGAGAGCTGTGCAAAGGCTCAGGTAGGGTAGGCAGGTGTCAGCACCTGGGATTTTTAAGATCAGCCTGGCTTGGCCAAGGTAGAATGCTCCAGAGCAGAGGAAAGAGTAGGACAGACACTTATTTGGCTGGGACAGAGTGTGCTAGGCTGGGTGAAGAAAGGGATCATGTGTAAAAGCAGGAGAAGAGGATGACCCAGGGTTAGAGGTGTGTTGTTCAGTCGACATTTCACAGAGAGGTAGGGAGGCTGAGTAATGCCTGTGTCCACGACACCTGGCCCAGACTATACTGACAAAAAAACCGAGCAGTTCCTGGGGACTGTTTTCAGGTATTTGGATGAAGCTTTCTAGCTGAGTCCCATGGCTGGAGCATCCATGCAGAGGAGCACATGCATATAGGAGAGATGAGGAGGCAGAAAGGTTTTTCTGTCTGGCAAGTGCACAGTTAGAAGTCCCCCATCTGTCTAGATGGCAGTGAAATTTATTATCTTGGTGAGGAGTTAAATGCAAAGGAAAGACAATCTGAGCATCTGCTGTATATGTCCAGCACAAGAGGGTCAGAGGTTTTACAGGTCCTTTGTGCAGGTGCCATGTAAATATAAGCAAATAACAAACCTTCCTGTACTGCCACTATTGCACAACTTTCACTGAAATGGAGACTAAAAGGCTCAATCAGAAAAAATGCATTAGAGACAGCAAGATTGAAAGATTCCTTCCCTGAATCTGGGTGGGGCTCAGCTGAAGACTTTTTAAGCCAGAAGAGGTGAGGTGCCATTGCAGCTTCACTGTTGTGTTTGCGGGTTGACCTCATTCGTTTGAGTCTCTGCTCTTCTTGCTGGAAGAGCAGAGCCAGCTGCTGCAGCTGGGGCTGGCCACAGCAAGGTTACACAGCCCTGGCGCCATGGAGAAAGTACAGTATCATTTACATTGAAGCTGTGGCTCCAGGGAGTCTGTGTGCTGCAAGGACCTTAGCTGTCCCCTTCCTCCTTTACTGTTCACTCATTCATCATCCTCCAACCTTTTCTCTGGAGGCATGTTCCAAAGGCAGTGCAGCACTTCCACCTGTTTGCCAGCACCTCCCTGCCTGGTCTCCTTAGTCCTTCCTTGCTAACCTGCTCTTGCTGTCAGAAATATCTCCCCTTTTTTGCCTAGTTCCCTTTGCATGGCTTCCCTCATACTGTAGATGCCTATTTTCTTGCTCCCTTTCTTGTCTCCCATGTGGAGACTCCCAAGAGTCTCTTGTGCTTCCTGCTCAGGTCATGGTTCTTGTGCATTATAACTGGTGCGTTAGGGCCCTGCCAGCTTCTCCCTCAAAACAGGAGGTGGGATGCAGGAGTGAGGGTCACAGAGTGGCAGTAGTGAGATGAGTAATGGATGGAGAAGCAGAATGTTACTGTAAAGGTCACAGATTGCCTTTCCAGGCTGTAGGTAGCTCGATCTAGTTACAGTGTGAGACTTCTCCCTCTCTCTTTTTCCCTGCCCTTTCCAGCACTTCCATGAGGCTGCATACATGGCAGATGATCGTCAAGACCTTCTCAATGCAATCAACGAGTTCTTGGACTGCAGCATTGTCATCCCCCCATCAGAGGTGGAGGGGAAAGACTTGCTCAAATCCATAGCCACCTTCCAGAAGTTGCTGCTGAAGAAGAGGAAGGAGAGGGAGCAGAAGTCCATGAAGGAGGGGACTGCTCAGGAAGCCAAAGGTCTCTCCATTCACATTTGGGCAAGTTTGTGCCTAGTGCTGTGTGCCCCAGTGGGCCTTCCCCTCCCAGAGCCTAGCAGAGGGGTGAGCAGGGCCTGGCTTCTGCAGTGGGGAGTGGGGAGCGGGGCAAGGGGAGCAGGACAGTGACTGTGGGCAGCTCTAGTGGCTGGAGACAGCTGGAGGCAGTGGGATATGCAGCCACAGGGGGCCCACCATGCTAGTGCTGCTCTGTGAGATACTGGGGAGAGGGACGGCCCAAGGGCCCAGCTGTGTTCCTTGCTGAAGCCCTGCCCTCCATGCACCTCCAGAGCTGTGTGAAGTGAAAGCTGAGGAAGAAGAGGAGGAAGCTGAGGACGACCCTCTGAAGCGAACCGGGATATTTTTTGGAGGTCTGGTTCGGGACATAAAGCGCAGGTACCCCAAATACCTCAGTGACATCAGAGACGCCTTGCACAGCCAGTGTCTCGCAGCCGTTCTCTTCATCTACTTTGCTGCTCTCTCTCCTGCCATCACCTTCGGGGGACTCCTAGGTAATGGGCCTGCTTTCTGGTCTGCTCTTTGCACTCTGGGACACTGGCTGTGTCTGTGTGATGCTGTTCTGGGGTGGGCTTTGGTGCTATTCGCTCAGGGAGAGTGGTAGTGCTGTGCCTCGGCTGCTACCTTGTTCCCTCCCTGCCGTTTGGCCTCTCCAGCCTCGGCTGCCTGGGCTCCCTCCGTGCTCCCTGCCTAACACAGGGCACCGCTGACTGATGGGATGGGGACCTGCCTCCTCTGTCTGGAGCTGTGCAGCCTGCCTGTCTGTGGTTATGGTGCCTATGTCCAGGCTATAACACTCATACATTGTTCTCTTTCCCAGGAGAGAAAACTGAGGGTCTCATGGGGGTCTCCGAGCTGATAATCTCCACCTCGGTTTTAGGGATCCTCTTCTCCCTGCTTGGAGCCCAGCCACTCCTGGTCATTGGCTTCTCAGGGCCTCTGCTGGTGTTTGAAGAAGCTTTTTACAAGGTACATGTGAGGCAGTGTCTGTGCTTGGCACCTGCTCACTCTGTCCTTGCTCTGGAGAGGGCAGCTGGCATTTCTCAGCTCTACAAAGGGTCTTTGTTAGTGAACTCTTTGAGTCCTTCCAGGCTGCTCTCAACTCAGCCAGGGCTGCCCTTGACTCTGCTGACCCTTTGCAGGTCCCACTACGGGGACTTCTACCTCCTGTTGCTGTATCCATTATCCCTTGAGGTATGACACTGATAACAGCACTTCTCTACATGCTGACTGTGAGGAGAGCACTGTCCCCCAGCCCTGTGCTCATTAGCATAATAAGCATTTGTAGCTGCATCCTAAAACTTTCTTGTTCTTGGGACTTCCTTTGAAGACCATTTCACTGCTTTTGCCTGTGTCCAGGTTTGCTTTTATGGGAGCTCAATAATTTTCAGTGTACCACCTGTTTGGGACATACCACATACATTAGTCGCACCTCTGAGGATGAGCCCAAGGGTGTGTGCAGAGGTGTCCTGGTCAGCCAGGATGGATATGTTTCTTTCTCAAGTAGCATGACCTCTTTGCTCTTGAAAGCATGCCTGTATCACTGTACCTTCAAGCAGTGGATCTAATTCTCCTTTTCCTTGACTCCCAGCATGTCTGTGTCTTTGAAAAAGCATGGTTTTTTCTACAGCTGAATTTTCACTTTGTCAAGAGTTCAGAGCTGGTGATGCTATTGCAGAGTGGGAATTTCTCTGCTCTCCTGTGACTGCACTTCTCACTGACTGCTTTTGCTTTGTCCAGTCACTGTGTACAGAGGAGTGCCTCTGCCTGTGGTGGTACTGAGGAAGGCTGCAAAGGGAGGGGTGTGATTTGTCCTGGAAATAGTTGGTGTGTGTGGATGAGCAGAGGCAGTGGAGATGGTCTCCTCTGTGGTAACAGCCTGGGGGCTTTAATCCACACCACAGGGTGCTGTCTGAGATCGTGGTCTTTATGCAGTGGGATGTAGCAGGATGCTCAGGCTCTCCTTTGTAGGGAACAGGCTTGTGCTGTTGAGTGCATGGAGCAATGGAGAGCTGAGTTTGAGCAACAGCACCTCCATATGGGTGGGATGGGGAGTGTTATGCATGGGCTGGCTTCAGCAGAGCATGAAGGAGGTGATGTTACAAAGATGGGAGTCGTAAAGACTTGCTTGGTGTGAGCTGTCAGGTGTTAATGCAAAGTCTGCAAATTTACCTGTGATTCTAGCCATGAATTCACTGATTCTGTGCTGGATGCCTGAGCAGATGTAGATGCTTTTTCCAGGACAGTCTTTGATCTTAATGGGGAGTGGATGCAGGAGGCAGCCTGAGAAGCCATGAGTAACTCCTTCCCCTTTCCATTTCAGTTCTGCCAGACACAAGGCATTGAGTATCTGACAGGCAGAGTGTGGATTGGTTTGTGGCTCATCGTCTTCATCTTCATTATCGTGGCAGCAGAAGGAAGCTTCTTGGTGCGCTACATCTCGCCCTTCACCCAGGAGATCTTTGCTTTCCTCATCTCCCTCATCTTTATCTATGAGACCTTCTACAAACTGTACAAGGTGAACCTTCCCTGGGGAGATGGGCTGCTGCATCTCTTAGTCCCTCACGAAGCTGCTGCTTTAGCACACAGGAGGCAAGGGAACAGGGCCAGCTCAGCCACAACTTTCCTAGACATTCTGCAGAGCAGTTCTTTGCTGGTCTCATGCGTCAGCCCAGCTGGCTCCTGTGCTACCACAGAGTGTGGCAGGAAGAGCCCTAATGTCTCTCTCCCCTTCTCTTCCTGCAGGAGACATTAAAGAGGGGCCACTTTTCTCTCCCCAACCCTCTCCAGCTGGGTAGGTTGCGAGGCAAGGTGACGGATGCTGGGATTGTCCGTGCCCACCATCTACTGCCCTCACCTCTCCACAGAGCAGGACACCTCCGCTTCCCCCTGCCCCCAGTAGTGGCAGTGCCCCCTGCCCCTCCTTGTGGTAACTTGTCTGCTGCTTCTCTCACCTGCTCAGGTGTTTGCAGAACATCCTTTGTTGAAGTTCTATCCACCTAACGTCCAGAGCAGCCCGAATGCCAGCGTGCTCTCTACGGATACGATGTCACTGGGAACCAGGATGCAGCCCAACACTGCCCTGCTCTCCCTCATCCTCATGCTTGGCACTTTCTTCATTGCCTTCTTTATGCGCAAGTTCAAGAACAGCCGCTTCTTAGGAGGAAAGGTGAGAAGTTTGTGGGATTCACATGTTAAGGACAAGGGACACACCAAACAAATAGTACTTCTGGCTATAGACCTTTATTCTCCAGAACACTTGGGCATCTCCCAAAGAAACACCAGTAATCCTTTAAATACCTTGCAGGAGGGATGGTAGCCCACCCTAGGGTGCACACAAGAGCTGACTGTTGATGATGGTATCTGGACTGTCCTGCTCCAGTGAGGCTTGCTGGAAAGTCCTCTGGATCTTGGGAAAGCTCCTTGGACTGGATACAAGTGTGTTAAACTGGAATATAAGAAGAGGAGCTTACAACTTTTTCTCTTTGGGCATCTCTCTGCATGCAGGGTATCTGTGTAATACCTGGAGCACTGTCTAAATAGGCCAGCAGGAGCAATTAGCCAGTCATTTAAGAGTATGTTATGTGGGCAGTGGAATGTGCAGCCACGTGGGTCAAGGCTGGGTTTCCTTGCCCTGCCCATCAGCAGTGCTCAGGTTTGGAGTGGTGCTTGGCTCCATCTGGGGCTTCTCTTTGCCACAGGCTCCCCAGGGCAGGAGGTATGCATGGAGCTGGCCTGTTCCTTTTGCTAATGCCAGGTCTGTGTTCTGCAGGCGCGGCGGATCATCGGAGACTTTGGGATCCCCATCTCCATCCTGGTCATGGTGCTGGTGGATTACACCATCACTGACACATACACACAGGTAGGTGCCAGCACTGCCCTGGGAGCCTCTCCTGCTGCCCAGCAGCGATCCCTGTGGCACTGGCCTGCTCTTGTGCAATGGGGAATTTGTATTTCCTGCCTCTTTAGTGATAACAGCACAAAGCAAACAGAAACATTCCCCTCATCCTCACTCCCACGCTGAAGGGAAGCTCCAAGGGTCTTCCTGAGGCTGAGGCCAGAGCTACAGGGACTGGAGTGCCTTGGTGTCCCTCTGGTCTTCCAGCTGTTTGTAGGGGAGGGTTTAGGGGCTTTAGGGACATTCAGTGCAGTTCATCCCTTGTTTGTAACTCTAAACATTTGCAGTCAATCAACAAGACATAAACTGTTTATGCACACTGAAAAAGGTGGCATGTAGAATGGTTTCAATGGGGTATTTGTCATGGCTTTAGTACTCAACTTAGTTATTCTCTCCTTGACTGTAGGATACTGATACTTTGATCACTTTATCTGAAACATGGAGTTTTTTCCCAGTTTATGCACAAACTTAAGTTTGATACCTTGATGTTATCGAACAAATGTATCTCGCAGGTTTCATTTTTTCTCCTTTTTTTAGTAGATGTGGAGTTATATATTTTTGGTTTGGTTTTATTTTTTGCTAAGATTGGGAAGAGGGTGAAAAGTATTTCCTGTTCATCATGCAAGCTTTTTATCCAAACAGCCCAAGGCTTGGTGGAATCCAAATGCATTTTTATTCATTTGAATTTCAATGAAAAATTTCAGTCTATCCGACGTTAGTAAAATCATGCACTTTGTTACATTCTTTTCATATCCTTCTATACTTCAACTGTTAATATCAAAAGCATTATCATTTTAGTATTAACTCAGCATATGTACAAAGCTTTCCGGGAAAATTGTACTTAGTTACACAGCTTAACTCAAGGACAAACATTCCAGAAATATTATTCATACTTATGCTGATTAACATAAATGCAAATCATAAACTCTGCCTGCAGTGCAGATAGCAGAAATTGCTGTAGAGCAGCACAGAGCCGAGGGTTCAAATACTGATGAACGCAGGGTCAGGATGATGTACAGTTAAGAGTCTGTGTGGTCTGATGGGAGCACAAACATGTTATTCCCTCTGAACATGGTCAGGGTGAGGTCATTTCCACAGAATGTGGCCACTTCTGGGGTTTGCACTGCAAAAACAATGCTATAAAATGTTTCTGGAAAGCCACCTCAGAAAATGGTAGGCAGTTCAGAACATTTAATTTGTCCAACCAGAGGTCAAGGAGCATTTTAACCATGGTCTGCAAGGACTGACATGGGCACAAGGTTCCTGAGGGAAGATATTTCCTTTATCTCTTGGAAAAAAATGAAGGGAATTTAAGTAGCTGAAAGGAAATGACACAAGCCATGTTAGGGAACATGGGTTTTTTTGCACTGAAGGGGATTATCCATGAGAAAGTCCTGCTCAGTTCAGAGTGGCTTATCCCTCTATCTGAGGCGTTCAGATCAGGGAGAGTAGGAAGATCAAAGCCATTTGAGACTGAGCTTGTTTGTATTAATGAGTAACTGCTGGGTTTTGCAACTACACCACCAGAAGCTGAATGTCCCCTCCGGCCTGTCAGTCACATCCCCTCACAAGCGTGGCTGGTTCATCCACCCCATGGGCAGTAGTGGGACCTTTCCGCTGTGGATGATGTTTGCCTCTGCCATCCCTGCCCTCCTGGTCTTCATTCTTATCTTCATGGAGACACAGATCACTACGTGAGTACCTCCCCCTGCAACCTCAACCACTGCTAACAGCTAGACAGGCAAGGCCAGGATGGATGCTGGTTCACTTGGAGATGCAATGGACATCCCCGAGGAACAGCAAGAGCAGGATCCTGGCCATTTCAGACTGTACTTTGGCTTCTCCCATTATCTTTTGGCTCCCCTCTTGGCGTATGGTGAAGACCTGCCTCAGCCAAGTACAGGAGGGAACTTCTAACCTGAGGTTGACAGCCATCATCCCCCTTGTCAGCCATCTTGTTGTTAACCCCATGCGTGCTGTCTCCAGAGAGCGTGTTGTCCCCAGCTGCAGTGCTGTCCCTGGGCACTGATCCAGGTTCTATTTTCTTTCAGGCTGATTGTTAGCAAGAAGGAGAGGAAGTTGTTGAAAGGCTCTGGCTTCCACCTGGACCTTCTGCTCATTGGCACGATGGGGGGGCTCTGCGCTCTCTTCGGGCTGCCCTGGCTGACGGCAGCGACAGTGCGCTCGGTCACCCACGTCAATGCCCTGACCGTCATGAGCAAGGCCATCGCACCTGGGGAAAAGCCCAGGATCGAGGAGGTGAAGGAGCAGCGTGTGACCGGAGTGCTTATTGCTGCCCTTGTCGGTGAGCCTCTGCTCAAGGAGCAAGGGAGGGGAGAGGTCAGGACCAAGTACTTGAATCTCCTGGCAGTGTCCCTGCCCCGTGGGCCAGTCTGTGCTCTGCCTGCTCGCTGCAGGACTGCCCACACCCACCCGTTTTGAGCTTCCTTTCCCTTGTGCCCCAGGACACAGAGGAGGTTGAGGGAGGCTGAGGTGCCTTGTGGAGGGGCTGGTGTGGGGCACACATGCCCTGAGCTCTGTCTGTGCAGGTCTGTCCATTGTGATGGGGAACATGCTGCGACAGATTCCCCTGGCTGTGCTCTTCGGCATCTTCCTCTACATGGGGGTTACATCTCTCACTGGCATCCAGCTCTATGAGCGCCTGCTCCTGATCTTCATGCCATCCAAGCACCACCCTGACCACATCTACGTTGTCAAGGTGGGTAAAGGCAGGTTGCAAGAACCAGGTAATGGGGGAAAAGAGGAAGAAGAAGCAGGTGAGGGGAGGATGGTATTGTGCTAGAGTGATACTTGGCTTGGTGACCCTGTTTGGCTGCAAGTTTGTGCTGAGAAGTGCAAGGCATGCACAGAGGTGGTACAGTGCTGGTAGGCTGCACCCAGGAGTGTATTGCCAGGATATTGTATGGATGGACAGACAATTTGTAGGAGTGATGCGCTGCTTGAAGGGGTGGAGGGACACTGCACTGCCAGGTGGATATGCTGCCAGCTAGCATAGAGGCTGATGTGTAAAGGAGTTCTACCTGGCTGTAAAGGCAGGTAGACTCTTCAGCAGCAAGTACTCTACTGTACTATGCTGTTCAGAAGAGTTTTGTTTTGCCAGTTGGGTCTTTGTTAGTCTGTGTGGAAAGATAATGTGTTCTTAGACTGGATTTACCTACTAGGTGAAGACCTGGAGAATGAATCTCTTCACCTGCATTCAACTGGCCTGCATTGTGCTGCTCTGGGTGGTGAAATCTACAGTGGCATCGCTGGCCTTCCCCTTTGTCCTGATCATGACAGTGCCATTGCGACGCTTTGTGCTGCCCCGCTTCTTCCACGACAGGGAGCTCAAAGCGGTGAGCAGACAGCTGTCCTCAGTCTAGCTTGCAACACTGGAATGAGATTGAGGAGATTTGGCAGCCTAAAAGGCTCGGAGATCATGGGCTAGCAAAGCCTTGAGGGTCTTTGCTCAACAGCAGTAAGTGGGTGGATGGCTTCCTTGGATCTTGTAGGCCTGGGAGTGCAGTATGAGATGGATAGGCAGCCTGGGGAAAGGAGACAGGTTCCTACCAGATAGACGCCAGGAATAAGGATTTCCCCTTCCATTTTGTGGCTCATTCATTGAGAAACACACCAATTCCCCACTGAACCAGCAGTAAGAGCAGCCCAGCAGCACATCAGAGCCTATGGCTGTTGGCAATTCGGCATGTAACCACAGTGCCAAGGTGCTCGCAGCTCTTCAAGAGCTGGCAGCTCCTCTGCTCCTGTCAGCATCCCGAGCTTTTGTTGGGGAAGAGCCTGGAGCAGCACCCAGAAGTGAGTGCTGCCAGCAGGGGGAGAGGAAGGAGCTGCAGTGCTGGACCAAAGCCTCAGGCATTAGAATAGAAAGGGCATTGGGTTGGGGATGCATGAACGGGCATGAGAGTTTAAAGAAGGAGCCTGTTGGGAGGGGAAGGAGCAAGAGCTTTGCTTTTCCCAGCATAGCCCAGCTGACTGGGTTGCTCTGTGCCCATGCCTCTGTGCCAGGCTTGACCCCACACTGGGGGCAGCTGTGGCCTTCATAGCCTGGTCTCTGCCTCTTCCCAGCTGGACTCGGAGGACGCAGAGCCAAATTTCGACGAGGATGGCCGGGACGAATACAACGAGCTGCACATGCCTGTGTGAGCTGGGAGCTGCCCTCCCTGCTCACGAGACAGGCGGCTCACGCCTGCTCACATCTCCCAAGAACTAACTGGAGACTTGCTGTGAGTCACACTGTCTCTTGCCTGGACCAATGAATGGCTGTTCCATAGCCCTGCAGGATGCAGCCCCAGCTCTGGCTGCCCCATCGCTCGCTCAGCAGAGGCTGTGAGTCTCTCTCCTCTTGGACCTGATGGGCTGAGAGATGCCTCTCACATCCCCAAGCTGTGTGGGTCCTGAGTGTTCATGGTTCAGGGGTCTGTCCCCTCCCTCCTGGAGGCAACTTGTGCCTGGTCTCCAGGTGGTGAAAGGGAACCATGCCAGCTGGTGCCACTGCATTCCCCTCCACTACCGTGATGCTTGGGTAGCTCAGCACGTGACACTGAGCACTCACAGGAATGGGCTAGAAGCTGCCTCTTCTCCCAGGCCAACAATCTCCTTGCTCAACTGGCTGATGCCTTGCTCCTGCTCCCTCTGCCCCCTTCTAGGAGTGCTCACCGTGGCCCTCTGCCACAGCTACTGGCCCATGGGGCTGCTGCGGCCTGGCAGACAGGCAAAGAGGGACTGGCACTCTGGCCCAGTCCTCCAGACCATCTTCTGTCCAGTCACCTGCCCATGACTCTTTTCAGCTCTTGCTTGACGTGGAAGAGGCTGTTTGGCTCCTCTCCCTCTCAGTTTTCCCAGCCTTATTTCCAAAGGCAAACTGCACAGGGAGGGAAGGCTGGAGATAAGCAGGTATCCTGAAGCCTTGAATGCTTGCCCTCTTGCAGGAACTAAGTCCTCTACCATTCTGCACCTCCACAGAGGCTGCAGGCCTAACCCCTCATAACAGGGCTGTATCCCAGTTCCTGATCCCCACATTCCTGTCTCTGAGACCAAACCGTATTTAAGAAGCTATACAAGAAATGTGGTACTGGAGCACAAAACAGTCCTTTGGTCCCCTCCCTTTCCCTGTGCAGAGACCCACTGAGTCTGGCTCCCTGCAAGCCTTCAAGAAAGTCCCTGAAGCCCCATCTCCAGTTCTACTGCCAAACTGAGATCGCCTTTCACATCCAGCAGTGCCCTCCAGGTGGGAAGGAGCAGCACTGAGGGTGCCCAACACTCAGCCCCCATCACCTCTGGGCAGCTCCAGAGAATCACAGAATGGGTCAGGTTGGAAGAGACCCCAGTGGATCATCCAGTCCAACCTCCCCTTCCCAAGCAGAGTCATCCCAGAGCACATGGCACAGGATTGTATCCAGACAGTTCTGCAATATCTCCAACCTTTCTGGGCAACCTGTTCCAGTGCTCAGTCACTGCACAGTAAAGTTCTTCCTCATATTCAAGTGGGACTTGCTGTGCATCACACATTTCCACCTGACAGAGCTATTCCCTGAGGTGTCTCCGAGCTGGCAGCCTTTGTTCAGAGCTGGCCCAGAAACTGTTTGATGGTGCCCTTGCTGCCCCTGGAAACTCCAAGGGTAGTGCCAGAAGAGAAAGGCAGACCAGCCTCTTCCTGATGGTCAGAGCTGGATTGCTCTGAAGGAAGCTGGGATGCTTAGTTCACCATTGGATTTGGGAGAAGATGCTGCCCCCATTCCCACTTACCAGCCTGGCTCCTGCGAGAGATGGTGGGTGCTTCATTACTGGGAGAGTCCAATGCCTTCCTCGGGAGGCTGCAGAAATATCCCATCAGAGAAAGAAGCCTCCCCTGCAGCAGGTCCTGCCCACAGCCTGGCCCCCCTACAGGGCCCGGGGCAGAGAGACAAGTGTCTCTGTGTGTCTGTGGCCGTGTGTGTCCTGTCCTCCCTGTGTAGTGTAGGAGGCCTGTTGTTTCTGTGCATTGTGACTCCTCTGACTGTAGTGGAAACAGCTACACCAATAAACTCCTCACAGGAACTGTGCCTCCGGCTCTACACTTTTGTTTTTATCACCAATGGCAATAAATTAAATGGATTAAAATTAACCAGCACAAAACCTCCTTGCTCACCACTGCCAGAAATGTAGCAAGCCCCAGCTGGAGCAAGGACTGCCACCATGTTACCCTCTAGCAGCATGGAGGTGGGTTTTCTGTCATCATCAAACTGGCTGGTCACCATGGACTCAGCCTCCACGCTGGCTGCTGGAAACAGGAGGCTGAGCCCCATATTTAACCAGAAACAGATTCTTCTGCCTGCTTGCATCCATGTACATGTGCGTGCTTGTGCCTGTGTGCTTGGCAGCACTCAGTGCTGAGTGAACCTGCTGGATCACAAAATACTGCTCCAGTGCAGCAGTAGAGGAGTAGCTGAGAGGTTGCCTGCAGATTCAGGGGATGTTCCTATGCTGGGGTTGGGATAAATACCCTGGGTGTCTGCAGGCCCCCAGTTCTCCAGGAGGTGCTCTGGGATGGGGCAAGTGTTCACTTGTTCCCTGATAGGGGACTCACTTATGCCAGACCAGAACTGCACTCCTATCACCAGAAGTTTCTCCTTCTTTGCTATATGAGAAGAGGTTTACCTTTACAAAAGTAAGCCTGCCCAGAGACTTAGAAATAAAAGGTCCATTTTCAAAATCATCAATCATTATTTTAAACAACTGTATTGTTTAAGCAAACTGTTTGGGTTTCTGTTTCTGCCACCTGTGTTCAAGTACACTCAAGTTATCTTCTCCAGTTATTTTTGTCCTCTGCAGCCAGGAGGGGCTGGCACACCTCTGTTGTCAGATACCACTGGCACCCATTCACATGGCCCTATGGCTGGGAAGTTAAGGAAACTGCTAGCTAAAACCATTTCTACAACAAAACTTGCAAAGTTCGCCTTTCCCCTGTGTGTCTGAAAGTCCTTGTAGAGGCT
The DNA here is from genome assembly GCA_013397245.1 of Thryothorus ludovicianus. Classification (NCBI taxonomy): domain Eukaryota; kingdom Metazoa; phylum Chordata; class Aves; order Passeriformes; family Certhiidae; genus Thryothorus; species Thryothorus ludovicianus. The sequence continues at coordinate 624,006 of VZTB01016677.1, read as the reverse complement.
TTCATGTCTGCTTTTAAGACACTCAAACTTCATTAAAATAAATTGTGACAATCTTTTTTCCTCTTCCCCATGAGGAGGGGTTTGGGGTAGTGTGGAGCAGGTGACAATGGCAGGAGGCAGCAGTACAGTGTATTTCTCACATTGGCAGGAGTGACAGTGTCTCCAGTTTGCAATTCCCAACAGGAGTGGGTTTGTTCAGATGTGAATTGCACCATTTCGGGGAGAGCAGAGCCGATGCTCAGCAGGACAATGGTTGTGTGTGAAGCCCCAAAAGCAACCCCAGCTCAGGGGTGCTGGGGTCCTGCTCGTTGTTGCAGATGCTGAGGACCACCCTCAGCAAGTACTGCTGAACACTGGTGACCTTGCACATCCCTGCCATGGCCCCAGCCCAATGCTCTCTGTCTCCCACCCTCCACCCACCTCCCCTTCGTGTCACTCAAAGAAGGGACTCACCAGCCCCAAGAGAAGCACCAAGGAGAGAAGAAAGGGCTGAGCAGGGCCCTGCTGACCACCAGAGGAGGAACCTGCCCTCCTCAGGCATGGACACAAACTTTCCTCCCCATGGGAACAGCAGGTTTGGACTTGTCCCTTGTGCTGCACTTAGTCTTTCCCAGAGCCAGTTGCCAGGCCCTCAAACATTGCCACGGAACTTCAGGGTGGAGACGAAGCTCTGTCCAGCTCTTCTCCCTCACACAGATCTTAGCAAAGGATATTTTTCTAGCAGGGATGTCAGAATCCTGGGCTCAGGCTTGGACAGCATGTTTCTTCAATACAGGTGAGTACTCCTGTAATTTGTCTGCCCTTCAGTCTTTTGCCTGGGGTGCATCATCCCCTCAAGGCTCTCCAGCCCCCTGGGCTCTCTGAGGTGCCTATGCTTGGACTCTTGGAAGAAGTGATTGTGGCACTTTGGGACAATTCTTCTGTGTCTGTGCAAGGTTCTCCTTTCCAGGTGCATACTTTTGGCTGGGATGCACCTGGTCACAAGCTGCTGTGTCTTGCTCTGCAGAGATGGCTCTCATGAGCTCCCATGCAGAGAGGGGGCAATGCTGCTGTGAGGTGTGGACAGGGAAGGCTCAGCCTGAGCTCTGAAATGTGATTGCCAAAGATTCTTCCCTGCAGGGAGCAGCAAGGATGTGGCACCCATGAGTGTCCTGTGGCTCAGAGAGGGCCATGCAGGAGTCAGAACAAGAAGTGCTGAGCATCAGTGCAGCACAACATCTCCCATCTCTCCTTCCACTTTGTTCTGTGACCCCCTGGGCTGCCAGATGTGATCTTGTCATTGAGCAGGACAGGAGGGCAATCCTCCTCATGTGATTTCTGCAGAGAAGGGAGGACCTTGTGATCTCTGCTGCCGGAGCCCAGCTGGATGATTTCCTTCATCCATCAGCCCAGTGTCCCTGGAGGATGTTCCCCCCCCTCCAGCACACAGAGTACAGCAACCTCACTGGGGCTGGGAGAGGCTGGGACACGGCTGCCTCCTGCTGTGCCAGGCTCTCTTCCTTAGCAAAGAAGATGGCCAGATGCTGGGGCCAGTTACTGGTGCTCTTAACTGGGGCTGCACTCATTTTTTGGCCCTGGAGGTGTTAGCACAGCCTCGCCTGCTTTTTTCCTTTGCTAGCCCAAGAGCACCGCATTTCAGGTTGCCTCGGGGGTATTATAAGGGACAAGCACAACAAAACAGGGCAGGGGTTGGCATCAGTTTGGCTGCAGGTGCACAGTGAGAAGAGCTCTCTCCTTCAGTATAAAAATGATTTTGCAAGCTGAAACTGTGCAGGCAAGATCAGGAAGAGGAAACGTGCACGGCTCAGGCTACCAGCACCCATCAGCAGAATTCAGCCACAGCCAGGGGTAGTGATATGACACCATTTAACCTCCTTGCTTGCTCGCCTGGGTTGCTGGTTGTGAAGGAGACAAAACGCTCCCCTGGCAAAACAGTCCAGTCTGGGAATTGCCTACACCACAGCTGCCTGACATACTTTCTACAGCATGAATCACATAGTAATGGTATCTGCAAGCAAAGCCCTGCTTATGCATTTAGTTGAGCAGAATCCACAAAGCTGCTTGTAGCAGAATCATCTGTGACCTCCACAGCATTGTGCCATTAATAGCAAGGTTTGGTCTGGGTCAAACAAAAGCAGGGCAGACTTAATAGGAGAGGAAATGAGGTGGATGCGCTCGGCTGGCCTCTCCCCACATGCTCCTACTATAATTATAGCCTGGTGCAGTTCATCTCCCTCATTCAGAAATCTCGTCACTGGGACTGCATTTCTCATGGCCGAGGTGTAAAAGCCACTCACAGATATGTTGTAGCCCCAAGCAACCTGGCAGCAGCACAAAGGGAGCAGTGGCAGGGAACCTCAGCTTGTCACTGCCAGGAGCTGGTTGTGTGGCCTGGGATGTGGAAGGGAAAGGAAGGAAGGGTTGGGCTGAAGGAGCAAGGACCATTATCTGCAGAGAAAGTGGGAGATGCCTCATTATTTGTTTGGTTCATCTGCACAGCCAAGTACAGATGGGACTGGTGGAAAGTCCCAGCTATAGTGCTGGCCTCAGCAGCTCAGGAGGGTGCATCAGAGGCCAAGGGGTGGCACATGGTCAGAGTGGGGTGGATGTGCCCAGCATCCACCCTCTGGGCCCATCTGCTCCAGTGATCTGCTTTTGTGCTCAGGCTGAAAATGAAGATGACATCCTGCTTTCCTGACCTACAGAGAAAGGGCAGCCCTGGAGGGCATTCCTGTGCCTGGATGGGATAAGAAGCTTTTCCCACTGTGATTAGACTAAGCTGGGGTGTAGCAACCCTTGGCCTGAGCTCTGTAGTATGCAGAGGCAGCACTGTGCATTGCAGTGAGACAGCCTCACTGCTGGTTGCTGAAGTGATACAGGAGCCAGTAGGGTGCCCAGGACAAATAAACCCTCCCCAGCCCACACCATCCTCCCTTAGAAGGAGGACTCCCCCTCATGCTCTTGGTCTCTGGGGGACCAGGTACCGCAGTGCTTGATGTGACCCTGTGAAAGCCTCTCCAGACATCCTTAATCACATTCCTCTGGAACAGGGACACATCTGGTACAAACATGATCCTGTCCCCAAGGAGCTTGGGCTAATTCCTGCCACAGAGCTTCAGAGCAGCCCCGGGCAGGGAGAGCTTCGGCAGTGCTTTGATCATCACCATCGTCACTTTGCAGGGGATGGGGCTGGAGGAGAGGTCTACAGCTTCATGAGCTGAGTTCAAGCAGCCCTGAGCTGGCCTGGCCAGACTGACCAAGTCTGAGGTATGGCTGGGCTACTTGCAGACTGGGAATGGGAGAAGGGAGGACCTGCCCTTTTCAAGGGTTGATTTATAAGCTGATTTCAAGGAATTGTGAAACTGGAACAAGGAGAGGGCCAAAACTGTGGGATCAGTTGCACCCTAGTTCGTGTTCTGTGTGTCCCCTTTTCTTGCATGAATGCAGCCCATGTTAGGAAAGTGCCTTGGCATACGGTGACAATGGGTGGCATGCTTGATTTTTGGCTGCTGTTTTCAGCAGTTCTCTGTCTTTGGTGAACACATTCCTGGCTGTCTTGTGCTTTGGGCAAGGGGGGATTTGGTTGCCTCAGCGAAGCAGCAGGGCCTGCCAGTGGGAGTTGTGATGGTGGCAATGCACAGCAGAGCACTGGTACTCTCCTGCATCCATACCTCTCTGTGCCTTCGTCTGGTCCAAGGTTTCCTGCCTCTGCTGCTGACTTGCCCAAATGAGATCATCCCAGGAATGACAGTGGAGGAAATCAGTCCTCCACCCTACGAGCACAGTTCTGATGAGCCATTGAGGAAGTGAGACCTGCAGCCAAGGTGTCACAGCTCATCCCCTCACAGGCGATGGGAGAGCAAGTCTGTCAGATGCTTCCCACCCACAGCGGGGCACACGGGCCTGCCTGCCTCCCAGCAGTGTGCCAGACCCGTGGCAGAAGAGGAAATTAAGATATTGTCTGGAGTCCAGGAGGAATTCCTGCCTCAGCTTGTTCCTGCCAGTCCTCTGCCGACCTTCCCTCAGTGTGGAAAGCCCAGCAGGAAGCTGACTCACTGTCTGCTGCTGCCACGGCTGGGTGCAGGGCCCGGCTGCCTGCAGCACCAGAGGATTGCTCCTTTCATGAATGCAGGGATAGCTCACTGCTCAGAGAACAGCCATGGCATCCTGGTTCTTGTGCTGTCTGGGCTGAGAGGAGGGTTGGGAGCTCATTGGGTTGCTGAGATTGCTGCCAAACACAGTCAGCACTACTGTGCCAGGTCTGGGCAAGGAGGCAGCCCTCAGATCGTTTTGGGGGGGAAGGAGGAGCAGGGGGCTGATGGGCTGGAGAGATCTCCCTGGCTTTTCCTGCACAGTGGGGCTCATGTGATAGCGAGTCAGCAATCACCTGGTTATCAAAGCTCTGTGAAGAAGGTGGTCACAGCCACCCCTTCCCAGCAGCAGCCATCTAAAGTCAGTTAGGAAACAGTGCACTGCAGTTTCCAAGTGGGCTGTACAAATCCAGTGCTTTAATCATGTAACAGAAAGGAACAAATTTCAGGTGTAAGCTTCTTGTCAGGATTCTTACCACCTTTTCTACTCGGCTAATAGAGTACAGGGCTTACAGCGTCAGCCACTGATGTTCCATTTGGGGAATCCAATGTTAATTGACTAAAGAGTTGGAAAGTTACTTTGTTCTAAGGACTGAGTCAAGGCACCTTCTACTTCCCTCTTGGAAAGTGTCGGTCAACAATAGTGTTAATGCTAAAAGCCTTGCCCTTTTGAAAGGTTGTATCCTTCCCTTCTACCGTGGATGACAGGAACTGTGGCCAAAGCTTCTCCAGGGAAGTCTGGGAGGGGATGTCTGGTGGTGGAGATGCTTGCTGGTGGGGACTGCTGGCTGCCAGGCAGATAGGGGAGAAAGAAGCGCTCCTCAACTTGCCCGTGGTTGTGAGGAGCTCCACGGCCCCCTGGTGACCAGCCAGAACTGAGAAGCGTAACAGCCAAAATTGTCTGCAGAAACAGCATCAGCAGGAATCCCCTCTCCTCCCATGAGGAAAAATCTGGCTGAGGCAGAAACAGCCTGGCAAGAAATGTGTGGCTGTAAGGAGAGCTGTAAGGACACTGTGAGTAGATCTAATCCCCTTCTCTGACACAGTGATTGGCCTTGTGGATAGAAGTATTAGATGTGAGATAAGAACTGCCGTTGGGCTTCTGGCACTGTCTTTGATGATGTTCTCCTAAGACAGGGAAAGTGGTGTAGATTAAACTAATCCAGTACAAGTACAAAAGAGCCTGGACAGTCACGCACAGGATAGCTCTCAATAACTTGGTATCAAAATGGAAGGAGACATTGACAGTGACTCATATATCAGGAAACTACCAAAAGGCCCAGATAGTGAAAGTGGGACAGTGGTGAGGGTGGTCATTGGAGGTTAGACAGTGGTCTCTAGTGTGACTCTGTCCAGTGGTGGATGTCAAACAAGATACTGCCATCTACCTCAGAACCCTCTCTGTGTTTTAAGTAGTTAAAACCCCTTCCATTATTGATCATAATAATAATAATAATAATAGTAATAGTTTAAAAAACACTTCTTCTACACCCCTCCATCCGATTTCCTTTCTTTCAGAATAAAGAAATTATTTTTGATGGAAAGAAACACTTTCACAGAACTCTTCTGAACTATGATCTGACCCCACTTTGATCTATGTTCGAGTTCTATCTCTGAACTATGATCTGGATGAGCTTTGCCCAGAGTATTGCTCTTTGCCACCTGTTCCAGATCTCAGAGGCATCACTTCGAAGCTCTATCAGGATTCCTGTTAACGGTCTCTCTCACTGCATCATGCTATGATGATCTGCTGAAGGAACCCCAAACCCGAAACCTTTGCTATTCTGGATGACATCAGTTGTCCTTACACTTGGCTCTTGTGGATGCGTACAGCAGTGGTCCCCCGTCCCCGCCGCGTGTCCGTGGGTGGCACCGGCCGCTCGAGCCTCCCCCAACCCAACCCTTCTCAGCACCCTCCTCTCGAGATGCGCGCTTCTTCCTAGCCGGTCTCTCTGGCTCCTAAACAC
>VZTB01016677.1:479440-616620 GCA_013397245.1 Thryothorus ludovicianus | reverse complement strand
TGCCACCGGCTCGCGGTGCCCTCCCGGGGCGAGCACACAGCCATGCGGGCACTGTGCTGCCACGGGCGGCGACGGACTGAGTGCGCGGGTCCAGGTGCCGGGCACAGCTCAGACACTCCGAAATTCTCTCTGCCGTTTTTCTTGCCTGAGCAAACACAGGTTTCCAACCCTGCCTGGCGATGCCTTTGATTTCGAGGGGCGGATGGGTGCAAGGCCAGTGCAGCCCTTTCTGGACCCATGGGTGACAGTGGGTGCCCGTGGCATTGGCAGTGGGCACGGCAAGCACTATGGGGCGACGGGGCCTTCTCGAGGTCTGCGGCTGAGGTCTGAAAGCCTCCTGTTTGGGGCATGACACATCTGCCCCCTCCGGACCCCAGATGGTTTCCAGGCCATTAACCCCAGTGTCTGGCCTTGCGAGTCATGGGTGCGGAGGGGGAGCTAGCAGCGCTCCGGCGCAGCCCGTGGTCGCTGGGCTGAAGCAGCTGATGGGCTTGGGCCTGCCCCCTCCCTGGTGAAGCACTTTCTTTATCAGAACAGATGTTTTCCCAGATCTGGCCCCAGAGAGGAAGGAGTGGCTCCCCCGGGCTGTGCGGCTGAGGCTGCCCCGCAGCATGCGGCAGCGCATCGCCCAGCATCCTTCAGCCATTAACTGATTAACCTGCTGCTCCTGGAAGTCTGGGCCGTCTGTATCTAATCAGATGAAGGCCAGGGTTTCCCAAAGGGCCATTTCACCAGAGCCTTTATGCCCATCCCTCTGTCAGGGGGAAACTCGGGTCTCTTGCAATCATAATAGCCGCTGAGGAGCCTGAAGGAACTGATGGGAATGGGAGGCTGGAAAGGGGATGCCCAGAGGTGCACATCTCAAAAAGTAGCACCCATCAGAGAGCTGCCCGCTCTGTCCAGCTCGACCTGTCCAGACATGATTCTGCCATTATCTGAAGAAACAGGGATTTCGTGGAAAGGGCTATGGGACAGTCCTGGAGCCAGAGTCTAAGTCACATATCCCTTGTAAGTCACAGACTTAAATCCTGATGAAGCAAGGTAGGCAAGGCTGGAGAACTAGAGTGAGTGTGTGCAGGAAAGCATCAGACTTTGCTTTGCAGGAAAGGCAGTGGGGGTGGGAGAGAGGGAATGTGACTTCCCCAGAGCCGGAATGTTTGGCATTTGCTGCACCCCAGCCTCTCTTCCTCCTTCTCCATGGGGGGTTCTTGGTGGGAGGGAAAACCTGACTAGAGGGGAGTTGCTTCACTTTTTTCTGCAGCAGAAGAAAGTCCCAGAGGATGCATGTCATGTCTTACAGTGAATAGCTTAAACCCCAGTGTGCTGTTGGTCTTGCCTTAGCAGGCTCCCATGCTGTGCTTGCAGCATTTTGATTATCACACTCAGCTATGTGATCAGTATCTGGGGTTAGGTAGGGATGCCATGGGTCTTCACAGCTCCTCTAGTTCCCTTTTTGGCATGCTGGAGACCAAAGTGGCTTTGTGAAGGGTTCAACCTACTTGTCATCCTGCTTCTGCCAGGGGAGGAATAATTTCGGCCAGTTGTGCCAGCTCAACACTGTGGAAGGGTTTCCCATGTGCTGTGCCCTCGTCTGCTATCCCCCAGGATAGCGAGCTGCTGGGTGTGTGCTGCTGCTGCTCTCCTCCCGCAGTGTCCCAAGCCGGTCAGATTTTAAACGCTACACCCTCAGTGAAGTACAGCACAAAGATGTGTGTGTGCCTCTGCCATCTGAGGTCTGCTGTGTGCAGGGCTCAGAGATGTGATGGATAACGCCTTTGCTCCAGCCGGGTGTGAGTGGAGGAGCCGTGTGTGTGTGACTGCTCTGCCATCTCCTTGCTTGGCTGCTGCAGCAAGTCCTGTGCCCAGGCAGGGAGGAGGGGCCCTGGAGGCCAGGGCTGTGGCATGGTGACATATGACGGTTTCCCTGTGTTTCTGGAGTGTGGGCAGGATGTGGGGTTGACACAGAGGATGTGACTCGCACTCCAATTCTCCCCTAAGGAGCAGGAATGTCATGGACAGGGTTAAAGGAGGCACTTCTCCCATCCTGTCCTTCTGCACTCCAATTGGGGTGACCAGTTAGCACAGTCCCATAGTCAGTCTGCACTGAGGAGCAGCATCCAGTGGAGTCAGAGATGCTGTTCTCCTTCTCATGTGCAACTGGCATTCTAAGCGTTAAACAGCTTTCCTCATTGCTCTTATGGTGAAATCCAAAGCTTTTCATCTGTGTTGTAAAATAAATCCCCTGAAGTTCTTAAGCTTTCTGACAGGGGGAGAGAAAGGCGGGGTGATTCTGTGTTCTTGTCTTGCATGGCTGTGGTGATTGGAATTGTCCTCTCTACAGCTGTCATGGACTTCAGTTACTATTTTCCATGTCCCTCATCCTTCCCTGGCCACAGCCCTCTCTTCTTTGTGGCCTGGGACATCTGCCATGGAGACAGGGAGAGCATCCTTCTCTCCCAGGGATACATACAGATCAGGAAGGAGCCTCAGGGTCAAGGCTGTGAAGGTGTACTGAGGAGCTGCCACCATGAATGCACCTGAGCTGCTTTCTTGGCCCCAAACTGAGGTGGGGAGCAAGTACCTCTGCCAGGTATCTTTTTCTCTGGTAGCTTTTCCCTGACTGCTGACTACCTGATGCAAGTGGAAAGTGCCTGACTACTCCACAAAGCTATCTGGGAGCCCACAGAGTGTGGTCCTTTACTGGCCACAAGACACTCAGCTGAATTTGCTGTGCTTTGGTCTTCTCAGTCCCAGTGTAAAGTCGTGTGCATAAACATCTGCAGGCAGGGAACATGGGTAAGGAGAACAGCTGAAAGGACTTGACTGTGAATGCACCTTTGCAGTGTGGAGCCTGCCTGATTCATGGGTTCAGCAGGTACAGGACTGGTCGGATTTTTGGTTGCACATGCAATTCTCACCAGCTTTGGGCTCTCTGTTGAAGCTACTTGAATGCATCATCCAGAGACCCAGGGAGACCATGTTATGCTGGGTGGGAAGGGTTTGTATGTGGCTGGATTAGGTTTCTTGGTAGCTTGGTTTGCCCTTCCCATGCTCCCTGCAGTTGGGAGAAGGAGGAGCTGCTGTGAGAGAGGAGCATGGCCAGATGTCCGGGAGAATCTATCCATAGGCTCTTGTCTGAGATGAGGGAAATGGTTCAGCTGACGTGGATGATGCTGACCATGAGTGATGTGCTGTCTTTACAGATAACAGTAAGCTGAATGCCCATGTGTTAACAACCATTGTCTTAGGAAAATGCCATCTTGGAAAGAAGAGGTACGTAGAACATCATCTTCTTTATCAGCGAGGCTGCTCTTTGAAGGAGCATTCCAGCCAAGCCTCTCAGGAACATGTGCTCTGCCAGCTTCCCCTTAAAACCTCCTCTCAGTCTACTGAGAATATTGTGACCTCTCAGAAAGAGGACCCATAGGGATTAAGAAGAGACAGAGAAATGCTGACTGTTACATCCATCTTGTATGTGTAATGTTCTCTGTGTCAATACCAAACAGAGCAACCCCTCTCTGTTTAATTAGCCTGTGTAGTGCAGCTAAAGAGATGTACCACTGTCTCTGAAGATATCCATGCAGCTAGTGTAGCATGGATATTCCAACAGGCTGAATCATCCATTCAAGTTGTGGATGACCATTCTCCCCATAGCCATGCAGAGTGATAAAGAGGCAGATGTAGGACAAAAGGGTTCGACTGCCCTGTTTGGGAGCAGCAATTGCAAGGAAGAAAGCTCTTGTGCCAAAGGTGACATGAAGAAGTGTCTGGCGGAAGAGAGGGAGTCTTGCTAGCTCCCTCCTTAGGGCATTCATCTGGAGCCAGGCTGCGTGAGCTGTGACCTTGTCAGATCCCATCAGCAGCAAGAGGGTGGGCTGGCACAGGCTCTCAGTGAGAGCTCCCATGTGAAGGGAAGTCAGGTTGCCCTGGGCCAGCCTGCAGCTGCCCCATTGTGGCGTCCAAAACCACCTTGTTCTGCTCTGGTTTCACTTCTTGCCACACTTACATTTAACATAATGATCACAAATGTTTTGCAATTTCTTTTCCCCATTTTGCTTTAAGGAGAATATGTGAACTATCTAAATGTGATCATTAAAACTGAAACTTGTGAGAGTCTGGATTTCCTGGATATCTTTCAGCTACCCTAAACTCTGCAGTTCTGCCTCCTCGTTTCCGTCTGAGCTCACCCACAGTTCAGCAGTGCTGTAGAGCCAAGTCTCTGGAGAAACACCTATGGAGGGCCTGTTATGCATCACTTGGCACAGTGCCCAGGGGACTGAGAGGTCCTGTCATACAAGTGCAATAATTATCACAGCAACTGAACTAGTGGTGGAGCCTCTCACAGATCCAGTCATCGGTGTATTTGATGAGAAGGTGGAAATTAGGGTTAGGATGAGGGAGGTATATTAGTGCTGTTTATTCCTGTTACTTGCATCTTGAGCCAATAATGAAGATTTGGCTGAATCACACTTTCTAGAAGGGCTTCTTATTTCTGGCAGATCCCCTGCTTTTTGCAGTTTCTTCAAGTGGTTACACAACCTTGTTTTAAAATAAATCCTGCTTCATTTCTAAAGTGTCTGGCAGATCCATCCGTTTTCAGGTCCTACTTTTCTTCTGCTTCATGAGAGTTGCTTTGTCCCAAATAACTTCTCTGTCTGCAAAAAATTATTTTCTGGCACCAGGTTTCCTCTGGGTTGCTGGCAAAGGTAGCAGGGAGGGGTCCCAGTGCTACTGGCTGCCGTGTCCTCTCAGCAGGGTTGAGTCAGCTGAGGATGCAGGGACAGAGATGAGGTTTGCAGCCCATGCTGGGCCACACGTTCTAATTGCCCCACTATCACTGTCTGGGCTAGATAGGTCAGCCCTAGCTCTTACAAATCTACATAATGACATTAACATCTTCACAAATACCTTTGCACTACAAGGGATCTTTCTGAATAGCAAAAATGACTGAGCCTTTTATGTTGTCTCTGGAAGGCTTCTTTCTCACACCTCAAAGCACAAGTAAGCAGTAAACTTCCTTTACTCCTGTTTATACATCCCAGACATGCATCAGCTCTTGTTGCAACCAAGTGTCCTGGGAGTTTCTGCTCAGCAATTCGCAATCCTCTTTGGGTCTGTGACTTTCCAGAAGACATTCCTCTGTTTGAAGTACTGCTTGCATTCCTTCTCTCCTGATGATGACCTTTCGGTTTGGCTGTGCTTTAATCCTGTTTTGTTCTAACAGGGGGCTGTGGAATCCACACTGCTCTGATGGTCACATCCTTGTGGGTACTTGCTTATCTACTGGATGTTGGTGTCTGCTAGTACTGTCAATATTACTTTAGATTTTAGATCCTTGGTGAGAATAGAAAATAGTATTGATCTTGTCACTGCAGACATTTGTTGGAAAGTCCCTCAATTAGTAGTGATTTTTCCTATTCATAACAACAGTTTTGATATCCCTTTGCTGCTATTTGCTCCTCAAGAGCTGACTTTTACTGAAATACTGTGTTCTACGTGGGCAACACCATGAAAGTCAATCACAGTCCTATTTATCTCCTATGCTTGGATGCTAAGGAAGGAGAAGCCTTTTTGATTAGACTTCTTTCTACATGTTAACTGGTGCTGGACAACAGTTACAGCCAGAGTATCCTTAAGATGAAACAGCTGAGAGCAAAACCTCTGTATTTTCCCTGGGGTTCACAGACTAAGCAACCCATGGTTACTAAGGATAATCCTTCTTTCACTTCCATTTAGACTCTGACTCTTTCAGTCTCTTGGAATTTCCTCAGCATTACCAGACTTGTAAAAAAATTAGTATCAGCTGTTGAGAAACTTTATTGGACGCATCTCTGGGAACTCTTGGATCTGTTGGTTTTTAAAATGTTTTATGTCCTTTACATTTACTGAAAGCACTTCAGCATTGCAGTGTGATGCAAGATGGGTGCTTTCCAGGGATGTTTGTTAAAAACTTCTGTATGTTGCCATCATCACAGCATCGAGCCTGCCAGAGTTCAGGAAGTGTTTGGACAATACTCTTGAGCATGTGGTGTGACTCTTGGGGATGGTTCTGTGCAGGGCCAGGAGTGGGACTTGCTAATCTTTGTGGGTCTCCTCCAACTCAGCTTATTCTGTGATTCTATAATAACTCACAGTGGTGCCATCCACACCTAGTAGTTGGATGCTGCTGCTAGCACATGCCTTTGTACCGAGTGATTTTGGAAAATATTGGAACATACACTCTTCTGTCTTTCCTATCTCACAGTTTCTTTCTTACATGGGTTGTTTGCCCCATTTTTCCCTACTTCCACTCTTATTTCAGATTGACTGACAGTACATCCCATCTCGGAGGCACTCCACTTGCTTTCTGTGTGGGGTTTGAAGGAAGGACACTGAGGATGAGCAAACACCAGGAAAATGTCTCACATGAAGAGTTTAAAAAACCTGAGATTACTTTATTAGTGAAATGACAAATAGGGGGAGACATGGCAAAAGAGCAGAAAATAATGGATGAGACAGAGAAGGCGGATTGAATTCCTCTGTGCCTCTACCTGTGACTGCAAGAAAAAGGGATTTTCTGCTTCACAGTGATGAGACTGGTTTAAAAGTGTACGTTTCTGTATAATGTGTGAGTAGATGGTAGAACTCCACAAGGCAGGGAATTATAGAAGTCAAGGATGTGGCAAGATGCCACAAATTATGTCCAATGCATAATAAACATTGCAGAAGAAATGCTGTTTCAGGGCTCTTGTCTGAGATTTTTACAAAACGTGTGGCAGTGTGGCTGCTCAGTGACAGACCACTGTATCCTTGTGGCTTTCTGAGGCCCTGAGCTCTGTTCTGTGTACCTTGAAGGCTTCTCAGCTGTCCATTAGCCCAGCCTCACCCTTGAAGCCATTGGCTGAATTTGAGAGAGGGAGGGAACTGCATGGAAGCTGCCTCACTATGTATTTAGTGGCAAGAGGGAGAGAGAGGCTTCTTTGAGAAGAGCTGCTAAAGTTGAGACCAGGACAGGAATACCTTTTACTAGCTCAGTTTGGAGCTGTAAGCTGGTCAGGGAAAGTTCTGCTAGGGCCAGACTGGGCTTTAGCACATGCCATGTTACCTCCTTTCTTTCAGGGCTGCTGAAGAGATGTAGGAAAGCCAGTGCTGCTGTGATGTGACAGGGAATACGCATCTGTACATATCCACGTGAATAATGTGCTTAGGGAACACCTCGGTTTAATTCAGTCCCTAATTAAAGTTTTAGGCAGGGAAGAGCTTGTAATGAAGGCACAGAAGCAGTGTTTGCTTTTATGAACATAATGGCATTCAGTATGCATTTTCAAGACTGGTGAGAATTTCTCAGGTGATTGCAAACTCTGTAGGATTCTTACTTCACCTGAGAAGGAGAGTGACTCCACTGCCCATGGTGGAATTGCAGGGGGCACCTCATCTTAAACTGAGCTTGGAGAGAGTGTGAGTGTACAGTGAAGTCTGGAAGGATTCACACCTGCCTCCTTTCTGTGCACCTTGTGCTCATGGCAAAGGGCAGCTCTCAAGTATGTGAAAAACAGCTGGGAGCTCATTCCCTCCATTTCCATGACAAGCAGTTCATGTGGTTCCTGTGTGTGTAGTTGCTTCTTTGAGAAGATTAAGAATTACCTCCACGGATCAGGCATTTCCTGGGAAATATTTGGAGATGTTCTGGAGAGTGAGAAGCTGTGCAGCAGCCAAACTGGGGGAGGAGACAGGAACAGAACAGATGGGAGGGGGGAGGCAAAAGGGGAGTGGGAAGCAATGCACATACATCAGTGACCAGAAGTGGCAAACTGCCCTTTGATTATTTAAAATGCACAAACCTTTTCCTGATACTGCTATTCTGCAAAGCTGCTGGCAGACTGAGGGCTCTGCTCCTTAATTAGTGAGGAATGGGGCTGCTAATTGGCAGAACTAGAATGAGTCATGGGCTCAGCCTAGGCTGCAACTCTGGAGCAGCAGAACCCATGGCTGCAGTCTGTGCCCAGCACTGAGCCCTGCTGGCTTGCAGGGGCTGTCTGAGCTCCGTGAGCTGCTGGGTGGGAATTGTGGGACCAGACAGACACAATCCAGTCCCTTTTTGGTCTCTAGTGTGTCTTCCTCATGCCTTGCAAGAGGTAGACTTTTTGTTTCTGTTATCCCTACTGGTGTTGCAGGTACTGTCCCTCTTCCCAGCTACTCCATGTTGGCTGTTGTCAACTGAGCTTTTGCTTCTGTCTCTGACCTCCTGGGCTGCCCCTCCCTTCCAGCAGCTGGTCCTGGTTTTGCTGATCAGATACAACCTATGCCTTCATTTCAGCCTGCCATCATGAAAACAGCAAAATTGCATTCCTTACCATATGGGTCTAAGCTGCCAGGGACTCCCCCTCCCCACCAATTTTACATCCATTAGCTAAGGCTCTTTATATTTATCCTATCACTTATTCATGATCATCCAGATCAATCTCTTGAAAAGTGCATTTATTGAAACCTGATTCCGGCTTTGTCTGAATTGTGAGGGCCTTTCTAGCCCAGTCTCTGCCTCGTGGTTTACAACCACAAAGCCCACTGAGACTGGGAAAGGAGCTGCCTCAGCACTGTGCTGCTAGGAGAGCCTTTCCTAAGCCTAGGAGCATAAGGATCCATTGCCAGGAGAAACACAAGGCTTGGGTGCCCAATACCCACTGAACAGCCTCAGTGTGCTAGGAGGACAAAGGTAAGTTATGTATATAGTACTTGTAGTTGGAAGCTTGTAGCAGCCACAGAGGGTTTTGTTTCAAACTCTCAATGTAGAAGTGTACATTTTTGAGACATCCCTGCCCCTTGCAGAATGGCTCATTTGGTATTATTATCTAAATCAAGGAAGGCACTGCAAGAACCTCTTGCAGTATTTTTTGTAGGTAGATCTGGACGCTGACAGCCAGGTTCAATCACAAAGAAAACATTAAAAACATGTTGTACTGGAAAAAGCAGACAATTGTGTGCTCCTTTCACATGCTGAAAGGTGTCTCCCAACCAAAACCACTTTTCCTCCCTGAATAACCCCTGGAAAATTGATGCAGCCATCCTGGCAGTTGTGAAGGCTTGTGCACAAGGAGGAATGGGATGTCTGAGTTTAGTCAGAGAGAGGGAGGCAGCACTGCTGTGTCCTGAAGTTCAGCTGGGGCAGCTCATTCTTGCTTGTGCCTGGGAAGAAGCAATTTCCAGAAAGCAGGACATCCTGGGAAAATGTGAGGATTCAAGGGTAGTCCAGAACACACTAGTAAGGAGAACAGAATGTGAAGACTTTTTTCTAAAGAGTGATATTGTTATGGAATGCTTTCTCATGTCAGTCCCTGAATATGTCTCCTGCTGGGATAGAAGACCCTGGAGAGGTCAAGGCACCTGCAGGTGTAGAGTTTTGTATCTTGTCCTCTGGAGCTTACCTTGCTGCTAGAAAACTGATGAGGAGGGTGTAGCAGCTGGCTACACACCCTGCTTCAGTGTGTGGATACCTTGCTGCTGCAGTAAGGGCTGTGTGCTGCCTGTCTGCCTCTCTGTCCATTCCCTGGGTGCAGGACACAAAATCTCCCTTATTTTTTCCCTGCTGACACACCATACTGCATCTCCCAAGATGAGATACAGGCATGTGAATGTAAGGGAGAACTTCCGGTTTCAGTCACTCTAAAAAAAAAGGCATAGAAGGCCAAAGATATCTGTGGCTTCAATTGATTTTTTGATATCGTGAATAGCAGGAAATGTTATTTATTTCTGAGTCTAGGATCCCAAAGTGCCACATGTTACTTGAACTGAGAAATGACATCTTAGAGTTTACTGACCACAGTAATAGTGTGACCGTGGGCCAGTACTGATAAAACACTGCTCTCTGTATGCAAGCAACTTTATTTTCTAAATGACAACCTCATGGTACAGGATCACTTTTCAAGATTATGCTTTGCTGTGCACTTTGTGGCAAGGCAAGTTCATGGACAGATTGTTTCTGAGGCCATAGGAATGAGGATGTTGGTCTCACAGTTTGTTTAACATCTGAATGACCTGCCCTTCATACATTGGTACATTACTATTTTATTCTTCCTTTCAGTTTCTGATGTTGTTCCCTTTAAAGCCAAAGCAATAGACCAGCCTAATAAACTCCTAATAAAAGAATAATTGGGAGGGGATGAGCTCTTTATATATAGGGCTTGAGTTAACTATGATCACTATCCAGCCAGCTTTATTTGATGGAAAGTGGTTACACAGAGTCATCACTCCTGTTCCTCCTCTGTCTTTTAAGGTGTTCTCTTCAAATTGATGATTGCTGGTTGCTTAATTTTGCTGAACTGTTTTGTCTGTGGGTAAGGGTGGACCTTCTATATCCCAGAACGATGGCTGAAGTGTTTTTACTCTTGTCCTAGAAGAGCAGGGTTTTCCCATCATCTGTGGTGCCTGTGGGAGCTGGGGCCCCTGGAGCTGCACACTGCAGCTGGGCAGTGCTCGGTCCTACTGACCTTGCTTCTCCCATGGAAGTTCTGCCTTGCTTCCTGGCAGTTTTTGGAAGTTTTCTGCTCAATTTAATCCGATCAATGAGATGTGAGGCATTGGGGGAGAGGGGAATAAAGTGGGGGCAGTCTCTCTGGTGTCACCATCTGCTCCTATATTTAGTCAAGGCTCCTTGGGGAATTTCATGCTTAGAAAAAAGGGCTGGTGGAAGGAGATGCACTAAAACAAACTCTGCCTTTCAGGAAATAGGGCTTTGGCTATGCTGGGCAGAAGTTACAATAATTATTTGCTCTGTGGTTCCTTTTCTGGCTGTCTCAGCACAATATTCCTTTTGGAAACAGCATAGCTGGGTGCAGTTATTCTGCTGTGCAGAGGCAATTGCTGTTGTGTAAACAACTACAACCTCAGAGTAAACTGAAGTAGGTCATTCTGGGCAGCTGAAATACCACAGTGCCTTGGAGTTTCAGCATGTTTCCTTCTCTTCCTTAGCAGCATAAAGAAGGACCTGCCATAAGTTTGTGTGGTGTTGTACAAAAGAGCTGTGTCTCTAGGAGGAGTATTTGTTAATACTTTTGCACGTGGGTTTCTGCTGGGAAAGGGGTCTGAATTAGCCTGGACTTTTAGATAATTTCTATATGTTGAAGATAGCTGAGTGATCCCTTGACTATCTCCCCTCTTTTCCCTTCTAAGTGGTACCTATTAAATAACAGTATTCATGGCCATGGATTGTCTCTTCTGTGTCAGATTATCAACTGCCGGTAGCTCCAAGTTAATTTCTGAGCTCTGGGAGTGGAAAGTCTGTGTAACCTGGACGCCCTGGTGTTTAGGGACGGACTGTGTAGGGTGCTGTGATCGTAGCATGCTCCCATGTGCAGGGTGTGTGTGCTTGGCATTGGGGCACAGCGTGCATGGCCGGGTGCAGGTTTGTCTTCTGATTGAACTGCACTTGCCTCAGGCTCTCATCTCTGTCCTCCTGGGTTACTGGTGTCTGAAGGCATTGAAATGCACTCTTTGGGATGTTTACACTAAGTGTCTTATAAAAGGCTTTCTTTCATCCCACTGTTTGGAGACACAAACCTTCCTGTTTTCTGACTCTGCTTTCTACCATGGTGGTAGTAGGAGTCTGGTCAAAGTAGCAAGAAAATCTTTAAACACATGCTTTTGTTTATATGTTGATGCACATTAGTCAGAATGTGATTTGGGAAATTGATGATTTCTTGACAGCAATGTTTTGCCCAGATGCCTCAGGACACTATTTCAAGCATCCAGAGTTTTGGAAGGAAAACCTAAGAGGATGTAACAAATCTTCTGTAGTTCCTCAAAATCTGTGTGTGGTGTATTGTTCATACCAGCTCTCTGGGATCTCAAATCTGTAACATAAGATACAATTTTTTTTCTATCACTATTGTTCACTGGCCATGAGGATGATCTTTGCAGACCATCCATGGATTTAGGTGCTGATCAGATGCAATGGTGCTTTTCATTCACTTGGTGAGAGGAGATTAATCTGCTTGATGTGGAAACTCTAGACCAGAGGACAGCAGTAAAGCTAGAATTATGTACACTTTTTTAATGTCATTAAACCCAGTTCTTTTATTGTGAGGACTGGAGGTTGGCTTACAGATGTATCTCCTACAGTAAGGAAAGGCTCGGGTACTAAAGTGTTTAGACTTTAAGTAGTTTTAAAAAAATCCACCTAAACTAAAAACAAATCATTAAAAATAGAATTAGTGTTTCACATTTTGTATAATGTAATATAGAAACACTATTCAATTTCTTCAAACATATTAAGCCTACAAGCAAGGAGCTAATGGTGCTGATGGGATTAAGAGGGTAGGAAGGGCTTAAAGCTCGTGCTCAATAATTTAGGGGCATAAAAAAAATTAGGAAGAAGGTTGGTCTGTGAATCGATGAAAGGCAAAATGGCCTTAATGTTACTCAACAGTTGAGCACTCTGGATTTTTTCAATACTTACTTAAGCAGAGTTTGTGTGATTTCTATGGGAAGACATGGAAGTGATTAGTTTGCAATAACTGAAATGCAGTGTGACTTCATGCCTGGCTCTGTAATTGCAGGTCATGCTCACTCTGATCTGCCTTCATGCTCCTGCTCTTTCTATTGTACCAGGTCCCATAGGCAGACAGGGCAGAAGAGGCCAATCCAGCAAACTTGTTTTCCCTATTATTGTGGTAGACAAGCTATGAGATCTACCTGTCCTGCAGATCCCTGCATACGTGTTAGCAGAAATCTGTGTTTGTGCACAGACTTGTCTTGAGAGACACGGAGCAGTTTGAGATGTTGTAATGTGTGTGAAACATCATATATATAAACATATATAAACATCAGTGCATACATACATCAGACATCAGGACCATCATGTATACATCAGTGTATAAGTACATCAGAGAAACACTCAGGTCATGTCATTTACCAAAGGAAGCTCTTGCCAGAGTTTGCAAACAAAGCTCTGTGAAATCCTCTTAGCTGTTTGCTGGTGATTTGTGAAGGCATTTTGACTTAAAATGATGTGTGGGTGTATGACATTGTAAACATGCTTTATTTATATTTTCTATTATTATTATAGCATGACTTTTAATGACTGGCTATTCCAAGTTTTAAAATATTTAGACGGTCAAACCAACTATTCTATGTGTTGGTATCTTTCCATGACACTTTCTGTAAAAATTGGTGTTTCCTTACTTTAGTTTCTACATGAAACTCATTAAAACTGCTTTTTCCTCTGCTCTTGTTACATTAAGAAAAAACAAAACTAGTTTCTCTGAAAATGTAACTAGGACTTATTTAAATGTTTTAAGCAGCTGCAGCTTGGAAGTAGCCTCTGAATACTGCAGCTTCTCCAGCTTTCCCTGAGTGTTTGCACCCTGTGTGCAGATCTCACAGGCTCCAGCTCTTTCTAATGGGATGTTTTCTGGTTCTTGCAGGGTGCCAGGGTATGGCTGCGGGAGCAGGACCAGCTGCAGCCATGCACTGTTGGTTTGTGTGCCAATGGAAATGTTCTCTTCACCTCAGATTATGGCACGGTGAGTGAAGTTTGCGCGAGGTTGTCGCCTATGCCAAGCTGTAAGATGGACTTCTTGGTTTTGCATGACCATCATGTTGAAATTTATCAATGGAAATGCTGCACTTCTCTCTGAAAAGTGACCTGGCTCTGTTACAAACTATGCCAAAGATCTAACAATTGTTAAAAAGAGAAGACTGTTCTTGTTCTCTTCATTTCTCTGCCTACCTCACGTTTCCAGGTTTCCCTTGTGCCATCTTTGAAGGAGTTGCATTAACAGCCTAGCAAAATCATTATATTGGCTAAATGCTCCTGGAAGGAGGCAGCTCCTCCAACCAAGCAGCCCTTCCTGCCAAGATGTGCAAGCTGTGCCACTCTAAGGGTGCTTGTACTCACCAGCAACCGCCTCAGCAGCTTCTGCTGTCAGCCCTTTGGGCCAGGGGCATGTGGCAGTGGGCTCCCTGTGCCAGTCAGTGATGCAGAGATGCACAGGGCAGCTCAGCAAGGCAGCCAAGCTCCCCTGAGAGCAGAGCTCTCCAACAGTGATATAAAACAAGCTTCTTTCCAGCCTGATTTCCAGTCCTGGGCTCCTTGTGGTTCCCTGGTGAATCTACTGCAGTACTCATGGAATAATATTGGTAGGAAGGGACCTCTGGGGATCATCCAAGTCCTCAGTGAGTCAGCTCGCCTGGCTAACCCTGGGAAAACTATGCACAGCCTTCAGGGAGGTTCTTGGTGAGTCAGACTGGTGCCTGGGCTGGGAGGAGGACGGGAAATGGGCTGGACTGTGCCCTCCAGCAGTGAGCAATTAGACCTGCTCAGCTGTTCTGGGGAATGGGCCCTGCAGGTGGCTGCTTTGTTACAGAAAAATGAACAGGTTTTCTTCAGCCTCTTACCTGGCAAACAAAGGAGGGCACAGGGGGAAGGGGGATTTAGGACTGTAGTTTGAGGAGTGAGTGGTAGGACTGTAGGTATTTTTCAGTCTTACCTTGAAAGGCTTAGATTTAAAGTCATCATTCTTTTATAAAGAGCCTGGTTTCTTTCTCAGAGATGGAAATTCCCCTAGCAAACACAGATTTTTTTTATCTGGTTACTGTAGTCTCTCAAACCCCTTCTTGAGGTGTTGACTTGTTTTGGGAATGCTGGATATCACTAACACATTTTAAGGGATCATAGGTGATTCAGCAGCCTCCAGAGGGACAAAAAATGGTGAGTGCTTCTGTGACTTTCCCAGCTCTGTCTCTTCTGACATGCTGCTGTGGCCTTGTAAAATCTTTCAAACCCACCTGGCACCTCTGAAAAGACACTAGAAATCCCACTTTAGAGCTGTGTTGGTGCACCCACGTCCAGCCTGTGCCCTGTATGCTGGAAGATATGCTCAGGATAATGTTGGATCCCTTACAGGTATGAAAAAAAGAGCTTGGTTTGGGTTTTTTTCTTCAATGAAACAAGAAACCACTAGGCTGGAGGAGCATGTGCTTTATGGCTTAGGCAGCAAAAGCACATGGTGAGCATTAAGGGCTTTCTTTATTCAGTGCCACCCACAAGAGCTGTCCTGTGTGCTTCCCTCACCTGCCACGTTCATTGCTTCATACCTGTAGGAGGGACTGGCTGTCCTACCCCACATGAAAATTCTGATAAATGTCTTCACTTTGGGCTGGATGGGGCACCTCTGATTTTTAGGTCCCCCAAATCTCATGTCCTCATGTTTGCTGTGGCCCAGCACCCCTGCAGCTCTGAGGTAAGAAGTCCGGTCATGCTTCAAAGCTTTTGTCATTTGTTTTCACTTCCTTAAAAACACCTCAAGCAATAAATCCATCAGAAATGTGACTTCCTGGGAGGAAAGGAGGAGCTTTGCTTATGAAACACAAGATTGGAAACCACGATGCAGACAAAACAGCCAAATGCTTTATGGATAAATATAACTTGGATACCAGGTGGGAGCTTTGCTTATGTGCTCAGGATGGCACTAATGGATGAAACTCTGTTTGAAAAGGACTCATTTCTCCCTTGCTGAGCCCAGTGAGCAACCCAGGCAAGCCTCATCTTGGGTTGTTTGCTGGCCAGATTTTGCTTTATTGCTGACCATTGCAGGGCCTTGGAGAGAGTCATGGTCATTTTACTCTCACTTTGGGCTAAATCTGAGACAAATTTAGTGTGTCACTGGTGAGAAAGTAGAAATCTTTGGCTGTGAGGTGCCTGTTAGACTAAAAGCTAATTATTTTCCTTCCCAAAAATAAAGATCTGCTCATTAACACCTACAACTCTGTGTTTCATATATTAGCTTGTTAAAAAAGGGATATTCTGGGGACAGCTTTGTTGGGAGATCAGTTTGCCTGAGTTCTTACTTGTTTCAGGAAAAATCAACATTCATATTCAACTCAGTAGTGCTGAACATCAGCCTGGTATACCCTTCCTGGAACAGGATGATGGGGGAGGATCATTGAAATTATTCTCCTGGCAGATTGCTGGAAGCATCCAGGAGTGAGCAGTGGGGTAATAAAAGCTTCCGTACTGGGATTCTGAGGGTGGAGCATCATCCTGTTTGTGTCTCAAACCTCTGAGCTCCTTGAAAAAGTCACTTTGACAGTCTTGGGACATGTGTCTGTATCCAGGGGCATGGATGATCCTTGCAGCCTGTTGATGTTACAGAGACTGGAAAAACTACTGTCTTCCCTGGAGGACAGAGAACACATTAAAAGTCAGCTTTCTTCCAGTGCCAGGGAAGACCTGAAAACTGTCCCACATGTCACAAGTAGCTCCCAGAGCCACAGAGTCATCACCTCCCAAACCTCAGTGGGGCTGGAGGCCCCAGCCTCTTCCTGAGGGAGGCTGAGCTGCCTAGGCATGCAGTGCTGTGCATTAGATGAACCTCCACAGCCTCAGGGACAGACAGGTGACAGCTTAGCCTCAGCTGGGATGGCAATGTGGCATCATGCTGCTCCTCCAGGGAGTACATTTCACCTCTGCAGTGTTTCTGGCCTGAGGGTACCAGAACCAATACTACAAATCCACCTTTGTTGCTGTCCTGCCAGAGCCCCTGTTTAACTCTTTATGGATATTGGACCAGACTTTTTTAGAGAAGAATGACTGAATAACATCAATCAAGTGGCTCAAGGCAGGTGTAGCAGGTGATTATCTGAGCCCTACTAATCATTTACTTGTGTATTTAGGATCCCTGTTCCTCTTCAGGGTTCCATTTTCTCCCCACTTGTCTAAAGGAACAAGGAAATGTACTCTGATCCATCACTTTTTGTGCCTAGCAGCCTCTGGGCACAGGTGCTGCCAGCTGCCTGATATCTTTTAGGACACTTGTCCACTCAGCTTTTGTCTAAATGTTTTCTTAATGTTTCTCTTCTGGCCCAAATGGCTGCAAGTGCTGCCAGAGCAGTAGTAAATGAGTAAGTACCAGGCAGATATAAGGAAAGATCACATATACTGTTTTTAATTCATCCTTTTCAAAACTTTGTGTAAGTCAGTGCATAAGAGAGAATCAGGGTTGTTTGCTGCCTTCTCGTTTGAAAGTGCTGTACTAATTTTGCTCCTGACAGTCCAGTTTATGTTGTGCATCTGCATCTTGTACTCTCTCCTGAATTTAGCTGTTCTCCTTTCCGCTCCCTCGGATCTCTTGTGAAAGTGCCTGAAGTCTCTGCTCTGAAGAAGAAAAAAAGTGGTTTTCCTTTTTTAGGATCATGCTTGCAGAGTAGGGGTCCTGTTGCTGGCAGTCAGACCTCTCTGACACCCAGGAGCAGAACTGGTGTGGAGTGGCCTGGAGAGAGCTGTTTTGCTGGACTGGTCTTTGTTTTACACTAATCATGAACATGAACTGTGTATTTTTGAAAGCCTCCTGGCTGGTGAAGGAGGTGGGCTGTGAAGGAGTCTGCCAGTGGAAGAGACTGAGTAGTCCTTGTCACACAGCTGTGACTGGTCAGAAATGGAGTGAGCCACCTGAGGGACTGAGCCAGCTTCTCCTCCCCAGCTCCCTCCTGGAACAGAAGTGCTCTTGTGGTTGTGCATGTTGGTGATCTTGTAAGGGATGCTGTGCTGGTTACTGCTGCCCTGCACTGCGGGGTGCCGGCTCAGAGCCCTGACGGGTGAGCACCTGCAGTGTGCTGCAGCTGTGACTCGCAGGGTGGCTCGCTGGAGGGGGCTGGGTGACCTCATTCTGTCTGCAGGCTGCAGCTGCAGGAATGGCCTCTCCCTGCAGTGACGGCAGCCTGAGCACTCCGACGAGGTGGGCAGGAGAAACCAGCTGGGGCAACACTGCAGATTATAGTTCATTCTCTATGGAGCCCATCAGTTTCTTGCTGGCACTCGGGAGAGCTGACAAGCAGGGATGGGGATAAGGTAGAGACCAAAGCCCTGGGAGAAGAGAAAAAGCACAAGATTCTTTGGAGGGGTTGCTGTGGACCAGTTTCTTTCTCCAGGGTGCCTATATGAAGTCTCCCATCTGTCTCTCTTTGGGTTTTACCATCTAGCACAGCTTTGGATGCTGGGTGGGAGATGGCACATGGCTGAATCCAAGAGTGGGAAGCAACTGAAATAACTTTTGTGAAATGCCAGCGTCGTGCTTGAGGAGGAGGAAATGAGGGCTGGGATGTGTATGTGGTGGAGTGGAACAGTCACATAATCTCAACTCTGTTGAAAGGGGGTGAAGAAGATGACCTGATAACTGAAGAGTGGATTATTAAGGAGGAGAAAGCTCTAGCAGGAAGAAGGATGCAGCAATTGAGGCACGATGAGTGCAACTGCACAGAGAGATGAGTACATCCTAGAGCAGTGATAGAAGTTAATAGGTGTCACTGTACAAATATTTTGAAAGCTGTGTCATCACACAGAGAGAATGTCACTCCTTTATTTGGCTTCTCATATTTGGCTTCCTTTGCTCTTGAGATGACAAACTCTTCCAGATGCTCTCTGGCTGCTTCTATGGAGAGTGCAGGGCCAAACTTGGAATGTGAATTAGCTTTTCCTCTACTTCCCCAAGGTCAGAGACATGATCTCACCTGTGTTTTTTGTGAAAGACTGTTCCTGGTCTCTTGGGAGCAGCTGCCATCATTATTCACAGTCATGCAGTGTGTAATACCTGTCTAGCCTGGCAGCTGGAGGCTGGTGCCCTGCTCCTGTTAAGGAGAAATTAAGTAACCTTGTGTTGATTTGTCCCCGTCAGTAGTGAAAGTGAGAGATTGACTGTGTAGCAAAAGAAGAGAGTATGCTGTATAGTTTCTGGCCAGAGGGCTTAAATAGGTAGGAGCAGGAATGGAAGGGTGACTATAAAAATAGGGAGCAGATCTATGTCTTATTCGTTTCCTTTCCCAGTGCCAAAGTATAAAGGTGCACATTTCTGGTAGGAAATCAGACCATGTGCCCAGGTGTCATGAGCTTATTTGTCCTTCTCCCTATTCTTCCAGGTGTTCCAGTACCCCAAGGCCACCCTTTCCAGAGAAAAGGTCTTACCCATGCACCAGACCAGCGCTGATGGGGTAGAAGACATGTCCATGCTGGGAGATCTGCATGAAGCTGCCATCCTGCTGAACCTTCACCAGCGCTACCAGCAGGGTAACATCTATGTAAGTGCTCATCCCTTTTGGCTTAATGGTTTTTGTTTAGCTTCAGGGCTGCCACTTTGCATGGGAAGTACTGATGTTATCCTTGTCTCTTGAGGATAGGAACTGGAGGGGGTTTTCTGCTTTGCCAGCTCCATCATCCCTGCGAGATCCTACCCTTATCAGAGGGGCCTCTTTGCCTCTATGGAGGAACTTCCAAAACATGAATGTTCACCTCTGAGCTTTGTGGTGATTGTTCATCTCTGTATCCTCCATGAACATCCATGCTTGAGGAGCTGTCATTCACATTCCCCAGGTTCCCCATGCTGGCTGTTCCATGGTTTATAAGGCCAAGCAGACTGGAAAGTGCAGTGTTTGCAGGTTGTTGTTGTATCCCTCCTGATCCAGACAGATGAGGATACTGCCTAACAAAACTAGGATTGCAAACCTGTTACCTAAGTCTTCTGCTTTTATATGCAGTTGTCCCTTTTTTTTTTATTTTTTTTTTTTTTAATGCCCTGCTCTCCTTGCACAGATGAATACTCATAGCATCATCTCCTGATTTCCCTCTCAGGAAGGAGACAAGTGTTAGGAAAGGGACTTGTGAGGAAAAGCACGCCTGGGACAAGACACAAGACATCCCTGAACTGCTGGGATGGCAGTGCTCTGCTGAGACTTGGAGAGAACGAGGAAGATAGATTACAAAGACTGCCTTACCTTGCTTGTCCATGCTATGTGCACGCAGAGTTTTCAGAATATGACAGAAAAAATATAAATCTCTGTCTATGTTGCATAGCAACCATTATCAAGGCAACCGAACCTTATGCTGCACCTGTATTCCAGTAAATTATTAGTAAAGTGACCCTGTTTCTAAACCACCTCCTGCACTGGATGCAGAGGAGACTGTAAATCTTCTTTTTTTCTTTTTTTTCTTTGCTGTAGACACCTTCAAGTCACAAGGTCACACAGCCTTGTGACCCTGTGACAGTACCCATGTACACACACTATTTTGATGGCCCATATCCTTGCTGCTCCTCTTGTCCTGTGTTTGACACATGCTATGTGTCTCTGCAGCTTTTGACCCAGTTGGGTATATTCTCCCTGTTTCTTCTGCCTCACACCTTAAAATGTGATGCAAGATTCTCTTCCTTTTCAGTCTGTGCCTCATACCAGAAATGCCACATCACCAGCATCTCATAGCAGCCGACTCTCCTTAAGCCTTTCAGCTCTGAAGTGTCATTCCTTCTCTTATTTAGCATTTTTTCTGTGCCTTCTCCATCCATGCATAAAGTTTAACACCTTTACACCTCGTTTTTTGCCTTTGCATAGTGCAGGAATCTCAGATGTGCACCATGGGTCTGAAAGTTTTGGAGATGTATGAAGGGGCCTGACCTCTGTAACATGCTCAGCACTGGGAAGAACTCCTCAGCATAGGATTATTAGCCCCACCATGAGCTCCTAAAGGGGATTTCTTCTGATCAGGGAGTGTAGGTAGCAGTATATCTAGACTGGTCTGGCACCCATAATTAATTTACTTACAGCAATGCTGAAAATCTCAACAGTAACTTTTGTTCTCCAGATAAATACTATTCAAGCTCTACCCAACTGTTGAAGGAAATTACATGAGCACAGCAGCAGCCTGCATCTTCTCTCTTCATTCTTACAATTCCTGTATTCCTTAATAAATTAGACCCAACATAATGTGAGTGGTGTAGAAATGGGCCAGGAACTGTACTGCCACATTTTGTGCTGTCCTTAGCTAAGCCATGCCTAACAATCCAAGTAGGATCTATTATCCTGAGAAGTAGACTTGACACATGTGGTTTGTCCTGCTCTGGAGAGTTCTTTCGGGGCATTTACTTTGCTGGTAAATGTACATAGCTGGTACATTTACATAGCTGGTATGTACATGGTTTTTCTGCTATTGAAAATTATGGATAGAAATTATCTATAAGGGAATGTATATGATGAGGAGACAGCAGCTGGGTGGTGGAAAAGTTTCCTAGGAACACTTTTGAAAGAGATGACTTTGAAAAGATGGAAGAAGTTCTGGAAAGGACGTTCCAAAAGTTCTCTGGAAAGGAGCTCTGATCCTAGTGAAACTACAATGAAAAATGCAAACTGAAACACCTGAGAGGAAAAGATGCTGTGAAGGTCTGGGAGAAGAGTTTGGATGTTTTGTAGTCTGTGGACAATGCCTGTTCCTCAGCTGCTTATACAATGCTTTTTACCCATTTCATGTTTTCTCACTCAGTGCTTTCCTCTCTCTCGCTCCACCTCTCTGGCCAAAGATCATCTGCTTGCTTATTGCTTTCATTAGCAGTGAATTATATTTCTA
This sequence comes from Thryothorus ludovicianus, assembly GCA_013397245.1. Lineage (NCBI taxonomy): Eukaryota > Metazoa > Chordata > Aves > Passeriformes > Certhiidae > Thryothorus > Thryothorus ludovicianus. The sequence continues at coordinate 595,262 of VZTB01016677.1, read as the reverse complement.
CCCACAAAGGTCCCCTGTCACAGGGTCCTCAGGAACTTGATCCATGATAGCCTGTTTATACTGATAATGCAATTTGGCCTAGGTGACATTTTTCCCCCCCATGATGATCTCTGCTGCTTTAATAAATGAGTTTTAAATATTTTGGTGACTGCAGTCTTTTATCAGTCTGGCTTCTGGTTTCAGAGCTTGGCATTGCTGTAGCCTCAGATTGCATTTGGCCTGATGAGTCTTCCTTATCACCAAGTGTTTAATTTACAGTTTCTCCAGTAGATACATTTAAATTCTTTTATATCTGTTGGGTGACTTGTTGTTAGTCCTGGGTTTGGAAATAATGCTAGATGTTGTCCCAGACCATAAGGCTTGGCACATCCTGCAGCAATATAGGTGTTTACTAGGTCATGTCTGCTGAGAATGGGTATTCCTTGAGTAGAGCAGTCCAAGATGTCCCTGTGTGGGAAGCCACCACACCAGCAGCATGGATGCTGACCATATTACAAAGCCATCATTAGGAGAGAGGTGGCACCATTGCTCTGAACTGCAGCTCTGAGAATAACTGGATTTGAGCTGGTTGGCTGAACCGAAAAAGTCATGCCCCAAAAAGCAAAATTAATTTCCTTCTGACTGCACAAAATAATACATTTGAAATTCAGTATTGTGCTCTGGGTATTTTATTTTAAATCTTGCTACCTCTTTTTTTTGACTGTGATATTTTCAAAATAAAATTTTTAGAAAATATAGAAATGCTTTGACTTGAAATCCAGAGCTTCATCTTTAGCTGTCAATTTTGATTTGGGTTACCAAATTATTTAAGCTGCACCAAACATCATTTTTTCAGCAGAAGAAAAATTATATGCTTTAGTGATTCTTTGCACATGTGTGTTGTGTGTTTGTATGTGTGTGCTCCAACTCTGTTCAGGAGTTTCTTTGCTCAGAGCTCCAGATAGGGGCATTGAAGGTATCTTCTGACACTCTTTCAGTCCTGGCTCTGCTTTTCAGCTTCAAGCACAGTGCAAAGTAGTTGGGTATGAAGATGGCTTCGTGCTTTTAAATTGTATAAGCTTAATTTAACAAAGACAACAGTATAAGAATGTTATATTGTAAAGCAGCAAAATTCAGAGTGTCCCATCCATACCCAGCTTTGCAGCTACTTCTCTGGGATTTGGCATTCTTTGCCAAACTGTGGAGCTCTCCGCTGAGGCCCAATGTCATTATTTAAGCTTTCTCCTTCACCATGATTTATTTCAATGTCTGGCTTTGTTGTGATTTTTTTCTTTTTTCCCCCAGGAGCTTTCTTCATTTCCTTTCTGTGTTTTGTTTTTTCCCCGTAGACAAACATTGGTTCCATCTTGGCATCAGTAAATCCCTACAAACCCATCCCGGGCCTGTACAGCGTGGATGCCATAGAGCTGTACAGGCAGCACCGGCTGGGTGAGCTGCCTCCCCACATCTTCGCCACCGCTAACGAGTGCTACTGCTGCTTGTGGAAGCGCCATGACAGCCAGTGTGTTCTGATAAGGTCAGAAATGGACAGTGGGCTACTCCATGGCTGCATCCCACGCCTTGCTCCTCCTGTTGACATCTGCCTGGATGCCCACACCACCCTCCCTGCCTTTGCCTGATCCCTGCCTGTTACAGCAGAGATGTGACGTGTTCATTCCTAAAGATCACTTCTGTGCCGCGGGTGGGATGGTCATCAGCTCTGTCTGCCCTGCATTTGTGAATGAAATGTATGTTTTATCTTAACAGTGGGGAAAGTGGAGCTGGAAAGACTGAGAGCACCAAGTTGCTTCTGAAATTCCTGTCAGCCATGAGCCAGACCTCCCTCGGGGCCCCTGTGTCTGAGAAGAGCACTCACGTGGAAGAAGCTATCCTGGAAAGCAGGTACAGTCACCCTCATGGACACCTGGACTGCTGGGTCAGTCTGCCTTTGGGGGGCCTGCCTTCTGGGCAGCCAGGCAATGGATGGAGCCAGACCTGGATAGAAAGGATCACAGAGCTGGATGGTGTCACACCAGGGAAATGCAAAGGTTACGGTCTTGCTGGGATGCTTCACCCTGGCTGCTCTCCCAGCTGTCCGTGGATGGATTAGGCTTCTTTCCAATAGCACTGTGGGGTGTGCATGGCAGCTGGAGAATTAATGCTCTAGCTCTCTGTCCTCATGGTGAGTCTCTGTCTTAGTCCTGGTTTCCTCCCTGAGCCCCTGTGCTCCCCTGGCCTCCGTGTTTCAGGCTCCTGGTATGTCTTGCCCTCAGGAGTCCCACGGGCCACCTGGCAGCTCTTCTGCTGTCCTGCTGGATTTCATGGAGAACAATCCATGGGAGCTGGCACTAGGGAACAACCACCACCTAACTAAACCCTGACAAGGCATCAGATAGGCAGGGAAACCCATGGCACCTGAATCAAATGTGTTTGAGAGAGAAGCTGGCAGCAATGATGGAATGGAGACACACTCCACGGAAAATACTTTGTGTCAAAAGAGGTCCTGATACCCCTGAGGGACCACAACTCTTGCCAGGGCAGGGACATCCATGAGGGACCATGGCCCACCTGTGCTGGAATAGGGAGATGAAGGGAAAAAGTATCCAGAAAACCCGAAGAAGCAAAGCGTGGCTGAGGAACACCAGCAAAAGGGAAAAAACAGCAGAGAAAATAAGGAAGCCAAGAATGACAGAGAGAAGCAGTCCTGAGTGTGACCCCAGGCTTCTCTGCTGCCATGTTGGAGGAGTCATGAGGGAATGGGTGTAACCTGAGGTAAAAAAGAAAGCTGAGGCTAAGAAATGGAGGACAGTAGATGTTTGACTTGAGGTAAGCCTGAGGAAGAGGCAGGAAATACACATCTGTATTATTGGTTCTGTCCCTATTTTCCTTTATGCCTGAATTATATTTAATAAATTACATTAACATTTTCCAGCACAAGAGTGTCTTGCCTGTGATTGAAGGACCTTGCTAGGGGCTCTGCAGTTTGGTACTGTCAAGATTAAGGGTGCAGATTAGTCCTAGATAGAGCCTGTGATAGTTGCAGAAACCTCCAGTGGAGGCAGCTGTGAGAGCATTGTGGGTTTTAGCTCCTTGTAAGCAGAGCAGCCTTGAGCAGAAGGAAGGCTGCCCTTGGACCTGGTGTTCCAGAGACTGTTGGTGGATAATTTATTCTTTGCAGGTGTGCAGATCTTAGCAGACATAGAGGCAAATTGGAAAAAGCTCTGAAGAGCAGTACAGTCATGACTCAAGATCTGCAAAATCTGCTTTAAGGCAAGCAGCTTAGAAGGCTCAAGCACTCTTAGCAGTTAAGTGATAACTTGACAGTGATCCAGGGAGCTTATGATGGTGGGGAGGTGATTCCTGAGTCTGTCAGATGCCACAGCTGTGAGCTGGAGTGAAAGAAGAGATCACAACCTGTTCCGTGTGCGTCTCTAGTGCTACATGAACTATTGCAATATGAATGCAAGAGAATCTGATTTGTCACCTCTTCTCTGAAGACAAGAAGCTGATGGCCTGGCCCAGACCCAAAAGCTGCTGCCACTCCTATGGAGCCTATCTTGTGTGTTTGGAGTTTAGCTGCACTTGCTCTGACAGTGGCCCTCCTCAGGTTCACTTATGGTGAATTTTCTTGCTTGCAGCTCAGTACATACCAAGGAACAGTGCTGGATTCATTCTCAGTTTCAGACAGCACTGCAAACAAAGTATTCATCACCTTTCTATCATTTGTGTGTGCTGGAACATTCATGCTTGGTATATTTCTCACAAACAAGGCTCTCAAAATTCCTTTGGCACTGTTGATTTTGTCTCTTTTCCTGCTTTAAAATATCCATCAGCTCATTAAAAATTCTGCTAACTTTCAGCTTTTTTTCTTGCTTGCTTCACTCTGAAGCTCCTTTCTCCATGTTGAGTGCCACTGCTGACAGCATAACTACCTTTCCTGCTATTCACTCCCCCCAAGTCTTCAAATCCTTTTGTCTCCAACTGTGCATCTGAATCCTGAAGCTGCATATGGTGCAGTATTTCTGAACTCCAAACTTTGCTTTCTGTTGCCCTGCTGAAACTGGTTCCCATTATTCTGAATGCTGGAGTGCATCCTGCCCACATCCAGCGGGCAGCCAGCATCACCTTCCTGATGTGCTGCTCTGCCTCGCAGTTCCCTCCTGCCTCAGGTGCCACGCTGTGATGTGCTGCTGGCCATTTGCTTGGCCCAGCCCCTGCCCTCATGTCTGCCTGAACCAGCTCACCCCACCTTCTGCCTTGCCACTGCTCAGACATCCTCCTGCTTATTTCCCCCCCCCCCACAAGCCTGGAAGACTCTGCACTCATGTGTGTGAGCTCATTGCCAAAATGAACTATAAAGATATTTCCTTGCGCTTTTCTGGTATAATTTAACATGATTTACTGCCACAAAGATTGGCTAGCTGGCTCCTACACTCTCACTGCATCTATGATGGTCATATAACATAATCCTGTCTCCCTTTTTCTTTTTTAATTTTGTTGATTCATGGTAGTGGTGTGCTCAGTGGGATATTTCTGTGCAATATCCCTATTTACATACTTGTTTTAGAGGTGTGGGTGTTGGAGTTCAAATTCTCCAGGGCAAGGAACTTTCCTGATCTGTGCACCCAGATTTCTCTAAGTGGCATTTCTATGGTTGTAGTGTGTTATAACAGAGGAATTTTTATTTCTATCCTTGTTACTTGAAAGCAATTGTTTCAAGAGGTGTTAGGAAAATACTGCCTGGATTTTCCTGAAGGTTGTTGAGTGTTTCCTTAACCACAGATCTCCCTTAGCTAACACTCGCAGGGTCTGAAACTTTCTGTAAGCTTCAGGGTGTTTTATGCTGTATTTACTAACTTGTGAGTAGTCCCATATCTGCCCCAGTCTCCAGTGGGACTGCACAATAGATCTGTGGAGATGTTTAAAAGCTAATATTTCTCAGGGTAATAACAGCAATAATTTTTGTTTGAAACTATGTATGTTTTAAAATTAGACCTGGAAACATACAGGCTGTTCTTGTAGCATCTCTGTGATTCCTTGCTTGTCAGCCCTTCAGATTATTTTAGACTTGGCTTAATTGCAGAAATGAATATTTTAATCCTGGATTCAGTGTGACAGTTTGAGTGATTTAGGTTTTTCCCTTGTACTGCTCTGTGAAGCAAGTACCAAGCATTTTAACTTTTTTTTTTTTTTTTTTCCCTGAAGATGGGAAGGTGACTACCAGGCAAAAATCTTCAATTTATGGCCAGTCTGACATTTGGTGACAGATTTTTTTGCACCTTTTTTTTGACTTGAAGTGGATGATGTCACTCTCTTGGAATGTAATTTTCAAATCTATAGTGTGTGTATAGTCCCTCTACTTGGAAACCACGTGGCTTATATCAGCCTAAGCAAGATTTAGGTTACAAGGGCTTGTATGTTCCAGTATCAAATTTAAGTACCAAACAAATTGTTTTATTACTGTTTGTTTGAAGATGTTTGCCTGTAATTTTAAGAGATGATTTATCAAAGGCAGAAGGGAGAAAAGGTAAAATGAATATAGAAGTATGTGGTTTAAAGGTACAGAATATTTGCTGAATATGTCTGATGCTTCTGAAAATCATTGAAAAAACACAGTTGCATTCATGGGATGTGCTGTGGGGAGGACACAACCTGGCTGGGTCTTGCCACCTTTCATTTCCTGATCCACATTGGTGGGGAATGCCCTTGACAGTGTGAGCACCAGCTGCCCATACAGATTGGGGATTGATTTAATTATCTGCAATCCCAAAGGTTTTAAATTTATCTAGCAGCGTGTTAAATTGCTCTTGCCATCCTTCCTTTCCCTTGAGCTCTTCCTGCTTGTCCAGGCTCGTGCTGCAACAAATAAATCTCTCATGGCAGAACACAGTGTGCAAATGTCAAAGGACTGGGCACATGCTTTGTTTTAATGATATCCCATCACTAATCATATCTTCATTGCCTTGTTTCTACAGCCCCATTCTGGAGGCCTTTGGAAATGCCAAGACAGTTTATAACAACAACTCCAGCCGCTTTGGCAAGTTCATCCAGTTGCACTTCTCTCAACACGGACACATCCAGGGAGGCCGAGTAACTGATTGTATCCTTTTCTGCAGTGGACTGGAAATGGATTGTGTGAGCAAAGACTAGGGGGAGCTCAGTGTGGGTCAGGAAATCCCTCATCAAAGTTTTTCAAAGTCAATTTACAACTGTGGGCAAATTTGCAACTTAAAGAGGGAAGAAGTGTTTGTTTTGTGGCTCTGCAGCACCTAACTCTGGGAACCATTTGTCTCAGTACTGCGTTGGGTAGGGGCATAGTTTGACTTTTCAATTGGTTAATCTCAACACTTGGTACTTAAAACCCTGGAATTTTCTACCTCAGAAGATCCCCCAGTTTGATTGCATCCTGTTTGCTCCATATGAAATTGTTCGCTTAGCTCTGCCAATGAATTTGTGATTGAGAAAAGGGAGACCAAACTAAGAATAAATATATTCTGCCCAATATTTGAGTGCAGAAGAGAATTATGAGTCCCTGTTTTGGGCTGCCATCTTCAGTGGACCTTGGAACCCTAGTCGCAGAATCACAGAATATTTTAAGTTGGGAAGGACCCATAAAGATCATTAAGTCCAACTCCCTGCTCTTCTCAAGACTACCTAAAAGGAAATCATATGACTTATGAACATTGTCCAAGTGCTCCTGGTACTCTGATGAGCTTGGTGACATGACTGCTTCTGTGGTGAGCCTGTTGCAGTGACAAGACAGTGAAGACTGTATACAGTCAAACTGTGTTGTGCCATGATGACTTTCTTCCCTGTATGTCCAAGTACCCCTCTCCCAAAGACTTTGATATATCTTTTGTCTCCATGAGGCAGGTAAAGCTGCCCTGGCTACGTTTCTTGATATATGTTCAAAGCTGCTGCTGGCTGCAGACCACACCAATTGCCACTGGAGTAGCAGCCAGATGAATTTACTGCAGTTGTAAAGGACAGGCTTGGATAGTTTGGCCTCTGCTCTTTGTGCTGTCAGTAGATTTAAGATAGTGATCTCTTGCAGGAGCAATGAGAACTGATTCAAGACTTGCTGTGTGCAATGCAGACTTGCAGATTAGAGTGGGCTCTAATCTTTCTAAGTGTCCCTAATGTGGCTCATTTTTTTTAGGTTATCTATGCTCTACTTGGCCCTGCCCTTTTAAATATCTATTTGGCACATCACACCTCCTTGGACAGTGAATAGAGAGGATGATCTAAGATGGTGTTTAGAACCACTCTTTACCTACTTTTCAAAGTGTCAGTTATTTCATGATTTGTTGCTTGTTGCAGGGTTCATCTAGAAGATTTTTTGCTTATCATCTAGAAATCTGTGATTCTGTCACCTGGATGTTTTTTCCCTTAACATGCTGTTCAGATTTACTGGAAAAGGTAAGGTATCACCTCCACTGATGCTGGGTGAGCCCTCTCCTCACAGGAGGTGTGTCAGTGCCAGATCACCTCCTGGATGAGGCTGTCTCCACTGCAGCATGTAGACATCAGCCCCTTAGGTGCTGCTACTGCAACTGTCCCAACTGAGGAAAAGCAGAGGAGCAATGTTTATTCTGTATCTATCACAGCCTGTTATCCCATCTTCGATAAACTCTGTGCATTACAGAGAGACTCCAAGAAAGAAGTGTTTACCGAGGAGAAAGGGAGAGAGAAATGCCTGGAAATACAGCTCCACAGAGAATATGGGATACAACTCCAAGCACAGACATTCCTGATTGGATGTAGTTTACTTTGGAGTCAGGAATTCACTGAGGAGCAGGGCCAGAACTGACAAAGTTCAGTTTGTTCATGTGTATGGTCAGTTGCACAGCCACAAAGATCTTGATGTAGAATTTATATAGACAAAACCACCATTTAATAGCAAGAAGCCCCTCTTGTGCATTGGCCCTGGATATTTACCTGTATCCTGGTCCTCCCTTTGCCTTTGCAACCACAAGTCTGATCTTCTTCTGCTGAATACTCTTGTATTCTTTGTTTCAGAACAGGGTGGTACATCAGAACCCTGGGGAGAGGAATTACCACATCTTTTATGCTCTGCTAGCTGGTGTGAGTGGGGAGCAGAAAGGTAATTGCATTTTCTGGGATATATCTCTTGTCCTGTTTCCAGTCCAACATATGAAGCAGGTGTAAGTCAGTTAAGAGCATGGATATTTCAGGTACTTGATATGTAGCTTCTTCGTGAAGGCCATATGGTGATTTCACAGGAAAGAGAAAGGAGAGTTAAGAGAAAGAAATTCCTTATGAGAAAAGACTTCAGGCATTCCGTGTTGATGGAAAAAGTATGTGCAAAGTGATGAGGTGATGGAACTGGCTAGAGGCAGAGGAAGGGTAAAGAGGCTTGATTCAGTTGGGGGTGAGAGCTGTTCAAGGAGTTCAAAGCATGGACTGATAGATATATTTTTAGAACAAATCTTCAGTATGGGTAATAGCAGAGAGAATTACAAAGGCCAGTGATGTAGTGGGAGTACTAGAGCCAAAATATGTCCTGTATCTGAGCAAGGGTTTATGTTATTATAACTCTGTACTTGGGAAAGGGAGAGGTGGGTCTGAAAAAGTGCACAAAGAGATTGTGGCAGCTGCAACTTTTGGATGAATTCTCTTTATAGAGCAGCATCCCCTTAACAACATTTTTGTGTACCTGACCCAGGCATTGCTGGCACTGATGCTGTTTCTGGAGAGGTCGGATGGGGAGGCAGGAACATGTTACAGTTTTATCCTGGTTTTGAGGGCCTGGGGAATTTCTTTATGCTTTTGTTCTCTGTGTGTTAGGATAATCAGATGGAAAATTTGGGCCTGACAGAGTAGAAGGAAGTAGGATTTCAGTTTTAGGGGGTATGTGCAGGAATGGCTACTTTGGTCAATTCAGAGATCAATCTAAAGCAAAGGAAAATAGTGGGGACCATAGTTATTATCAATTGCTTAGGAAAAACATACAAAACAGATTCTATTCTCCAGCAGATCTCTGCTATTCCTCCCCATCTAATTCTCCAAGCTGGTGTCCCAGACTGCTTTACCTCCCCATCTGTAATGTGGTTTTGGCTCTTGGTCATGCTTGCCTCCTTTCTGCATTGATTTTTTTAGTTTTCCTACATTCTTTTCAAAGTGGGGGGTCAAATCTGCAGATAGTATTTAAGATGTGGTTGCACTGCAAATACAGAGAGACCTAATTGTGGTTTTACATTTAGTTTTGTGAGTTATGTTCATTTTTAACTGCTGCTTAGCACTGAATGTCTTCAGAAATCTGACTGTGACTCTCTGAACTCTGTGTCAAGTGATGATATCTAATTTGGAGGTCATTACCATTTGTATATAGTTAAGACTATTTTTCTGTACACTTTTGAAGCTAAAATTAAGATTTTTTTCCTTGAGTCAATTTAGTATTGAGATATTCTTCGGAGACTCTGCAGCTTGGGATTTGATTGTTCTAAATAATTCTGTGTACCATCTGCAAGCTTTGTTACAGCACACTTTCCTCTTCTATGAACTGAAAGACTGGTTGATAAATAAACTGTTGTCTCTCCCCTGCCTCTTTTTCTTCTGTTTCAGAGAGCCTTTCCCTCTGTGAGCCAGCGACTTATCGCTACTTGAACCAGTCTGGCTGTGTGACTGATGAGAACCTGAATGATGCAGAGATGTTCAGTAAAGTTATGGTGAGTCCAGTCCTAACTCCTCCTGAACTTTTGGGCACAGTCTCATGAACCAAATGTGCTGCATGGTCTGGATCTCACAGGAAGAACTGATTTGCCCTAAGCCGAAATTTGGTGTTCAATAAGTCCAAAACTCAGCTAAAACAAAACTCAGAAAGTGGCTTTGATGTACAGAAATGGGGGAATTCGGGAAATAGTCAGTATGAATAATAATTTAGAATGATAGAAAATTTAGGGGAGCAGAACTACACCCCATAATTGTTCATGAGAGCCTCCTAGATAGCCTGATTGAGGAAACCTCACACTGACCATTAGTTTGGTCTGAAGGTACTGCTCTCCAAAAAGATTCCAGTAAAGTTATGTCACCTGTGCAAATCACCTGTTCTGAAATACCACAGAGATTTAATAGACACTTGTTCATCAGAGAGACATTAAAGGATTAGCAGGATGATTGTGCAAATTCATGTTTTATTCGATAAATGCTTATTGGCCTGAAGGCTTTAATAATGTAGGTGAAACCAGATAGGCAAGATGAGTAGAGTCAGCTTAGGATTTCAGTAGCTCCTGGTTAGGTGTTATTTAAGGGCAGGAAACAACTGTACAGCAGATGTTTCAATGGCAATATGGCATTTATTCTTCAGCTGAAGAGATGCTGAAGGAAAGAAGGGAACTAGAACCCCAGGGTGCCCCACTGACAGGGTGAATGCATGAAGACTAAGTCCTACCTCTCAAAGTCATTTTATGCCCCAAGAACCCTGGCTCACATGCAAGCACTAAGGGGGAATGTGTCATACTTCCTTATTATCTGATAATCTCTTTCCAACCATCTAGCAGTTAATGCTGAAAGCCTTGTTTTAAATCTTGCTGCATAAATCTGCTATGCTGAGAATGAATTTAAGGGGGTTATGTGGATCAGAGTAAATTAAGCATCTTATGCGGATCCATTCTTCAGGGAAGAAAATAAGCAAGAATGTGGAAGCCATCCAGTAACACCTGTAACCTGTGCTGCCAGTGTTCAGGGTAGGATTTCCTCACACAGGCACAAACATGTTCTTCCTGTGACAGACTGTCAATGGTGGCAGCAAAGCCCAACCTGAGGATGGGGAAAATGCCCACCTGCCTTAGATAGCAATAAAGGAAATGTAAGAGAGAATGAGAGACAGCAAACACCATTGACAAATATATAGCTCAGAGAGGTGCTGTGCCATCCCATTTCATTTGTATTCATGGTGACTCTAATTCTGAGTTTTACATCTTATACATACTGAACCTGGCTCTGGTGGTTGCATCCTACTTGGCTGTACATGCAGCTAATATTAGCTGTTTGGTTTTGCATAGACTGCCATGAAGGTGGTGGACTTCAGCACTGAAGAAATCAGAGACATCTTCAAACTTCTTTCTGGCACACTTCATTTGGGAAATGTTGAGTTCATGACAGCCGGTGGGGCCCAGATTACAACAAAAGCAGGTATGTAGAATCCTAGAAACTTGGTAGACCATGCAAAGCCCCATAAGGCCCCCAGTAAACTCCTCTCCCTTTTCCTTTCTTCCTCTGTTACTCTGTAGTATTGGCCTGTAGTTTAACCCTATGAAAGAATTGTATGGATGCATGGCTCCAGGGTATCCAGTGAGATTTAGTTGGTCTGTGGCCCTGTGATCCGTTTGTGCTCCTGGATATTCTCAGACTGACCCCACAGCCTCACAGTTTCTCTTTTGCATTGAAAGAGATGGAAGAAATAGGACCAGGATTATGGAAGAAAGGAGTTTGAGATAAAAATGATCTGTTAGAGACTTCCCCCATCTTCATTTGAAGCAGTTGCTAGTGAGCACTCTGTTACAGAGCTGCAAAGTGAGTCCCAAAACAGACAGAAGCAATAAATGTGTAATACAAGTGCTTCAAATCTTAAGTTAATTGCCTCTCTTCTTACATCCAAGTTTAGCAATCCCATGCTCAGACTGCAGTATTGTGCTTTTACAAAAATGTATCTTCTCGTGCAGTGTTTTGCTGGTGCTGAGTTTTACAGAGGGTTTTGCTCTTCCTGTTTTCAGCAGGAAGGCTGACTTACATGTGTATCTGACTGTGGTCCATAATGGGTAGGTGAGCATAGAGCTTTGGGTATGCCCAAGAGATTCAAGTAAGGAGGACTTTGTGCTGGGGTTTAGTCACCTGCCTTGTAGAAGTCCCTGGGATTTCCTCACCAAGCTGCAAAAATATACCTATGAGTGCTGGGGATCCATGCAGGAGAAAAAAGTGTGTCTTTCTTTTAGTGCTGAATGTTGCCAGTGACCTCCTGGGCTTAGACGCCTTTCAGCTTTCTGAAGTGCTGACACAGAGGTCCATGATTCTGCGTGGGGAAGAGATCAGCTCTCCTCTCACTGTGGAGCAGGTAAGTCTCCTAGCAAATGCTTCCACTTCTGCCACTTCTGCATTTCCAGGCCCTGTCTCTTCCTCCTGTGTCACCCATTCCGGCCCAGGGCCTCCTGTTTCCTCAGGTATCTTGGCCTTATTGGTAGCTCAGGTCCCAGTGATGACTCTGCTTTTCAGGCTTTACAGGGGAGCTCACTTGCAAATGCCAGTGTACAATACTGATTTTAAGTCACCTTCACTCACCAGGAGCTGGTCATACTTGTGTCATGCAGGAGGTGCATCAAATGCATCTGCTTTGGGGTAATTGCATGTATGCATGCTTTAACCCGCAGAACTCCCAGGTTATGCTGTGTTTACTGGAAAGTAAAAGCTGGCACACAGTTCCCACAAAACATCCAGCAGATGTTAGGCTGTTACCCCACAGCAGCTTCTTTCTGGAACTATGCAACCACAAAGGAGGACCAAATAAACTAATATGTGGCTCTTGTGGTGTTGCTGATCACTTGAGGGCACTCTTGGTGTTTTAGGTCCATGCACAGATAACTGTAGAAAATCCTCTCTCATTAAAAAAATGGAAGACAAGAAGTATTATTACTAGGATGGAGAAAGCATCATGTTGTAGCAAGATGAACATCTGTAATGGAAATCATGTGCTGGCACAGACTGCAGAGGGTTATCAATCCAACACCTACATTGGCAGAGAGGCCAGAGTTACTCGACTCTCTCTGATGGATGTCTGTCTAACTTTCCTTCAGATTTCCCATGGAAGGAATTTCACAGCATCTTTAAGTATCCTGCTTTAGCTGCAGTGGAGTCTGGAGTTGAAAAGATTTTCCTCATATTTAGATTACCTTTGACATTCCAGCTGTCCACCTTACAAGTTATGGCTTCTGTGAAGTTTTTCATGTGGTGTTCTCTTTTCTAAGCTAAACAGTCCAGTTCCTTCAGTGCTTCCTTGTAAGTAATTTTCTGAATCTCTTTGTCTTCTGTCTCTGTTTTCCCACATCTTTTAAGAAGTGGAGTGCCCCTAACTGGGCACTGTATTCAAGCTGAAGCCTCAGCAGTGCTTATGATGTAGAGTAGTTGCTCTTTCCTTGCTGTGAACGCACATGCTAATATGTCACAAACTAAGCTTTGCCTTTTAGAAATTATCTCCCCTTTTTGCATAGTCTGTGACCTTTCTTTGCAGTGAAACTGTGTGAAGATTATTTTTCAGCCTGTAGTCTGTGGTAGATATCCTCAGTATCCAATACCACAGTTTTCTTCTCAGCTATCTGTCTTAAATAAGCCACATCTTTCTCCAGCAGTGTGTAAGGTGGGATAACAGACAACACCAGAGGCACTTCATGCAGCCCACAGCGGTGGCATGCAGTTGTAGGATTTACAGAGCCTCCCTGAACAGACCTTTCCCTGATGGTATAGCTGTTCCTGACCTGTGTGTATTGGACCCCACACTTACTGCTTGCAGCCCAATGAAGTACCAAGGCCACAAGAAAATTGCGATAGCAAGTGAATGCTGCCATTTATCTTCAGTAGGTGAGCCTGTTGCACTGAACTCTGGGCCTGTAAAGACTGTTCCTGCCTAAGCCCTGAGTGCTGCATCCACCTATTCCCACTTGTAGAATTGCTGGGAATTTCTCATTATGTAACAAGCTCATTCCCCATCTGAGCTTTGACATTTCAGTGGGCTGAATGGATGAACTGGCCTAAAGGCAGGCAAAACTGGGAGGATGAAAGGCGCCTTTGAGAATCTCATTTGAGCCATATTGTGGGGAAAGTGGCTTTGCTTAGAGCTGGATGGGGAAGTCCTGTTCCTGGAAAATATGTCCAGCTTACTGTGTAGCCAGATATACTACAGAGGCATGGCCTTGAGGGCCTTCTTAGTCCAAACCATCTCTTCTGATGGAGAGAAGAAATATCCAGAAAAGGTGTGTGTGCCCATGCTTTGAAATGTTCTCTCTGTGGAAAAGGGAGGTTTTTCTGTGTCAGCTTTGAGCTGCTGAAGAGTAAATAGTACCTAGGAAGAGAAGGGAGAAGAAAACCAGTGTGATTGGTGAAAAGAATGGTGGCAGGCTGGGTCTCAGAAGTTTGTAAAACACTGGAAGGGATCAAAAACAGTTGGCCTGTGCCATTAGAAAAGGGCTCATGTTATTTAGGGTTGCAAAACTGAAGGGGATGAGGGTGCACTTAGATCTGTCATTGCTGGTCTGGCCTCCTGAAGAAATTGCTCTGCTGGTGTCACAGGCGAGACAGGGGAAGCAACATGTAATCTATTTACTGTGGTTTATTTAAGAAATGACAAGATTACAGCTTTCACCCTACTAGATTATTTTGTGTACTGGCTCGCTCACCCCTCAGCATTACATTCTCTGGATTTCTCTAGATATCAACTTCTTTTCCCAGTTGGGCTTGTCTGGGAGGGCTTGGCAAAAGCTTGTTTGGGTTTTTATTGTGCAGTTGCATTTGTCAGTCTCAGGTACTACCAGCCAAGGTCCTTGGGCATGCCCTGACATTTATCTCCATGTCTCTGATCTCCAGGAACTTTCCCCACTTCCAGCATCTTTCTTCCAGTCATGATCTTTGCCATCTTCTCTCCTGGCTCCTTTTTCTGTCCTCTGAGATCATGTCTTCTTGTTAGGGACCCTTGGTTTTGGTTTTCTCCTCTTTCCAGAACCCTAAACTCTGGTTTCCCATTCTAAATAGTGTATGTGCAGGAGGACAGCACATGATTAGACTCCCAGTTTGTGGTTCTGTCTCACGTCTCTTTATTAATTAGAGGATTTAAGGTGTGCCGCTTTTGTTTGTCCAAGTCATATAAAAATATGCAAACCAGCCCGTTCCTTGTGCAGCTATCAGGTAACAGACTTTTGCTTGAGATACCAGACGTTTGATTTTGGATGTTCATCCACATGCTTACATACACCCAATTATCTACTGCTTGTTAGTGATCGCAATTTAAGTTATTTTTTCCACGTATGACACTTGATTATAATATCTGCTGGGGATGTTAGGTCAACTGCAGGAAAGTTTTAACCCATGAACTTCTGGGACATGTGTCCTGGCTGTTGGCCAGCTGAACTGGATTCCAGTAGGATAATGCTGTTTGCAGGAATGTTTTGGAAAGGGAATTTTTGAGGGCAACTTGGTGACAGATTATTCTATTAAGTCCTGCCCTACCAGTTTTTGAAAACTGAGCAGACACCCATTTGACAGCTCTACTAGAAGTACTGAACCGAGGTACCTTGCCTGTCACTGCAGATATTGGCTCAGGTGATACAAATTACTGCTGTGGGCTTAGTTGTGAGGTATTTTGCCACCTTCCCGGGCCTAGAACTTGTTCCAAAAAACTTCACTGATTTTGTTACTTCCTTCACCCTCTCAGGTGCAGTTACCCAGAGATTGACTTGTCCCTGTGTGGCCTGGCTATTTGAAAACTTGTTACAAATAAATACTTCACCCTTCACAGCCAGTACAGTGGCTGGGAAACCTGAAGAGGAGTGGTGGAACCTGAAGTCTCTTAGAGATTCATGTGGCCCTTATGCCTCCTGTTCTCTTTGTGACTTATTTTTTTCTCTCTGTATTTACAGGCAGCTGACTCCAGGGACTCCCTCTCTATGGCACTCTATTCCCAGTGTTTTTCATGGCTCATTAGCAAGATTAATACAAAGATCAAAGGCAAGGAAAACTTTAAGTCTGTGGGCATCCTGGATATCTTTGGCTTCGAGAACTTTCAGGTCAGGATTTTTTCTTTTTTTTTTTGTGGGGTGGGTTGATTTTGGAGATGTTGGCGCATATTGGAAGAAACTTTGGTTGGTTTGCATTGTGGTAAGGATAGCATAGGGCATTCTGGAATCTCTGCCCTGCCACTTTCCCCTAAAAGCAAGAAAGATATATTTAGCTGCCCATTTCTGCCAGCTGTATTCATATAGGCTGATGTACAAAGTCTGGTTTGTGACACAGACTAAGCAGATGAGCTGTTACAGATAACACTGAATTTTTGATTTATATGCAAACCAAATATCCACATCTTACTTGTACATTATTTGTTTACAACTGTTCTGAATGGCGTGGAGAATCCTGCACGTAACGCTTCTAACTACAGCTGATGTGGGATGTATGTTGAACAGTCATAGAGTGACTGCTCAGATATTTCACAGAAGAGAAAACTTGGTGACCTAACAGGGAATTTATTTCTTTCTTCCAAAGAGAGAAACATAATTGTCTTTAGCATGCTTTACTATGAATTAGGTTTACTGAATTAACCTTGCATGGGCTACAAAAGCTGTTCTGCTAGTGGACCTCTCCATACTGCCCTCCTCACATCCACCTGACACCACTGTTTTCTCTGGCTTTACTCCAGACCTGGCACCTTCCCTGTTGCTGGTATAGATTCATGTAGAGCTCAGGAACAAGAATGTAAAATTTCATAATTATTTCTTCTTGCAGGTGAATCGATTTGAGCAGTTTAATATTAACTATGCAAATGAGAAACTGCAGGAATATTTCAACAAACACATCTTCTCCTTGGAGCAACTGGAGTACAACAGGTGATAAACAGTGGCCCCACGGCATTCATGGGTAGTAGGAGGGAGGATATCATTTCTTCTGTGCTGTTCAGTCCCTACCACTGAAGCAGAAAAGACAGCTGGGTCTTAGGACAGCCCTGACTGTGGATGTGTCTTGCTAAGCATTGTCCATGTGCTTTGCCAGCATGAGTAACTTGTCTCCAGGAAAAAGCATTCTCCATTGTAGTGTTTAGAAACTCCAGATTTCCTTCTGTATCTCAGCTGAACAGAAAGTTCCTGGGCTTTAACCCATTAGAGTACATGGTCACTGTATTTCCCTTGGCATGCCATTGTTAGCTGCACAGTCATTGGAGATCTGGGCTTTGTGGTTTTCTGAACTCTAACCCTAGGCTTAACCCTAACCTTAGACTCAACCCTAACCCTAGTTTCTGTAGCAAGAAACTAGCCTTGGGTTGAAGATATTGCCAAGCACAAAAATTTGTATGGAGCTATTACTGACTTTGGTAATGATTTACCAATGGCAGTGGTGGTGGAATTTTGCTGTGCAAAATGTAAATTCCCTGAAGATAGAAAATTAGAGATATCTGACAGCTTTTTCTGTCCTAAAGATTCCTATACTGTGAAAAGGACTCTTTTCCTCAGCAAGATTTACATTAGGGTGTTTCCTGAGTTTGGGGCCTTCTGCTCAGCTTTTTCCTCTTCTGGGCTTCATGTTGGATTGTATTTTGTGAAGTACCTGTGATGTTCTAGAGTATTTCTGCTTCTAGAGAAGGCTGTTAGACAAATATCTCAGTTTTTGCTCTGAAACAGAAGCCTTTGTGTTTGTGAATGAAGGAATTGAATAGGGTCAATGAGGGCAAATGAGAGCAGCCTTGTAAAGGGAGACAGTTGAATAGGCAATTCATTAAATTCTAAAGATTGCAAAATTGCAAGGCTATTTATGCACTCACTTCTCAGTTGAGTTCCACTATTGCAGGAATTTTATATTAAAAATGATATCATCATGACAAGTGGTTCTTTCCTGATGGTTGCATAGAAGTTTAAGTTCCGTGGCTAGACTTTGGAAGAAATGAGAGGATTTTTTTATTGACTACATATCAAATTATTCTAAGACAATGTACTTAAAGCTCAACTTTCACCATATAAGCTCTACTTCCTCAGGCTTAGTAAGTAGATTCATGTATCTCATCTTGATGCTTTGAACTTTTATGAAGTCTGGGCTGAAGCATTTGGAGGCAACAGCTCCACTATCTTCAAAAGGTTAGTCTCCACCTGAAAGGTGTCTGTATCAGAGAGTCAGTAAGTAGCTTCACACATAGCCTCTAGTCTTCCTTGTATTCTTAGGAGTTATTCTAGACTTCTCTGAATTCTGAAAACAGACATATCCTGTATTATGGGAGTATAAGAACATGGTAAGGGGGGAAAACACATTCAGCAGATTTACAGAATGGATGATTTTCAAAGCACATTATTGCACTACCATACCTATTCTGAAAGATGCAGGGCCCCCCTGTAGGCTCCCTGCATGTCAGGCCAAAGCTTATGTGTGTGTCATCCTCTTCAAAACTCCTCTTGACAACTCTCTCCAGTCTCTTCTCCTGGTGGACCTGTGAACTGTGGTCCAGTCTTCTGGCAGATGTGCTTCAGGCCTGCTTTCCAGATTGATGGGTCAGCAGCTGACTTTTGAAGCTGTGTAGCAAACTGTCCGTCATCACCACTGTGTGGGCTGATGCTCATCACTCCAGAAAGAGCACAGTATTAAAATTCATGTGAAATTTGCCCAATGACTATAAGAAAAGCATCAGTCTAAGTCACTGGCATGGATAAGAAAGGCTGTCTCTTATTTCCATCTCCTTGTGTTAGCAGTGTATTGTGTCCCCTATTCTTTTTCCTCACCCATGGCAAAGCCTAATTGCTGCAAATCACTTTGAGTCCTGAGACAGCTCCCAGGCTCAGTTTCTTCTGCTCTCCTACATCCCAGGACATTGGATCTTGCATTTCACAACTTTTTTCTGTTTGTTCTTGACTATCAGGGAAGGGATAAACTGGGAAGCCATTGACTGGATGGATAATGCAGAGTGCCTGGACCTTATTGAGAAGGTAAGCAGTTACCTGTGACAGTTTCTAGGGATCAGTGGGGACTGCTGATTGTCTTGAGATCTTTCCTGGCATTTCCTGGTTTTAAAAGCAGAGAGCTGCTTAGATCCTTTTCCCCTAGTGACCTGGCAAAAGTATGAGCATTTCTACCCATAGTCCTGGCTCAAGAAAGCAGATCTCAGTCTATTGTTGAGAGTAAGCTTGGGAAGGGTGTCATAGACAGGGATTAACATTCAAGTAAAACCTTAATGTGCATTTTTTATAAATAATCTCCACTTATGTTGTGCTTGCTGAATGCATTGACTGTCCAGAATTCTGCTTTCAGTTTGAGTTTTGCTGGGTATAACTCAAGGCTTATTGCTCAATGGTCTGTTCAGATCTCCAGTTCTTGGCTTGGTGCTGTGTAGTTAAAGCTTTTGCTGACTGTAAAGGCCTGTCTCTTGTTTGGCTGTAGAAACTAGGTCTACTGGCTTTGGTGAATGAAGAGAGTCGATTCCCCAAAGGCACAGACAACACCCTTCTGGAAAAACTTCACAGCCAGCATATGGTAAGTAAGAAAATAACCTGGCAGGCAAATGATCAGTATGTTAGCCTCATCAGCATTTCAAAACCTAAAATGAAGGTTTTGTTGATGTAAAATATGTGCTTTGTGCAGGAAATTTAAAATGCCTTAGGCCCGAACCTGCGAGTGTTTAATAAGGCTGCACTGAACAACAGTAACATGTAAAGTAACCTGAGAATGGTCTCCTGTGCACATAGAGAAGAGGGAGTGTGCATTCCACAGGCTGTGGGCAGAGGAGGTTTGAATTTGCAGCATGGGATGGAGTCAGGTTCTGCTGGTCTGCGACGGGACACAAGGCAGCACCCCAGGCACAGGATGTGGCTGCACAGTGTGTGTGGGTTTCTCCTGCCAGCTGACTCAAAGCAGTCTGCTCCAGAGCATGTCAAATCTGTCTCCTGGGGCTGGGGACGGCTTTTGCCTCATGACTTTTAATGAAAGCTCTCTTATTGTTCCTAATTAATTAAATTCTTTCATCCTCTTTCTTGTGTTCTGGACACAGGAGTGGAACGGTTTTTTCATGCAGGTCAGAAAGCTATCCTGGGGACACAGAAACCCCACTGAGATCACTGTAGCAATCCCTCACCATGTCTCTGGTACAGCCAACACTTTGTTCTAAATAGTAAATAGACTGAAAACAAAGTAAATTAAAGCCTGTAGCATGAACTTATGGAATAAATAACTATTTTAGTAGAGAACGCTGTCAGCAAATATGTTCATCCAAGCCTGAAAACATACAAATCTGTACCCTTTATCTGAATTTTTTTTAATTGGCACACATGCAGATATTCATATTTTTCATATTTGTATTGTAACTTCTAGCAATACTCAGGACTTCAAATTAGAAGCAATAGCAATGATTTTTGGTTACCTACTTACAGCTTTGAGGAAATATTTACTTTCTTTAGGCTTAAATCAAGGCCTTTAGTTTAGTCCTAGCTGTGGCTTTGCCTTGTCTTATAGATTAAGAAATGTGAGAATGTCTGATTTACCTTCTTTATTTTTAAGTTGCTGTTGATATTTTTAAATACAGAACTAATGAATATTTTTAATGTATCACTTGCTATGAATTTTCTTTCTCAACTGTCCCAAACTCTTCAGTTTGTCTCCAAATGGAGATGTTTCAAAGCTCCTCTTTCTTTCTGCTGTTTGTTTCTGAATTTGTCTACATATTTTTTTCTCTATTCTTTTCTGAGATAAATAATCAGACCAGAATGCAGTTCACTTGGTAAGAAGGTACCTGTGGTTTATTGTACAGCAGCATGAGACTGCCAGTATTATTTTGCATTCCTTTATGCCCCACTACATTTTGGTTGCTATTTTTGGTGATTTCTGTGCATTGAGTAGCCTTTTCATTAAGCTGTTCATAGTGTCACCTCTCTGCTTTGAGGCAATAGCAGTTAATGAGGAAGCTTGCAAGAGATGGGAGAGGCTGAGTTTTAAGTGCAGGGAGGAACAGTGGAGAATGCTCTAGGATTTGCATTTGCTGAAAGCAAAAGCATTTTTTAATACCAGGTAAAGTCTCTAGTGCTGGCTGGAAGAGCATTGGAAGATATCCAGTCAGCATTGCTGGGAAGCCTGATGAGAGCAAGCCCTCTTCTCTGTATTTTCTGTGGAATGCTGTAGTCTTAAGGAGGAAAAGCATAATGTTGGGATTTAGGAGAATATGACCTCTTAAACAACTGGAGAGAGGAGCACTAGGGAAGTTAGCAGAAGGAATCAAAAGTGTTGTAAGCATGGGTGGATTATAAGGGCTTGGTAGAGAGGGAGAGGAGAACAGGATGCCAATCCACATGAGAGATCCAGTAGCAGTCATGTTTGGAGTGGAAGACAGAGAAGTTTGTGGTTGGGAAAAAATGACTGTGTGGGGGGAAGGGAAGAGCAATGAAAAGAGATCAATGTGAAAAGGAAAAAATACATTCAAATTTTTCGGTAGCACTAACAAATTGTCAGCATCAGAAGCTGTCCATCTGCTAAATACTGCTAAAAGATCTTGAAGATGCAAGAGCTGAATTACAAACAGCATCGTGCAACATGTTACTTAACATTTACTTAGTACTTTTGTCTGAGAAGGTGCAGAATTATATTAATTTTTAGAAAGTATTGTAGGAAGCTATAGGCCTATAGTTCTGATTTCACATTTGTGTAAATTCATAGAATGTAAATGGTCAGTTATCTCCATGACAAGGAGCCTGTAAGGCACTGTCTCCTACAAGCACGGAGGTTTTCTGCTGACTCACAGGGCAAGGCTGAGAGGGGCTCATGAGACTGATTGTGTTGTAAAATGAAAAATAAAATGAAAGGCAGTGTAGATAAATGTAAAATGCTGTGCCTGAAGGAAAACAGTCCCAATTTCACCTTTGAAATGATGGCCCCTCTGACTGTTGTTCTTCAGGAATGAGACTCAGACAGAGACTGTGACGGAGTTCCATAGAAATGCCAGCATAGGGCTCAGCAGTAATAAAAATCCCAAAAAGAAGAAGTAAAAGCTCCCAGGAAACTAACAGTAAATGTAGAAAACATTGTTATGGCATTGTATAGTCTGTAGATCATCTTCACTTTGAAACACATACACCAAGAGGCCCCTCCACTCAAGGAGGGTTTCTGTCAAAGCTGGTGAACAGCAGGTCTGGGACAGCTTCAGTGCTACAGAAAACTGCATTGAAGGGACCTGCAGTGTGGAGACAAGATGACTTGGGTGGATGTGATGGGTTTAAAAGTCACACATGGCCTGTAGAAGATTAATGGAACTAATGGAAGCCAGGCTTAAATCCAAGCAGCTCTAGTTCCCTATGTAGTTGGTTGAGAGCTCTTTGTGAAAGGGCACTCCAGATGCAAGAAGTCTGTATGGGTTCACTAGTAGAATGAGCAGGTATTTCAAAGAGAAATCCGTTTGGGATTAGTTACTAGTTAGGCAGGCCTCATAGAAATAATTAAGAGTTTGAGGGAATATTAGGATGAAAGTATTATTTACTTGCTTTGTTTTTACTCTACCCTACAATAGCCAGTGCTAGAGGTAGAATACTTAGCTGGATAGATTGTTGGTCTAGAGCAGCATGGCTGCTCTTAAATAGTTAAAATGGTTTTCACAGAACAGAGAAAGGAGGGGGAAAATGTGAGAGGAAAAAGAGAAAGGAAAACTGAATACTGAATGTAGGGAAATAGAGGTGCAAAGAAAGATAAAATATAGGGGAAGACAGAAAATTGGTATGTTATTTCTTTTGATGAAGAAAAGGTGTGGAGGTGTTATGCAAAGCTACCATCTTCCCTGCATCCCGATCCTGTGTCCTGCACCACATGGTTTGTGTGGAGCTCAGTCTCCTCAGGTGTCAGACACACAAGAATTAACATTTCATCCATGGCATGCCTCCGCAGCCTTGATTCTGCAAGCCCTTGCTCACATGAGAAATGCCTTGAAGGGCTGGATATTTCCATCTTAAATTTGAGTACCATATTTGTAATGTAGCTGCAGATAGCTGCAGCAGATGTGGTCGGGCTCTGCAAGAGCAAAGGTCCTTGCCCATCCCAGCCTTGTCATAGTCATGGCAGAGTTCTTGACTGACCATTTCTTCTTATACCAGCACTATAAGACAACTTCTTTTTCTTTCATTTCAGAGCAACCCCTACTATGTGAAGCCTCGGGTGACAGACCATCAGTTTGGCATAAGACATTATGCAGGGGAGGTTGGTGTTCATTATGTGTTTGTGAGATGCTTGGTATATTCTGGACTTGAGGTCCTCAATTCTAGATTCCAAAAGCCAAGAATGTCTCTGAGCTGTATGTTTCCACACAGTCAATGTCCCAGACCAAAGCACAATGAGTGTGATGGGCTTAAAACAGCATGTCACTCTGCAATACTATATTCACCAACTTGGAGGCTTGAGTTTCTTAGGTAACTTTTTGTTTGGGGGATAAACTCCTTACTTCTGTTATTCATGTTGTCTTTTCTTGGACACTCACAAACAAACAAAACTCAGGAAAAGTCACAAGGAAAATTTGACTTTCGAGGAGGAGAAGGAAAGGCTGAATATGTACTGTGAAAAGGAAAAGGTTCCTGAGCCTTCAAGGTTCAATGTTGCTCTTTGTTGTGAAGAGATACGAGGCAGATGAAGGTGTGTCAAGGGAGGACACCTGCACATTGAAGAAGGGCTCACCTCCTCCCAGAATAATCTGCTGAGCACTTGTAGTTGAGAAGTTGGGGCACTGGGTGGCCATTCTCTTCACTCTCCTGAAGTGAATAGAGTACCCCACACCTTGCAGAGGTTTTCCCCACAGACTTTCTCCTGCCAGGCAGCTGTTTCACTTGGCTCTTATTTTTGAGGTTTTTTTTGGTGTTTTTTAACTGATGGCTAAAAGCCACTTTCTTGCCAGTAACTGCAGAACTATGTAGCTCTTTGACCCCAGAAATTCAGATCTTGGCACATGCCTGCAGTATTACTGTGTAGCTCTGCTGGAGGCCTTGTACATTGGCGTGTAAATGTGGAAGGACTTAATGATCTGTACAGTGCTGCTCTAGTGGCTGTGTCTGTGTTGCAGGTGCTGTATGATGTGAGAGGCTTTCTGGAGAAGAACAGAGACACCTTTCGTGATGACATTTTAAACATGCTGAAAGACAGCAGGTATGCATGTCAGGAGGCCACATCTGTTGGGCAGAAGTAAGCCACATTCATGTAATAAACCAGACCAAGGAAAGCAGTTTCTTTTGCCAGAGCATTGGGCATCATTCTTAATCTTTCTTCTCTTTGTACTGAAGTGTCCTGATAGAAGAAAGGAGAGCTGGAGAAGTCAGATGAGGCACAGATTTAATCAGGACTCATGTTGTCCCAGTTTTAAAAAGAGCTTTAACAGCATGACAGAAATCCCTCCAGGCAATTTGGTTTTCTCCCTTCTCCTTTCCCTTTCCCCTTCCCTTTCCTTTTCCTCCTTCCTCTTACCTCCCTATACCAACAATGGCAAAGTTTTCCCTGAATGAGTCAAAGCTCTTTGCCTTGCTGTCAATTGCCAGCCTTTGTACACAGGCTGCTTGTTTTCCAGCCTGCTTGCTGGTGGAAATCATCTGTCCTTATCCTGAGCCAGACTGAGCTGTTGCTGTGGGACTGGGTATGGGCCCTAATGTTATATCCCAGAGCTGCAACGTGACCTTAGAGAAATGAGCTAATTTTGATCTTGAGCAAGATCTGGAAAACAGAAGTGGGGCCTAGTAGGAGGGAGAGGGAGACATTTAATAATACAGAGGATCCTACAAGTCTTTCAGCAGCAACTCTACCATGTGCCTCTTACCACAGTCCGTGTATTGCTTTGGGCTCCAGCCTGGTGAGACTCTTTCAGAGCTGCATCTTCTCTGAAGCTGCTGCAGAGTGTGCACTGAGAAGCTTTGAAACAACCTGAGGGAGCTGAGACTATGAGCTGCTCATAGTCCTCTTACTTGGACAGTGGCATCTGGGGAACATTTTACATGAGGCTTGAGGCCAGAATTGTGGTTGTTATTGTCCAGCATAATACAAGGACTCAGGCTTTTTCAACATGGCCAGAAGCACCCATAACAATAAACTGGCACAAACAGCTCTGAAGAACTTTGTGCACCTTTGTAAGAACCAGCACCAAGGTCTCTCGAATGGCAAAATGGTGGAAGATTCCCCAGAACTGACCTACATGCAGGGTAGCTCTAGAACTCCTCTGGCTACAGAAGAGCTGGGCTTCCAATTTCGTGATCATGTCATGGGGCTAATCATGAGAGCCAGTGTGGGAAGCATGACAGGTAGTTTTGCCTGGGGGCATATGCTTGCTCAGGGGAGGTGTCCCTTGAGCATTCCCTCCTTGCTCAAGGGAAATGTCCTAGCCAGTGCAGAATGGAGATTTTCCTTTGTGTAATATCCTGCTTGAAAGTGTGAGATGGGGCTTCTGGCTTTGCAGCTGAGTGTGGCATGCAGGGCAGCCCAGGGGATCTGGGCAGCCATATGGGAAGTATTAATTTCCTCACTGAAGTGCCCAGCTGAACTGGATCCTGCAGCCACTCTGGCACAGCGGGTATAAAAATGAGGTGGTTCACAATGGGACATGGCAGTAGCTGACAATAAGAACCATCTTCTCACAGGTGGTAGGTGTCTTGCTTCTTTAATTCTCTTCTTCTCCCTTAGGCTGGACTTCATCTATGACCTTTTTGAAAGAGTCTGCAGTCGTTGCAGTGAAGAGACACTGAAGATGGGCACCCAGAGGCGCAGACCGACTGTCAGTTCCCAGTTCAGGGTATGATGTTTTCCAAGAGAGCAGCAGGCTTCTGGGGAGGAGCAGATGGGTAAAGCAAGGCCTGCAGCCAAGAGGAGTCATTCATCCTTGTTTTGTGTCCAGCACTGAAAATGTGCAGGAATGTTGCAGAGCTAAAAAAAGACAGTGCCACTGCCCGAAGGATTTCTGTCTGGTATAAAATATGAGATGATAAGACTGAGCAGGGTGGCAGAGGAAAAGAGTACTTTGCTAAGTATATGAAGTTCTTGAGGGTCTTTGATCTTTCATATTGGTTTTGTGTTTCAGTTAAGTGTATGTGTCCTTTTTGGCCACATTTTTACAGATACAGTGACAATTCCAATAAAACCGTATTAGGAGGACCTTGCAAGTATGAATGTCACACACCTAGATTGTCTGCAGACCTTCTGTTCATTTCACTGTTCTGTTTTCCTGTAGTTAAAGTTTGAAAGACTTGTAAAATTAACTAACAAAAGCTATACAGCTCCAAGAACAAGGATGGCCATATAAATAGTCTGTGTGAGTATGTTTTGGACAGGAAGGACTCTCATGGGTTATTGAAATTTTACTAGGCAGAGTCAAAAGACATTAGGAATGGGAGGGCTGCATGAAGACCTCATTGCATCAAATGTAGCCCCTTTCCCTTCTGTAGTGACTGATCCTCTGGGTCTCTCTTGCTGGTCTTTAGGATTCTCTCCATTCCCTGATGGCCACGCTTAGTACTTCCAACCCATTTTTCATCCGCTGTATCAAACCAAATACAGAAAAGGTAAGTCTGTCTCCCAGCCATATGTGTGCCTGTGACACAGGCCTGCATGGGCATGCCCTTGCACAAATGCCTGGCAGGTGCCTCAAACTGAGGGTAAGAGCAGTTCCTCCCACCTTCCCTTTTTCATTCTAGTTATTTTACAGTTGAGAAAAAACACACCCTTTCCCTGGTAATCAGATGGAAAGACTACATGCTGAATATGAGATTATATAGCCATTCCCACCTCTTTCAGTGCTTATGAAGCCTGGAGGATTAACCAGGCTTGTGCAGAGTCCAGAGCTGTGGTAGAAGAAGCAATCATTCCTGTTTATAGTGTCTGTAGAGAAATCTGTTGTGGAATGAAGAGCTTGTGCAGTAGGCACTGTCTCCTGCAGATCTCTGGCTGTGAGGCAGTCCCAGTGCTTAGGGACAGGCTGGCTCTCGCTTGTACTGTGAGCTGTGGCAGGAGGACATGCTGCTAACTAGATTGGGTGGGGAGCTCTGAACTGATCCTTTTCTTTGCATGTTTTGAAACCATGAATGATACGGCAGAGGACAGGCTGCTTAGGGGATTTATGCCAGAAAAGAATTCTGTATTTTTTTCCCAATTTAACTGAAAAGAGAGACTGCAAAGAGAACTGAGTCAGGGTTCTGCACTCAGTATGTGTTCAGACATTGTGTCTGCTTTCCTACTATGGTCTGACTGTGAGTGCAGTCTGCAAACTGTTTTTTTTCTTCCAGAATCAGCCCAATTCCCTTTTGTCCCTTATTCTGCACTACGCTGTGTTGTGAGATTGCTTTCCCCTTGACCCAAACTTCCCCGTTTTTACCTGGCACACCTAAATATGCAGAGTTGGCTTTCTATAGCAAAACAGATATCCAACCTGCGACTGCCTGGCTTATTTGGTTTTGATTTTGGATCGTTATTTAGGCGCCGAACCTCTTTAATCCAGATGTGGTGCTGAATCAGCTGCGGTACTCAGGGATGCTGGAGACAGTGAAAGTTCGAAGAGCAGGTTTCCCTGTGCGCCGCCTTTTCCAGGACTTTCTCAGCAGGTAATTGCTGTCCTTGTATTGCAGGCTGGAACAGCCCCAAAGTATAGAATTCTAAATGACTGTTCCCTCTTTAACTGCTTCTTCTGATATGGATCCTCTGTGAGATGTTTTTCTAACCACGGCCTGAATGCTCATATCATAGGCTGATCTGGGAGGCCTTTTGGAGACTTGCCTTTAGGCTAAAAGTCAGAATGGAAAAACAGCCAGATGGTCTTTGGTCTTTTTTTCTTTGTCTTTTTTTTTCTTGGTAGCATTGCCACAGATTTGCTAGAGTGATGCTGTGAAACCCAGCTGGTCATAATATGTAAAAGGAAAATACCATGGTTAAAACCTTTAAGCAGCTGAAGAAAATTCTAATGGACAGTATAGTTGATGATTAATATTGGAAAGAGTGATTATTTCTTTTAATGAGCTACATCAAAAGGATTTTTTGAAGTTTAAGGCTAGAAGGGACACTGAACATTGCTTCCTTTGTCTCTTAGAGCACTAAATGCCACCCCTATGCTGAACAAAATAACTTGTGTCTGATGAAAGCACATGTTTCAAAAAGACAGTTGTTCTTCACTGAAAAATTCTGTTGAGTTTGTATTCTTTTACTGGGATTGCAACAATAATTGCCAGTGTGGTAGGAACAGATAAAGGTTGGGGGATGGAAATTTCCAAATTGGAAGGCAAACATGAAGAAGGAAGGTCCCAGAGGAAGAAGGACTAATGGAAGGAGGATAATTAAAGTTAAAAGATTGGGAAGAGAGAGAGAGGGGGCAGTTACTGTCATCTGTAATCTGATGAGATTGTGTTTTGTTCTTAGGTACAGGATGCTTGTGAAGGGGCCAAGCCTCTCAGACAACAGCAAAGCTGTATGTGCAGGTTTTCTTCAGACCTATGACAGCAGCAAGAAAGAATGGCAGCTGGGTAAAACCAAGGTACTTCATCAGTGTGGGGAAGGGTATGGCTTCGCTCCAGCTGCAAGGGGATGTGATTGCATCTGGTCAGACTGCAAGGCAGTGCAGTCATGACCCTTTCGATACACTGGCCTATGCCACTGACCTGCAGCATCTCAAATATTTCCCATATTATGTACCTAGAAACATAGCAGTTTTTTGGATTTTATCTAAACTCCTAATTGACCCAGCCAGATTGATTTTGTTGTGTCTGATCCAATTTAAATATTCAAGGGGAACAAGCATAGGTCTCATTTTATGTAATTGTAATGTGTGCCATTAACTCTTGCCTCTTGTGCTAGGTATTTTACTCTGCTTGACTAACTGAAATTCTTGCCCCAGGCAGTGAGCTGAATCTTGATATATATCTAAGCTGTGAACGGGTACATCACCAGATGTATGACAGCTTTCTGTTGGGCAAGCTCAATTGATGCTTTTGCAGCTAGCCCAGATGCTAGCATACATTTTCTATGAAGAGGTATCCAAATGCTTCTGCCCACTTGCGTAATTCAGAACTTGCTTCTGTTTTGGTGGATGTTTAACACTTCTCTCTTGCCTGGAATAGTCTGGATTTTCATGCAGAAATAGATGTGAGCATTTTGAGGTATATTGCTATAGAAATCTGGGAGTGTGAAGCTGTCTCTATCACAACTTTCTACATACTCCAGTAAATTCTTCAAAGAATATTCCAAGATGGATGGTGCCCAGTGCGGACAGCTTTTCTCAATAGTGGGTATGCAGTCATATCTAGAGCAGATGTAGTACATCAAAGCAACTTCTTGCATGTTTTTGCTCTTAAGCCTTCAGAAAAGTACTTCAGAATATTTCCAATGCCACAATGAAACCAGAAGTGATTCTAGTGAACATGCACATTTCATTTGTCCAGGAGATCAGATAATGACATTTGTTGCTTTGATCAATTATTTCTCAATAAGTGGATAGATTGATATTTATTAGTGCAAGATCTCTCTCTCCTCTTCCTAGAGGACTGGTGGTAGGTCCAGTTAATAGTCTGGGCTATGTGACAATCAAGGAAACCACTGGCCA
This sequence comes from Thryothorus ludovicianus, assembly GCA_013397245.1. NCBI lineage: Eukaryota > Metazoa > Chordata > Aves > Passeriformes > Certhiidae > Thryothorus > Thryothorus ludovicianus. The sequence continues at coordinate 566,011 of VZTB01016677.1, read as the reverse complement.
TTGTTGTGGGAAGGACATGTATTAATCTGGAGTTTGGCTGTTTTGGTTTTTTCTCTCCCATGCCTCCACTGATGTTCCAGAAAGAAGATTTTATCACTTAGCTGAATTTCTGCTCTGTGATTAAAGTGTTCCCTGTCTTTGATTTTGGAATCAGGAGTCTCCTCACTGGTGCCTGCAAACCAGGAGCCATTTTGGTCATTCCTCTCTCTAGATAATCCACACTGCTTAACTGCCAGTCTCCCAGCATTTTAGTGTTAAAGCCTATGTGGAGAGTGTGTACATTGCAGAGTTGTCTGGAAAGCTTTAGAAAATGGTGATTAGAGCTGGTAAACATAAGAGTTTGAATTTTCTTCCCAGCATGACAAGAGATGGAACATTCCTGCACTACAGCAAGGGCAGCAGGATGGAGGACCAAACTCACATGTATACACTCACTTTTTAGAGTACAAAAGGTTATAAACTATACAGCTGGAGTCCAGGGCCTACAGTAAACTAACAACAAGCAGGAACCCCAGGCTGCTTTGAGCCCCTGGAACCTATGGGTCCCTTTTCAGTTCCCATTGTGCATCATGAAGGACTGAGTCCATCTGTCTGTTTTCACTCACTCCTTGACTTGCACAAATTATTTGGGAAAAAACCAATATAGGTGGTAATTGTGGCAAAGAAAATGTGTGTGTGTTTTGTCAAAACTATGGATATATTCTAAAGTATTTATTTTTTAATGATTGTGTCCTGTAAACTAAAACTTGACTGAAGAGCTGTACGTGGCATGTTGGTAAACTGCAATCTCTCTGCTTGGATGCTGGTTGCTGTGAGTCTGAATACTGTGGAAAGAAAGAAATTATTAAGAGAGGCAGTCTTTGTTTTCTTTATGCCTGAGAAGGAAAATTAACTGGAGCTGGGAAGCAGTTGAGCTATCTTGTTTGGTTGTAGAAGTTACTTTCTGTTGGGCATGGTTTGTATTAGAGATGTGTGTCCTGGTAGAGGGGAGCCAATAAATTCTATTTATTGACAGAATGGATCACTCCAAGGCTGTCCTGGCATGTTCCACACTTGCTGCCATGCTGAATGGCTGGCCAGCCCCTGGCTGCTCCAAGGTGCTGTCATTCCAAGGTGCATTACCCTGCCATTTCATTCTTCAGATGAGTTGCTTGGCATTCTCTCCCATGCAAAGCCATTTCATTCCTCCCTTGGAGACCACTTTGCAGCTCAGCTTTGTGACAGTGCCTCCAGAAAGCCTGTCCCTAGGAAAGTAGATGCCAAGGGGAGGCCTTGCAGAGCAGTGGTGCTTCCTGGTAGTACCTTCCCTGCTGTCTGGATCCAGCTGTTGTACCTTGGATTACAGACTGCTTTGTCTGCATTCATATTTCAGCTGGTGCTAGGTAACATAGACCTAGAATACTTGGGTTGATGGAGAAAAGAGCCTTAATTTTTTCAGTCTTTCAGGTAAAGGTGAAGTGAAGCTACCAGGCAAGGGGAACAGAGCATAGGTCATTCTCCTGAAAAGGAAGTTCCCTGCATGGCCTTACTGCCTCTCTTGCTGCTACAGGTGCAGCTCTGGGTACTCAAGTTGGTATTCCCAGAATTAATCTTGGCTAAGTCAGGAGAAGCTACTGAAAAAGGTGTGACAAGCCCATGGGGATGTAACCTAGGAAGAAGTATAAGGGGTGGGTGAAGAGCAAGGCTTATAGAAGGGGGAATACTTCCTGCAAAATGAATGGAAGGATAATTATATCCCTAGCAATTGTTTGAAGGAGGAAGGAAAAGACTCTGTGAATTAGTGCAGGGGATTGTGAAGCTTGGGAAAGGAAACGGAGGAGGAAGGGCAGGATGATCTTTGTGTTTTTCATTAAGAATAGAGCAACTGTTGTGCTGGCAATTGTCAAATTAATGTTTATAAGAGGTATTAACGTATGCAACACAGGTTTTATCTGGTGGTATGGCAGAGTTGAGGGCTTGGATGCAAACAAGCAGTGTGATGATGAAAAAGATTGTGCTAAGGTGCCTTTGCCTTCACTGAGGATGTGCTAGGATGGAGCAGCAGCTTCCATGGCCCTTTCTTCAGTGCACCTGGGCCTTCTGACATACCCCTACCCACAGCACAGATTTCCTACAGTGGTTTAACACAGTAACTTTTGCTGTTTGAAGACATTAATTTCCACATTTCAACCTGCTGGTTTGCAGGGCCTGTTTGAAGGAGGAGGTTGCTGTACACTGTTTGGCATCCAGGTCACAGTGACCCACTTCCTGCTTTCCCAGTGTTGTCCTCAAGAATCATATGATCCCACTTATGTACACATGGGTGCCCAAGCAATAACATTTGTGTCTGCTGGTCTCTGTGAAACCTCAATGTTCACTGTCACTCTGATGGTCCATGCAGGCTTTGAGGTTGTGTGAGGAGCATTGTGGTGGTGCACTGTGATTTAAAACCTGGCCAGTGTCCAGCATGAACAGAATATGATAGATGTAACCTTGTATGTTTTGTTCAATCATTCTTTTTTCAGATGAAAACAATCTCATGTTTTCAGAAAATGACTATGAATAATGAAAAAGAAACAGCCACTTTCCAGTTTATTTCTGCAAGGCGTCAAAAATACTTCTGGACTTGAAATGCATATTATTCTTCCTTGTCATCTAGTGAAGTCTAAAAAACTTCCAAACCTTCAAAATGCCAACAGTTTATAACTAGATGTTGCTATGTTTTTTTGAGATTAACTCCTCCCTCAAGCATATATAGATCCTATAATCCTATAGGATTAGGATTGGGTCTCTCTCATGGAACTCTGCATGCCCTGAAGTTTTCCCCCCGCCTCACCCTTCCCCCTTAACTGGCCCAGCAAAGACTGTGCTTGCTACAGAAATACTGATGGCCTGAGTTTTTTTGCAATTTGATGAAGATAATGGACCGAGACAGTGTTTTGCTGGTTGCATTCTTGAAATGGGTGACTGCTGCTTGGTTCTGGAATGCAATGGAAAGAGCAATCCCTGCCTCAAAGAAATCTTTAAAAGATTGTTGAGTTGACAGAGGGAGTGGATGTACAACTTGCAGGGAAGGATGCCAGCTTCATGGTTGGCAGTACCTTGATAATGAAGCTTCTTTGCAGGCTACCCGTGGTTACTTAGTCATTACAAAACAGCTCATTTCTTAGTGGAAACTGCTCCTCGGGAGAAATTCAAGTCCAAGAAAGCCACTGGCTATGGGTACTAACTCAGGGAGAGGTGTCAGTACACAATGGTCATTGCAGGGGGAAGGAAGAGCCTTAAGGGATGAGGCTGAAAGCAGTGATGGAGAAGGTATAGAGAGACATAAGGGGAGATAAGAGAGAAAGAGCAGAGTTTGTGCAGAGCACTGGACTAAATGACTTTTCAAATCTCTGGCCTCTCAGCACAACCACATGGATCTAGTACATTTGTAAGGAGTTTCTACTGATTAATGTGGTTCTGAATTCTGCAGATTGATGAATATCAGTTCACATCCTGTGTACATGGCAGTGCTTTAACAAGTGGGGCTGCACTTCCCCAGTGTAGCCCATTCTGCTGCTGGCCCTGGCAGGGCTTTAGCCAACGCCAGGCAGCAGGTCACACGAGCATGGCCATATGGCACTTGCTCCTGTGACTGCAGCTTGTATGGGCATCTCTTACCAGCTTATTCTGGTCTGGGTACTGCTAGCAGTGTACCCACAGTGCCGTGGAGCTCCACGCAGGCTGCAATCCATATCAAAAAGCAGTGCATTTATTTCAGGAATTTGTGCTGAATCCTTTTCTAACCTAATGCAAGCCAGCTGATTTAACATTGCTTAGATATGTCAGCACAATTCCTGTAAACATGGCCTTATCTTGCTTGTATCTCAGTTCTTTTGTCTTTAACACAGCACCTGCATTCTTCACCAGCATTTAGCACTGAGCAGCAGTGGTAAATAGAGGTGGTGAAAGATGCTTGAGAATTAAAATACTGGACACTGATGTGAAAGCACTAATACTTGGAGGGTTCTATCGTCAGAGCTCAGTTGCCCCTAGTGCAAGCTCCACTGTCGAACCTCTCAGCACGGAAGCATCTCACCCCAGAGTTTCTGGAGGTCGGTGGAGGGCTTCAGCACCGGTGGGCTGACAGTAGGCTCGGCTTTGTTTCTCCACTGGGCTTTTGGCTTTTCGCCTGCCTTCCATTAAGATTGCTGTTAAGGTTACTTCCTGGAGTCTAGAAATCTAAAAATTCCTCCCTTTCCTTGAAACGCGGAGGAGTTTCTTTGCAAAATATTTAATAACCCAAGAAGGTCCCAGTGCCTGCTGCAGGGAGGTACCGGACTGTGCTGGGAAAGCTGTCAGCTGGGAAAGAGTTAATCACAGGCGCAAACTTGGGCTCTCCTCCTCCCTCCTCTTTCCCTCCTTCCTCTGCTCCCTCCCTCTCTCTTTTAAGTCTTGACCACAGAGTGAGGGCGGCGGGGGTTGGGCGCGGAGTTTGGCTCCGCCGCCGCTGAACTTTTCCCGGCGCTCGGAGTGCGGGCGCCGCGGGGCAGCGCGGGGGCGGCGGCAGCGCGGCCGCCCGGGCACGGAGCGCTCTCCGCGCCGCTCACCCGGGGATGAAACCGCCCGGCTCTCCCGGGGACTGACTTCTTTCCTCTCTTTGTGTTTACTGAAACTCCTCCCCGTGGCGTCAGGTTTTCCTGAAGGAAGCTCTTGAGCAGAAGCTGGAGAAGGATCGGGAAGAGGAGTTGAGGAAAGCAGCTATAGTCATCCGGGCCCACGTCTTGGGCTACATGGCAAGGTCAGTGCTGGGGGCTGCCCCACCATCCCTGTGCTTGTGTGCCTGGGTTGCCCCGACACCCTGCTTTGCTCTCTAGTTCCCTAGCATCCGTCCCATCTTCCCCTCCTGTATTCTAAGGGAGAGCTGCAGAATCTGCCCTCCCTGCCAGCATCAGCTCTGCTGAAACCTTCCCGCACCTTTGGCACCTCTTTTCAGTTATGTGCACGTTTGCACTCTCCCTCAACGCTGCTCAGCAGGCTTCCCGCGGACTTCTGTACCCATTGCTTGCCTCTGAGACACCTTTTCCTTGCCTTCAGGGCTCTCCTGGCTGGGCCCCACCTACGCTTTGGGTCCCCTCCTTTTCCTTGTGCCTGTCAACTCTGTTTTCTGCTCCCCCTGCCAGTTGCTTCTTCCTCACTTGCAGTTCTGCCTTTGCTCACCCTCTTTCCTCGCCCTGCCTGTTTGCCTCGTGATCTCCCTCTCCTTTTAATTAACTCTTCAGAATTGGTTTTTGGCCAGCTCTGCAACAGTAATCTCCTCATGCCTCTCCCTTTTGCACCTGACCAGAGAAGGTTGGGAGAACCAACTGCAGACAAACCGCCCCTCCTCTACCCCTCGAAGTCAGTGCAACAGCTGACTCCTTAATGGCTGTGGTATGCACACTTAATCCCAGTAAGATGCTCTTTCCTGGCTGGTCTGTGCTCCAGACACCTGTCAGTCAGGGTTGTGAGGAGGTGAAATCCCTGGCCAGCAGAGCTGTTTCAGCAGACACTCTTCTTAGAGCTCCAGTTACACCAGGTAGCTCATTTTGCACTGGGAAATGTGTGCAAGGGTTGTACCCTGCCTTGCCAGCGTGGAATATCAGCAAAATACACATTTGGTCTCTGGGGCTTTTATTCATTTATTTATTTCCCTCTAGAAAGACAAATGAGCTTGCTCTATTGTTTGTACATGAGATTGCAAGTTCTTTGTGTCAGGGCCTCTGCTCTTTTTTACTTTGCATCTAGCATTTGGAGAGAGGGTTAGGGATTAGCACAGGAAAATTGATTTGCTGGGAAACATCACTGCAGGCATACTGGATTACTGCTTTTCTGAGTTCCTGGTAAGGGAGTTGTTACTGCCCTGCAGGGCTGTGATGGGGATTGTGTGGCAGCAGTGTTCCTCTTGGTTAGAAATCTTGTGGTCCTTCAGCCTCCACACTTCTGAATTCCTCATCCCACATGTTGCTGTTATGAGTCTCATCCTTAAGGACAAGTTGTACATCTGTAGCCTGAGTGTAAATCTTCACAAGCAGCTGGAGGTGACTGGACTTTGCAGGGGAGGGAGAGCAGGGAGTAAAGAAGAGCTGGAAAGGGGGTCTGTAAAACTTTCTGTGAAGAGAGTTTCCAGTTGCACTGCACCTGTATTGAAAAAAGTCCAGCAGGCAGGAATTCATCTGGGCAAGTTCTGAATGGTCGGTGCAGAGTTGGGCAGGAATACCAGTATGTGCTGCCCTAAGCTTGATACCATTTCTTTTAGTTTTGCAAATGTAAGTGTATTTAAATTAATTTGGTCTCATGCAAAGTAGTCTGGCAAAGGAAGGATTTTACTGGTTTCTCCCGCTTTGTGAACTTGTTCTGTGGGCCTGGAGAACCAGATTTTCTTTGCTGTCATTCCCTGCAGCCTATGCAGCCTAGTATCTCTGATCACTAAAATGTGAGACAAGAAAATCAAGCCAGTTGAAATGACCCCTTTCTAATGTAGTTAACTGTGGAGCTCTGAGATGCAGGTAACAGCTTCACCACCTAAAAACCACGTAGTGCTAGATCCATATACGAATTTGGCTGTGCCCCTGGTTTCTTCAGGACTCATGGGAAGATGACAGTAGCAAATTGCTCCATAACCCTGTGATCTCTAGTCCTTGGAGGCATAACTGCTAACTACAGCTCATTGACAGAATAATTAAGTAAATTTCAGATACAGCATTGGAGCCTTGCAGCCAGTCTGCCTTCTCTGGTGTGATATGTGGTCAGAAGGTCTCCCAAACCCTTCACTTGGTCTGGAGGTTGAACTTCTTTGGCCAGTGCAGAAGGGTGAATGGAAGCTTGAACAAGGGGAATGAAATTCATGGCCTGTGAGCAGCAATTCCAGCTGAAGGGCATCTGCAAGCTTGGCTGTGGTCATGAGGAATGAGGGGGCACTTCAGCCTGGCAGATTAGCAGGCAGAGCTGGCCTGGAGCTGGGCAGGGCTTGGCATGTGTTGCACTTGAGAGTTTCTAGCAGATGCATTTTGTAAAAGTCAGAGTACCCTTTTTGATGCACTTAGTCTGCCTTGGCTGAGAGTGCGTGTGCAGCTGTTCACACCCCATGAGCAGGACACAGGGCAGACAGAAGGAGTGAGGATGAAGGGACTGCAGCCCAGGAGTAATTAACCTAAAACTTCCTACTTCTTATCACTGTGTTGCACTTCTTTCCTTTTCTTTTCTCTGTACTTCTTCCCTTTGACTTAATACTTATGGAAAAGAGCATGACCTCTGTACACTACTGCTGTTAGCATCCCTCTCCTGATTTTCTTGGCTGGGCTATGTATCTGATGTGCAGGGAGGTGGCAAGCTGTCAGCATGGATCCCTGTTGCCATTTGAAGGGAATTTCATTGCCAGGACAGGGATTTTAAGGTGTGTCTTTTCCTCAGGGTGTTGCAGGAGGTCTGTGGGAAGTTTATGTGAGAATCCCATGTTATTTCCAGTGTTCTTTCTAGGACTGGAAGACCTCAAGGATTACTGTAGCCTGCTGGCCCAAGATCCTGTGTAACAGTCCCATAGAATTTCTTTCTGCACATTCTGCTTTGTATTAAAGAAGATTTTGATTTGACTAGTACCAATGGTAGTTTCCCCAGTGCATGAAACTAAGATGTCTAAATATATTAAATTACTTGTAAAAGTCTCTCCTTATTTTCAGCCTTAATAGATGTCAGTTTCAGGTTGGTTAAGTCTTATGGCCTCTGCTGAGAAAAAAGAAATGTGGATACTTTAACTGGAGTAAAGCCTTTCCTTAGGGTTTTCTATTTCTTAAGGTTCTGCATGGAGCAATTGCTCTCATTCTATAAGCCTGAATTTCTGATTCTAATCCTGCTTCCTCAGAAATCACTTGATTTCTGGTCTAACATTGTTTTTGAAATGAGGGTGCTAGCACAGAACACAGGATAAAAGCAGTATTCTAGACAACAGTACTTCTGCTTACAAGTGTAAGAATCACAGTAGTATTTTTTCTATGGCTTTGTGGTGGGAGTTTGCCTTTGATGATCTGGGGCCCAAAAATACAGTTTTGGTTTGCTGCCTCCCAACACAGTCCCACACCAGTTGTGTTTGGCCTTTTATTCTTCAATACAAGACCTTATGATTGGCTCTTTTGGATTGTTTAATGTTTGCTTGAATCTAGCTTACAAATTGATCCAGATTACTGTGTAATGGTAACTCTTGTTATTTGCCCAGTTGGTGTATCATGTACAAACTTCTATCAGGAACTTTTTCATGTCCTTGATAAAAATAGTCTTTTAATGCAGAAGCAAAACTACAACTTTACTGGGGTACAGAAATACTGAATGATGATTGCTGTCTTTTGGCGCCCTATCATGTTCTTAAAGTGCTGCAAAGTTGATTTTGATGTCATTGATGATTCTTGTGGGTCCCTTGCAACTCAAGATACCCTATGATTCTTGTGTAGGCAAAAAGTTGTGCAATAGAAGTATTTCTTTATGTGAACCTGGTACAATGTTTGATTCAGCCATCAATATTGTAGTATCAGTGTGTTTTCGCTCAGACTGTGAAATTAACGTGATGAAATCTACTTTTGCACTGTTTTTGCCTTTCCTAGAGTAATTTACTCTTGTTCACTTAAGAGATGGAGCATTATTTGTTCTCATGTAGTAAGGCCATTTGAATGTTTCTATTATAATAAATCTATACTGAGTGATTGTGCTCACTGCTCAGTGTATGTGTTTATGTGCAATGCAAGGAGACTTTGGGCCAGAGGACCTTCCCTTTCCATGTGCCAAACATCTCTCCCTCATCATCCGAGAGTCTTCACAAAAGTAGGTGCCCATTGAAACAAACTGGTAGATTTAGAGGGGAGAGCAGTGAGGTGAACGTGATTTACAGGTAGTAAGTGGCAGGAAAGGAGCAGAAATCATGTAACTTCTGAAGTATTTTTTTTCGAAAAGGGCTTTTCTGTAGATGTGGCCGGTATGCAAGGGCATGAGAAATGCAGAGCACGTATGACTTCGTGGTGCATTAAGCGTGTGGTTCTGTTTTTAGGAAGAAGTATCAGAAGGTGCTATCCAGTGTTATTATAATCCAAAAGAACTACCGAGCACACTTCTGGAAGAAGAGCCTGCTGCGCCTGAAGGCCTCTGCGGTGACCCTACAGAAGCACTGGCGTGGCCGCCGCGCTCGCGGCCTCTACCAGCACCTGCTGCAGCAGCGGCGGCTGCAGGAAGCGGAGGAGAGAAGGAGGCGAGAGGAGGAAGAGCAGATCAGAAGAGAGGAAGAGGAAAGACAATGGCAAGAAGAGGAGGAGCGTAGGAGGAAACAGGAAGAGGAAGAGGTGAAGGAAAGGTACAAGATGGTATCATGGGTTCTGTCTTGGGTTTAGACAGTTTAAAGGGGAACATTCTAAAGTGAGTTCTCCCCCTTTGCTTTAACCAGTCCCTTTCCACCAATAAGGAACAAATAAGATTAGCTGTAAATGCAAAAATAAGTTTAGTAACAAGTGAAACTGCAATGGGCAAAAAACAACAGTAAATAATCACTATAGACAAAATTGCTGAATCTCAACAGACTCCCTGAGAACAAATTGAAACCCAAAATGGTGTAAGTACCGCTTTCCAAAGTTGCACCTGCCGCAGTTGATGGTGCATAGGGAGTCAAAGGGAAAATGGCATCAGACCCTCCCCTTCAAGATAGCAGCCTTTGCAGGTGACCACCTGGACCATTGGGAGAGCAAGGGGAAAGGTGACAGGAAACTACCCAGGAAACCACAGAAATGAAGGAGCTTACTCAGCAGTGCTTGTGGCAGATGAGAAGTGTATCTGTGTGTGGGGTCAATGCTGCTGCTTACTGCACCTGCTGGACTCTGATGGGTTTATTATTATATAGATTTCAACATATAATTGTGTGATGTTTCACTTTTCAGAAGTAGTTCTGTTACGTACTTTCCCAAAGGAGGTTCTTATCAGAATGTGTGGCAAGCATCAGAAAATTCTGAGGTTAGAAGCACTCACCTTGAATCCTGTGTGTAGTTTTGGGCATCAGAATATAAAAAAGACATGAAGCTATTAGAGAATGTCTGAAGGAGAGAAGTGAGGATGGTGAAGATTTGGAGAAACCGTATGTGGAGTGGCTGTGGTCACTTGATCTTCTCAGCCTTCAGAAGAGGAGACTGTGGGGGGACCTCATTGTGATCTTTAACATCCTCACAAGGGGAAGAGGAGGAGTAGGCTCTGATCTCTTCACTCTCGTGTCCAGTGACAGGACTCAAGGAAACGGTGGGAAGCTGAGTTAAGGGAAGGTTTAGATTTGATATGAGGGAAAGGTTTTCCACCCAGAGGGTTGTCAGCACTGGAACAGACTCCTCAGTGAAATGGTCACAGGACCAAGCCTGACAGAGTTCAGGAAGCATTTGGACAATACTTTTGGGCACATAGTGTGACTCTTGGGGTGCCCTGCACAGGGCTAGGAGTTGGACTCCGTGACCCTGATGGGTCCCTTCCAGCTCAGCATTTGATTCTATAATAAAAGGAAGGACCTGTCTAGTTTATTGGCTCTAGAGTGTTTTTGCCCTTTAGCTCCCAGACCATGAGAGCTGTGTTCAGCCCAACATCACAGCAGAGAAGTGTCAGTGTTTCTAGGAATCAGGCAAACTCATTTTATTTTCATTTTCTAATTAATGTTAAATCTGAGTCAGTAACTAGTACACTCCTAACTTTTGGCTAACTTCTGAACATCCATTTGACCTAAAAAATGAGGCGGAAGTCCGTAGAAATTACAAATTTCTACTGAGAACAAGTGAAAAACTCCAAGACAAGTGTAGAGACAAAATCAGAAGGACCTAGGTGGAATTCGAGCTGTAATGAGCCAGAAGTTGGCATGCAGTTATTGTGCATACACTGTTAGCAGAGGGGAGACATGGAACAATTTAATCTAGCATTCAACAGTAAGAAAAATAATAATAATAATAATAATAATGTTGAGAAAAATGAGGGATTTGATGCTATTTTTATCTTCCCTAAAAGCTTAACTGTTGGATATTAAATATGATTAGGAAGGATGTACAAGAATTAAGAACATATCATGGAAATAAAAGCTTAGAAAATGCTCAGATAAATCAAATTACAAATTATAAAGAAGGTATCGGGATTTGGTGAAAATAACATTTGGGTACTTCAAGAACTAGCTAAAGCAGTTTAAAACAGTAGCTATTCTCTTTCTTCTCCTTTGTGGATAGTAATGTGAATAGTAATTTTTCCATTAAACTGGAAAATACCAAACAATTATGACTCCGTTTTAAAATGGGAAAAGGAAGAAGAAGGGAATTGTGGACCAGTCAGCTGGACCTCTATTTCAGGAAGATTCTGAAACAAATGATCACACAGTTGTAAATGCTTGATAAAGGAATGAAGCCAATGTGGATTTCTGAAGAAAAAACAACATTAGAGTTAACTGTTTCCTCCTGTGGTATCTTATGGCGTGTCTTGTGGACAGGGAAAAGCTGTGGAGGATAGGTAACTTGACTTTGGGTAGGTAAAAGGTAGGTAAGGGCTTTGATATGTTATGACAATACTCAGATACTAAAAGAAATTTGCTTTGGAAAAAAATACGGGAAGCAAGATTAGGATTTGTGTTTTTACTGCATTTAATTAATCATCAATAGTAGCTTTTTGTTAAATAGAACTCTTGAATGGGATTCTTCCGTGATCTGTGCAGGATATGATACTTGTGCAATGTTTTCATAAGAATTTGGATGAGGAAATATTAATATCCTTATTAAATTTGCAGATAAAACCATCTGCTGAGGGACTGTAGGCATATAGCCTAGGATTACAGTTCAGATAATTTTGGCAAGTCAAAAGATCTGAAAAACAGGATAACTTTTGGTACAGACGTATGCAGATTTACAGTCAGGATTAATCAAATGGCCAGGGAGTGGAGGAGGAATGCTTACTTCAACAGCAGGAGGAAGGTCTGGAGGCTAAGTTGGGTATGTCACCAGTGTCATGCTGTGTGAGTGGAGAAAGCAAATGCTCTCTATAAACAGGATTGTTTCTGTAAAATGGGATGATGCTTTGGTACCCTTCAGTTGGAGTACTGTCCCTAGTTTTGGGTATCACATTTCAGGGAGAGTGTAGATCAGTTGATGATGACTAGAAAGCAGGAAGAAATACCAAAGGTTTAAAAACTGAGGAAAAGTTGCAGGAATTTGTATGTAGATTATAGGTGGTATTCCTAATTTGGTTTTAAATGGTTGTGCTTTTGAGCCCTCTTATCATTTAAGGCAGTTGTTTAACTCATGATGACTGCTAAGGATCTTTCAGTAGAGTTGGAACCATCTGGATCTCACTTATATCAGCTTTCATTTATAAATATTTCCTCTTTTTTGAGAGGGAGTGAGCACAAGAATGAGAGCTTTAGGGACTTCGTGACTTGTAGCTGCAGATTACAATTTGGCTGGGAAAATCTACAAGACCTGGGAAATAAATATCATTGCCCTCCTGTTCTCCCAGGGATTGAATTAAAGATTTGAAAGTCACCACTGGCAGTGGTAACTTTCTTCCATCCAACAGCATCCTATTCCTGCTCCCTAAGCATGACCCTGGCATTTGTTTGCTGGTTCAGTTGCTTTTAGCATACTTGCTCTGGAGAAACTGGCCATAATGACAGCTTTGCTTTGGAGTGTAACCTTTTTGATCTGGGTAGAGCTGCAGCACCGTGGGATAGTTTTTTTTCTCTGCTCATGTTTACTAACAAGCTCTGACTCTTACAGTCTTCATTAATAAACTGGATTTTGCATGCCACTGAGAAGTTATGAGAGTTGGAGCTCTAATACAGTAAAAGCAAAACAAAACATAACTTCAGTGCTGGTATTGCAATAATTCTGTTTTGGAAAAATGAGCACAGTTTCCTCATATCTGTCAATTACACACATACAACCTCAATATTCACATATTTATAGTACTTCAGAAGATTCTGTTTACATTTATCTTTGGTTTGATTTGTCTTTCTGTCACTGTTTCCAATGTCCTTCCTGGTGTGTTCCAACTAATCCAATTTCCTAATTGATCTGGAAGTTAAGTGCATGGGGAAAATCTGTTACATCCACAAAGGTCATGCCAACCACAGAGAATTGGATTTTTACTAAATTGCAAAAGCTTTTAAATCAGTCTTACAGCAAGTACCTCATTTCAACCTTATCCATGGAGGGATGATGTGTCCATATAATTCTGAAAACCTCACATAGGAGAACTAAGTGTCTCTGTTATGTCTTGTTTTTTGACAGAGAAAAGGAGCAACTGAACACGCTGCTGCAGGTGGCCCAGGTAAGTTTATCAGTTGTTCTTTTCACATGTTTTTTGGTGAATATTTGTGAAGAGTCCTTCATTGCCTCCACTTTGCCAGGATACTGATACTGTTATTGTGGTAATGCTATTCAAAAAAATGGGCTTTGTTCACTAAAAACCTGCAGGTGTTTGGCTTTGGCAGAGGTGCATAAGAGTCAACAAGGTAGGACTTTTTTCAAGGCTCTTGTATGAGCTTGCATTGGTTCTATTTGAAAATTTCCATATTGAACATGCAGCATCCTATTTTTATCTCTACTGCTTGAGCTTGTTAGATAACCTTGTGATGTGCTACACTGTGACAGTCTGTTTTGCTGGATTATTGCCTGTAACAGCCAAAATAAGAGTGCAGCCAACTGCTGCCATGGCTAAAATAAACCCCTTGTAACTGATCTAATTGTTGGTGTTTGACATACTGAAGAGCAGACCACCTACCCTGAAGTCTGTGAACGTGGCTGTGTATCTCATTGGTTTTTTCCTCATACCACTTGTTCCCCGGTTTCAGACCATCTTTATTCAGGAGAGGTTAGAAGCCTAGAAATGCATTCATCCACAAGTAAGGGTCAAGTAGAGAACAAGTAACAAGGTAACTAAAGAAAAAAGGATTAAGGCTTAAAAGGGCCAATATATTGACAGCATTGTCATAAGACCTATCAGAAGGTACATGAAATCCTGTTGGAATTTAGTTTTACATTTTTTCATGTGTGTATCTGTTCTTTCATGTTTATGTTTTCAATATCCTCTGTGGAGGGTGTTTGTCCTAAACATCAGTGAAAGTTACCAGTATCTTCCAATTATTATGTATCTGCTAGAAATTTTCTGTTACTTCAGTGTAGAGAGTTGAGTAAGACGCAGCCTTCAGCAGTCAGCCATCGGCCATCTAGTCATGCTAAAGAATGCCAAGAAATTCTGGGTGGAGTTTTGTTGGACTGTGGTTGGAGTGGATACAGTCCTGCTTCATGCAAATGTCCCTTCTAAGTTCAGATTCTGATGATCAGATCCTCATTTCAGGAAACAATGAAATTTCCAGACCTCTTAATCAATTTCTGGGATATCTTCAGCTCTTAAGTAGTCTATGCATATATGTATTCATATATAGTAGCTTCCTCCTATATTTGAGTTCAAAAAGAGAAAATGGACTTTCAAGCTGCTTTTATCCAAGTTGCAGTGTACAGTGACCAACAGATAGAGAGGCTTTTCTAAAAATTCACTGAACCCAGTGATCTTCTTTGTATGATTCATAATGGAGGTAGATTTCTGGGAAAAAGGAGGTACCTTCAGATCCAGTAGCTCTACCTTTAGCTTTTACACCATGAGTGATTGCAGGATGCTTGAAGTCATCTTTCTGCAGATGGTAAGTACAAGGCAAGCACAGGAGACAGGAAGAATGAAAGGTAGGTCCAGGCAAGGAACACAGGTTGAAGAAAGTTCTTTAACACTGTTCTAAATTCTTTAAGGTGGAAAAAGTAAACACTGAGGAGGTGGATATTCCCCTGCAAGAAGAAGAGAGACGTCAGATGGAGGAGATCTTAAGACTGGAGAAGGAGATTGAAAAGTTGCAGCAACAGAAAGAGGATCACATGTCTGTCATCTCTGAAGACACCAGGAATGAAATCTATCGGCAGCGAGAAGAAGAGATACAGAGGTTGGAAAAAGAGGCATCAAGGGTTGCCCAGGAATTCTTGGAACTGCTGGATTTTGGCAATCTGGACGAAAGTGTGCAAAACTTAGAGCACTCACTTTCTAGTGAGGGGACACTCAACATTGACTGCAGCCTGGTGGCACCACTGGCTGAAGAAGAAGTGGATGAGGGCTTTCATGCCGATGATGAAGGACGACCAGCTTCCTGTTTGGTGGTCTCAAATCAGCATGGCACAAGAAACAGTGGTAACTACTCAAAGGAGGTTGCAAACACAAGCCTTTTGCATCTCCAGAGGGAAGTGGGAGAGGTTGCCCCTGCTCCAGGCCTGCCTGTGGAAAGAACCCCTAGCCTCAAGGAGCAGAGAGCCCTATCTGGCCCAGCAGAAAGCATTTACAGCACTGTGTCTGATACACAGAGGAGTAACAGTGGAGAGGCAGGAGAGCCCATTTACACCTCCCCCCCAGATGTGGAGTCTGACTATGACCATGAGGAGTTTGATGGCTATGGAGATGCAGGCAATGCCTCAGCTGAGCCTCTGAATGATGAGGAGGGTCTGAGACACTCGCACGGTACCAGCCTGGACTCCAACCGTGGCAGCCTGGACTCGGTGAGAAACTTTCCCTTCACCTTTCTGGACATCAGTGTGACTTTGTTGGTGCTTATAACATCTTTGCCTTCTTACTGAATGCCTGCTAACTCTGGGTATAGTTGCTAATATATAACTCTCTCTTATATCAATAATCAGCTTGAAAAAAAAGGGAAGAGTCATAGATAGGCTGAAGGCCAGGGGGCTTGTGATTGTTTGGTGTCTGCTGGCACACGAGCTAGTACACATGTACCTATTTTAGATTGTTTTCATTGCCATGAAACATTGATGTAACACCCTTTAGGAGGAAGGAAAGCAAACAACTGGTATTTTGTGGGTATCCTCTACTTTAGAGAGATTTCACAGAAGGTACCTAAGGTCCCAATGTGCAATGACAAGAGGAAATGGGAAAGGCTGACGTTTGATTTTTCTCCATCACTGAAACTTCTCTTGGTCTAGGGCTGTTCAGAGTCAAGGGTTTATTTTCAGCTGCTGTGTACAAGTTAAGCTACTCTAAAGCTGGAAGAAATTAACTGTGTTGATTGCACTGAGTCCCAGTGGACACAGCCAGGGTCACTGAACCTTTTCATTCCTGCTGCAGGGACAATGACAGCATGGTAAAGCTGGACTATTGGCCTGACTCTTCAGCATCTCAGTTTAGATCCCACACTGAGTCTGGACTTCCTGAGTGCTCTCAGGCCAGCTGCTTAATAATGCAATGATAAATCCCCTTACAGGACAGGACGTCAAAGCCCACATAAGATTGTGAGGACTTCAGGTGTGAAGACAATGACAGCAACAAAAATACTTCAAATAAATGATATCCCTGAGAAGAGACAGTTGAACTACAAAATATCTTTTAGAATACTATTGATTTTTTATTTTATTTAGGAGCTCAATTTACTTTCTTCAGTATGTTTTTCCAGTGACAGGTTGTGACTGTTCTTAAAAAAGTTGCATGATTGTCTTGTTTGCATTTCCCTAATGTCAGCTGCCAGCCATCAGAATTTTTTATGTGATCTGCTTGAGTAAAGGTACCTTCTCTGTGGGCAGGTAATCACAGATCACTGTCAGGTAATCTTCAAATCATGAATCATTCTGTCACAGCTTAGGCTGATTTCTACCATTCTTCTTAAAACACAAATGGAATTGGAGGATTTTATTTGGCTCATCAGTGAGTAAGACTAATGAAAAAGCCAGTTGATACTTTGTCATAGTGTGAGCCCCAGGAAGCAATAACCATAGCTGAGTCAAGATCCCATCAGTAGCTGCTGTTCCAAGACTACCTGGTTTTTGAAACTTAATGCCAAGGGAGAGAATGAATGAGTGGACCAGGGATGAGACAAAAGAGGGTGACGGAGAGAAGACAGAAGGGGAAATGAAAAGAAGCAATGCATTTGAGGAAGGAAAAGTCTAAGGAACTGCCTTCATTAGTATTAAATTAATAAAGCAAATCGAAGGAAATTGTATTTAAGGTAAAGGGAATGATTTTGTGTGTGAAGTACTTTCTTATGGCTGAGGACCTTTATCTGTTGGAGAACAGAGATGAGTAAATTCAGTACTATTATTTCAGTAATTCGGATTGATATTTTTAGGGTTCAGCTATCCTGGATTCTGCTTTTTTCCCTAATCAACCCAAAGTAATTTCCTTGCTGGAATTAAACCCTGTTCCATCTTGTCTGGCACTGTGGCTTTTCTGCCAGGAAAATCAGAAAACTTCTCCAAAATGAAAACTTCTCTCTTAATCCCATCAAATTAGAATTTGCAAGGTGGGCTCTGCCTTGAAACGGGAAGTTTTGTTACTTCAGGGAACTGGAACTTTCTAGCCATGTCCACTGCTCTCCTTTCAGATGAGAATTCTGTGCTCTTGCTTTAGGCATTAATGGGTAAGCTGTCAAGCCTCTACTTTTACTGTAGTGCTTTTTTTGCAAAGGGACTTTGTGTAGTTTTACACCTCCTGATCATGTGACTTCTCTAACCTTGTTAATTGCTCCAGGCCTCCTGTGACAGGAGAACCCAAGTAGCCTATATCTCTTCTTTTTTCTTTAGTTTCTGGAGAGTGAAGAAGAAGTGGATGTTTACATTGATACAGATGAGGAGTTTTGTAATGGACGAGTCACAATCTTCAATGGCTCAGGGCCGCCCTATTTTCACAGTTACCTCTACATGAAAGGTAAGTGGATTTTGCCAAAACCATAGATGGATGGAATCCAGGAAACCTGCTTTCTTCTTCTGTTTGTCCAGAATCGTCATTTTTATTTGCTCTTAGTTCTCAGTTTATTCTCCTTTTTTTTTTTCTTTTTTTTTTTTTTTTAAAAACAACAAATAAAGAGATAGGAGCTGGGTGTCAGGAATATCTTTGCCACTGAGACTTAATTATGCCTATGTGATTCATTCTCAGCTACGAAACTGAAGTCAGAATAAAAATACTTGAGTACTGTGTATATATCTCTATTTTTCTTTTGTTTTACTAGCTTTGTTTTTTTCTATGTTTGAAATTAGGCACAACTTTGTTTCTCTCCTTCAGTTTGTTTGTTTGATGTAGGAGCTGAAGTGGCCACTGCTCTTGCCCAGGAGTGGGATCAGAATGGAAGCATGGCCCCTGTTGCACGCCTGCTGTAGCTTTGCTCCCTTGCTTTTGCAGGAGGTCTCATGAACCCGTGGCGGCGGCGCTGGTGTGTCCTGAAGAACGAGGCCTTCATGTGGTTCCGCACCAAGCAGGAGGCTCTGAAGTCGGGCTGGCTCTACAAAAAGGGCGGGGGGATGTCAACGCTTTCCCGCCGCAACTGGAAACGCCGCTGGTTTGTGCTTCGAGAATCCAAGCTGATGTACTTTGAGAATGATAGTGAGGAAAAGCTGAAGGGGACTATTGATATCAGAAGGGCAAAGTGAGTGCAAAACTAAATCCCTTTGATCCCTAGTATTCACTCTAAATCAGTAGTGATGGGTCCAGTGCTGCTGTTCATTGGCCTGTGTATCTCCCATGGTGCTTGGAGAATCAGAAATGAAGGAGAAGACAATTACTGCGTCTAGTTTTACTCTGGAGGGAGTCTGCAATTACTTGATAGTTCTTTTCCCAGTCTTGCATTTCATAATCCAGCAGAAGCTCTTTCCAAGCCATGGATGGAGCCAGACCAGGAGGGGCTAATTAACTACATGCCCCATGCATTCTCTCCTACCCAGACTCCATCTGTTTTCTGGCTTCTCCAGGCATTTCACAGAGGTATTATGAAGCTCACAGCGGGATTTGAATTTGGCAGCATGTACTGTGCCTTTTCCTGAGTCCTGAATGCTCTTTCTGCTGCCATAGTCAATTCCTCAGCTCCTGCTGTAAGGAAGGACAGACTGGTCAGCTGTTAGTGTTATGCTGACCTGTGAAGTGCCAAAAAGAATGGCGCACCCAACTTCATAAACAGATCTCTGTATAAACCTCCCTGTTACCTCTTCTTCCATTTAGTCTGCTGTTGTCTTGAAAATCCATGTAATGCCTTAAGCTTTGGTTTTTAACTGTACAGCTCTTTTTAAACATCTTGATGTGTATTGGCGGAATTTTGTGTTTCTGTCAGAGTTACAAGCCATCTGAACCAGTGATTTCCCTTCTGTGTGGTGAAGGGTATGATGTGAAAGAATCGACCAGATGGAATTCAGGCCTGTGAAAGGTTTTCAGCTTTGGCTCTTGTGCTTTTTTGTGTTCCAGAGAGATTGTGGATATTCATGAAAAGGAGAATGCCTTGGACATTGTGACAGAAGACCGAGTTTACCACATTGTTGCAGAGTCACCAGAAGATGCCAGGTACAACAGGGAGATTTTGTTGGGTTTGTTTATTCAGTGCAGATCTGACCCAGCTTCTCATGGGAGAGTTTGAGAAAGATAATCAATTCCCTTTTGCTGGAGAAAAGGGGGGATTTGTTCCAGAGTGTCATTTCATGCTTCCTGGGATGCATCACACCTACTTTGGGTGCTTGGTGTTACAGCTACCAAGGTTGTGGTCCAGTCTGCCAGTCACAGGACTGCCAGCTTCTCATGTGGCTGTGAGCATGCTGAATTCAAGGGTTACTTCAGCAGACACACAAACCTTAATATAAACTGGAACATCTAATAGCTGATTTATTTATTTAATGGAATCTTGAATCAAACAAAAAGTCTATTCATGTGTCTGTAAATGATTGCGAGAGCGGCTGGGTTTTATCCAGGAGACAGAAAAAAGGCTGCAGCTTATCAGAGTCTGTAGTGTCATCTGATAAAATCTTCCCAGTGCAAAGCAAACAAGTGACTCATGTCCTTCCTTCTTGGCATCCTGGCCAGACAGTGGGAATCAGTTGTTTAAGGGCAGGTTGGACAACCTGTCCTGGCTATGCCAAGCCAGGTTAAGAGGTTATTGTCCCCAGCCACTCATGTCTTCCCATTTTTACCAAGGCTTCTGCTCTCTCAGCCTGGACAGTGTAACTATTTCTCTGATCTACTGATTCTGTGAAGTTATTTAGGGTATATTATTATTTTGATGTGGGGAGAGAAAGGGGGAAGGTGTTTGGATACAATTTAACAGAAATAGACTTAAGAACAGCCACATGGACAAGAAATGGGAAAATTTAGGGAGCAGTAGTGGCAGGAACAGTAACTTATTAACCCAGAACTTCCACAACTGCAGTAGGCATGCCCTAAGATAACACTGCAGAATTGTTAGGATGAGTGTAAACCAAATGTGGCCTCTGTCTATGCCCTATCAGTCTCTGTTCTGGGGGAGAAGAAAGCACCAACACTAGCAGTAGCAAAGGGCAGATTAGCAGATGTTGCAGAGTATCCAGTTTGAGAGTCCTCCATGAAGTAAGGATGTTTGCTGATCTCACTGGAAGCTGCAGATAACAATCTGCTTTTTCTGCATCAGTGATTAGCCTCCAGATATGTCTGTAAGAGAAGCCCTTTCACAGACAAAACTCTCCACCATATTCACTTATAAACAAACCCATGATTAATTGCCAGCCCTATGACTTTCAAGTTTATTAGCAGATCAGAGAGACTAATCAAGAAGGCTCCTAGGCGTCTCTAGGACTCTAGTCCAGGAGAATTCCCAGCTCACCCTGTTTTTGCAAGTGCTGTATGCTCTTCTCAGTCTGCTGACATGGGCTCCTTGTAAAGCTGCTACCTACTTAGAGTTCCTTGAATAACAAGTGGAAAAGTGGATTTTGCAGGAGCAGCTGTGAGTGGGTTGAAGAACGTGCACAGAATTTTCATGGATAAATAAGGAGAAAAGAAGACATTGGAATCTGGTATGATCAGCCCAAGAGTTATGTTGTGACATAGTATTCAGGAAATAATGAATGAAGAAATTTTCCCAGTGGCATCTTTCCAGGTTCCTTGATCATGTTCTCAAGCCAGTTTCACTACTGAAAGTTTAACTCTGATTCTGTTTTGATTGGCAGCGGTTGGTTTAACGTCCTGAGCCGAGTACACAGCGCTACAGCACAGCAGCTGAGGGAAATGCAGGATGAACAGGCCAACCCAAAGAATGCTGTGGTGAGTTACTGTGCAACCAGCCTGTGGGCATGCTTGGAGCCCTCTGTGTTTAACTGTTTGTGCGTGTTTTTCCAGCACATGTGGTGCTGTACTTCTTAAGCAGTGTAAAAAAGTTGGACATTCGTAGTTAGAAAGAAACAGCAAAGCTGGTAGCAAAGAGAGTAAGGAGTGGGGAGCATGGTGCTTGTTGTGGGTTGCTCAGCTTGATCACAGACAGCTCTTTTCTGTTGGAGGAGAAGAGGGAGGCTGCCTCCAGCAGATAAAATGTCTTTGGATGAGACTCGTCTGGGTCACAGTTATTCCAGACAGAAGATAGCAGCTGGGAAGAATGGTGTATTTATGTATTTTGCCAGTACAGTGATAATAGCTAAGGTTATTTCAGACCTTCATAATACTCTCTGGAAAATTTTAACTGTGTTTCCTCCTGTCCTGTGCAGCCCCTTGCATATCTTAGGCTGTTTAGGGAGTAAAGATGACTCAATTGTGCCTTCCTCATGTGTTCATTTCTACTCAAGCTATTGGAATCCAGAGGAATGGTTTCAATTCCAATCCTAATCATAGAGGAGAACACCTGTAATCTAAAATGCAATCTGTGTCTTCTTCACTCTACAGGGAACCCTGGATGTTGGGCTTATTGACTCTGTCTGTGCCTCAGACAGTCCTGATAGGTAGGTACAGTAATCTGACCATCTCTTAAATCAGAAACTCCCTGCAATCTTTTGGTGGGTTGGTCCAGATTTCCTTTGGGGTTTGTATTTGTTTAAACTTACACATCTTTTTCTCCAAACAAATAAACATAGCTGAAATCTTTAGCTTGTTTCAAGCAATGTCACCTCATGGGCATGAAGTCCGTATATACATTGTCTTCGAGTCAGAGTTTCTCCTTCAGCTCCTAAAAGTGAAAACAGCATAATCTCAATGCCAAAATCTATTGCCAGCGCTGAACAAATATGTCCAACAAAAGTAGCACTTCCATTTTTTCAAGAGTAATTTTGAGTTAATCTTGTAAATTTAGGGGAAAGAAACAGCATTGTGGAAGAATAATGGATGAATTTAGAAATCTGTATTACTCTTGATATCTTTGCAGTGCAACAGAGCACAGACCTTTACTTAGTTTTAGAGAAGAGATGATGGGATTTCATATCACTTTATTGTTTATATTATATGTTAACATTTAATTATTTCCAACATATTAACAGGTTCAGCCAGGGCAAAGATATTCACCACAGTGCTGAAGTAAAATGTTAGCTATTAAGTTATTTATCTCTGTGGTCTGGGGACAGAGCTCTGCGCTCTGACACGGGTTGCTAGGACTTTGTTTTTAGTAGTTTAGAAAATTCATTTCAAATGTGAACTAAGATTTCACTGATGAAGACATTTTAGGCAGTTCTCAGCCTGTACTCCTCATAATTAATCTGTGAACCAGTGAAAACTAGGAACAAATAGTAAGCTGAACAGTCAGAATTTGTTTATGTATGTGCTGAGGTATGCTTTTCTGGAATATCAGTGTTTGAAGCAATATTAAACAAATTCTGAGGAGAATGCTTATTCTCAACCAACATTTTTATGCAGCTTATTTTCCATAGGCTTTGCATTTTTCTAACAGAGCTTGATTGCACTTTTTGCTTCATACTTGCATTCTACTTTTCAATTTCTCTGTTTTCTCATAGAAATCTGGTTTTGCTTTCAAAGCCTTATGAGTCTATCCTCTTGGAACTGGTCTTACTTATATTTTTCTGTTTTCCTGTAAAGCATCGATTCTGTACAGAATTGCGAGTATTCTTTTAGTAAGATACAGTTGCAAAAAAAGGACAAAGTCATCCAGAAGCAACACAACAGTTTTTCCTGTGTTTTGTTAGGTTCAGCTCATCCTTTCTAAAACCAGTCTCAAACATGTTTCAGCTGATCTTACTGAGATCTGTGTTTGCTATTGCATCACTGATTTTACTAAGTATGAGGAGAATTGGCTCTACCAGCTCATCCCAGTGGTACAAGCACTTACTCCAATCAAACTCCTTTGCTAATGAGCCAAGGACATTTTACAGATGTTTTTTACTTTTTATCTAATTAGTATTTTCTAGTCTCTATTTTGAAAGATATTTAATTTCGTTTAGTTGGTCTCTGCATTCATCAGTTGACAGAGCAACTGAATAAGAGATGATCTTAAGTATTTCTGGATTCTTCTGTAGTTTGTATTCAGAAAGTCTTTCTGTATATGGGAAGGTAAAAAGCATGACTTTGGGTGTGCTGTGAGTTATTTGCAAGCTTATGACTAATTTTAATGCTTTTGTTCTCTGGCAGACCGAATTCTTTTGTGATCATCACAGCCAATCGTGTGATTCACTGCAACAGCGACACTCCTGAGGAAATGCATCACTGGATCTCCCTGCTGCAGAAACCCAAAGGCGAATCCAAGGTCGATGGCCAGGAATTCCTTGTGAGAGGTGAAAGGAAATACACACAATTACATGTGAAACTTGTCTTCTGCTTATAATCTGACAGGGAGATTTGATTGTTGCTAGCTCAGTCTAGGGTTTAGCTGCTCCCCAAAAACTGTCATTCTCTGCTTCCCTCTACCTTCCTGCCTGCAGCTTGCCATGTCACTTGTGTGGTAGCCCTGGCTCTTTTCTAATTCCCTGCCAGGTGGAGAAGAAATAAGTGCTTAATTTGTTTAATTTTCTGATGGTAGTTGTAGCCTATTTAAACATGTCTGGCAAATACCACCAGGGAACAGGAAGGAGCATGGCTGCTGGTGAGGAGCAGCTGGCTGAGATGGACTATAACTTGACACTGTGGCTTTTGTTGGCAGCTCAGTTCCTTCTGACACCTGTCATGTAGAGAGGGAGGGAGAGAGATCTTTGTGGGATTGCTGCTGTCCTCAGCTAAATTAACCTGATTATGGTTGACATAGTGAGGTGAGAAAAATTCTCTGAGCTTGAGCAAAAGGTTTAAATTGCATCTTTAGTCAGAGCTTAGTTGAAGATGGCAGAACATGAGTAGGAATCACACATATATTTCAAAATACCCATTTGTCTTAAATATTTTTACATTTCCTCTGTAGTTTGAGCTTATCACATGGTCTTAAATGTATGAAGACACTCCTGATCCAGTCTGTGAAAATCAAGTGCTTGACCAAATTGCCTTGCATCTTCCAGAAATGTCTATGAAGGAGTAAAGGTCCTAGAGTGCTCATGGCAAGGCAGAAGGACAGGAAGATATGGGTCACCAAAATACGGGAAAAGCCTTCAACCCTTGTCTTAAAAATTTCAAGGAGATTGAATGATACAAAGGAGACTATAAGACAACAGTTTGAGTACCTTAACTTCAAAATACTTAATTGCAAGGCAACAGTTCCTTTTATCTGATATTGTTCATTAGTCCAAGAAAAAAATGAATGATCCTTTGCAGAGTATGCTCTGCTTTTCATAATAAGATGTCTGTGTGACAGCAGAGTAACCATGAAGGCATATATATTCAGGAAGGTCTATCTCTATATTTTCTTTATATGGAGGCTCTTGGTTCAGTCCCATATTTTTTGAACATTTTGCCTTGTGGGTGGACGTGGCTTTTTACACCTCTGAGTAGAAAATTATCTTTTTGACAGCTTTAGCAATGCAGGCTGTAGTTTTTTTTTTCTGTTGAAGTATTGAATTTTCTTAATCTTCTTTTTCTTCCCTTATTTTGCGACAAATCTAAAATGACAGTGAAATTGTTTATCCAGACCATGGGAGCAAGAGTAATGACATGTTTGTGTTTCTGTGCTAGGCTGGCTTCATAAGGAGGTTCAGAGCAGCAACAAGATGTCCTCTCTGAAGATGAAGAAGCGCTGGTTTGTTCTGACAAACACTGCCCTCGACTACTACAAGTCATCCGAGCGCACGGCTGCCAAGCTCGGGACACTCGTGCTCAACAGCCTTTGCTCTGTAGTGCAGCCCGATGAGAGGGTCTTCAAAGACACAGGTGAGAGGGGACAGGGGTGAAGGGCAGACTCCAGGTGTGCAGTTCCTCAAGAAGGGTTGGGGCATGACTGTAGTGGTGTGTCATGTTGAGAAGGCAGCCTTGATGTCATCTGAGGCTTTGTGTGTGGCTACAAACATCTCTGCCCATGGAAACTGTAAGAGAATTTGCCCAGTGTGCAAAGGCATAAGTGCCTCACACCTGGTGGAGATACACAGTGCTGATGTTCCTCACTGAGTAGAGTCACTGCTTATCTCAGTGTTCCCCAAGCAGGGTAACAGGTGTGAGTTCTTGTAGTTGACACTAATTATTGGAACATCTCCAGAACCGGCACATTTGTCTCTGGGGTCAGTGTTAACCTCTTAAATAGCAGCCATCCCATGCACTGTAAGGGATGTAAGTGCATGTGTTATGGCATCACTAAACCCGATAGAAAAAAAAGATGGCAAAGGCCTGTGTTGCTTTCTGTGCAACATGACAGAGTTCTGGGAAGACAGGATCAACCACGATCCTCCATTGCTTGCTTTAGGAGTTTGGAAGGGAACCCAGGTTACGGGATAAAGGGTGAATCTCCAATACAAAGATTGTGAACCTTAGAAAAAGACTTGAAAAACTGGACATTAGAGTACTGGAGTTGTTTGGGATACCTTTTAAAGAGGCTGGAAGTATTTAGTAAAGTGAGATGAAATTTATTCTGCTCATTTACAAGAAAGTGTCCACATTTTTGGTATCAACAGATGTCTAGGGCTGCCTTTAGCAGATAGACTTGCTGTCACCTTGACGCGTTCTCTCAGATTGTCAAACATATATTTTTAAAAGTTTTGAGAGTTGATTTAGCAATCTAACTAGGTGCTGTGTCAGTTTGCCATATGACCACAGCTTGCTTGTGGTCGTTTTCTAAGTGATTAACAGGACAGTGTAGTTCAAATGCTGTCTGTGAAAGTGAGCTGCCTGGTTAGCAGGCAAGGGGTCAGGTTACACTGCAAGGTACTTGGCATCTTGGAAAGCTGTCTTTGTACCTAAGTCTGGATGGGACTTTCCTATTGATAAATCTGTTTGGGGAATGGGGATGTTAATGTCTACCTAGTGGATTTTCACCAGACACACCATATGTTGCTATGAAAGCAGCAAGGGTTTTTCATCAGCCACAAGCTACAGGCAAAAAGAATCCATGATCTCTTAATAATCAAGTCCAACCGTTAGCCTAATATTGTCAAGTCCGCCAGTAAGTCATGTCTCTAAGTGCCACATCTACACTTCTTCAAATGCCTCCAGGGATGGTGATTCAACCACTTCTCTGGACAGTCTGTTGACAGCCCTTTCCTCTTATCCTATCCTTTGTTACTTGGGAGAAGGGACAGACCTCCACCTGGTTACATCCTCCTTTCAGGTAGTTGTACATAGTAATCAGGTGCCTTTTGAGCCTTATTTTCTCCAAGCTAAACACCCCCAGCTCCCTCAGCCACCCCTCACTTGTGCTCCAGACCCTTCCCCATCTCCATTGCTCTCCTTGCTACCCAAGATGATCTGCTCCATAACCTTCCCCAGTATCGAGGCCGGACTGACAGACCTCTAGTTCCTCAGATTCTCCTTTTGGCCCATTTTTAGGTGGATGTCACATTTGCTAACCTCTAGTCAGGTACACAGTATGGAAGCCAGTTTCACCTTCCAGCTTTGTTTCCACCTTTGTTTCTCCCCAGGCTACTGGAACATCATAGTCCATGGGCGGAAGCACTCCTACAGACTGTACACGAAGCTGCTGAACGAAGCCATGCGCTGGGCCTCTGCCATCCAGGGTGTCATTGACAGCAAAGTTCCCATAGAAACACCTACACAGCAGCTCATTCGTGACATCAGGGTAGGTGGCATCCTGTTAATTCCCACATGAGATGGGAGCAGCCAGACCACCGCTGGCCTAACCAGTCTGAGAGTGTGGAAAAAAAATGGGGTTGCCGTCTTAAGGGGAAAATTAAAAAGAGTAAAAAAAGAAATTTAGACAACTGTGCAACAAAAGAAATCAAATATTGCCCCAATTTTACTTTGTCAACTGATCTAAGTCTAGACTACAAATGTGCAGTTAAAAATTGAATGCAGGATTACATCATCAAGTATTTGCAAATTTCTGCTCCATCCTTTCCGCTCCTAAGCATCCTCCAGACACAAATGCAAAAAAATCCATTCCTGCCAGCCATCTGACTTTGATGTACCTTGAAGTTCTCTTCATATCTTAGGCTTTTGTGGCTAAATATCAGAGTAAAGGATGGAAAGACAATATCCTTCAAAATAGCAGAAATTTTATCACAGGAATAATTTTTGAGAGGAAACTTGCCAGAAACTTTGGCAAATGAACCTAGAATCATCTAAGAAGACACAGCAAGGCAAATTTCAGAAGAAATGTGTTTGTGATGAACTCTAAACTTGATGCAATTAGATTGTTCATATTTAGGAAGAGCTGAGAGTGATTGTAGAGAATCTTGGAAAACTTCAGCTCAGAGTTCAAGGACAAATGGAACATTATGTATTGCTAGGGAAGGAGTCTAGGACAAAATGCAGAATGTGATCCAGTGTGTATGGTAGTGACAGGCTCAGATTTTGAACACCATGGAGCATTTTGGATGTTCATTCTGTAAACACATACAGTACAACCAGACAAGTTGACAACAGGCTCGTTATTACACTCTGAAAAGGGTTGATCTGTGGTCAGAAAGTCCATTAGCTGTGCCCTGTTGAAAACTTGAAGGACATAGGAGAGAGGAATCATGCCATATATATTACACAAGCCCTGCTTGAAGGCAAGATTCTGTGCCTGGTGGCCTGTGGGATGATGCAGCATGGCTGTTCTTGTGTTTCATTTTCAGAAATAATGTACAGGGTGATTTTTAGATACAGATAATGCTTTGATCACTTAGTCCCCCTAGGCACCCCCAGAAATTTAGACCAAGGTTGTTGAGCTTGAACCTAAATGTATGAGTGCGTCTCACAAAAGAATGTTCCTATTTGAGGATAATTTTTTTTGTTTCTTTTCCAGGAAAACAGCACAAACTTTGAAGTAGTGGAACAGACGTATAGGAGGAACCCAATCTTGAGATACACCCAGCACCCCTTGCATTCCCCACTGCTCCCACTGCCATATGGAGATGTCAGTGTCAACCGTAAGTATTTTACCCAAGGCACAGGATCCACTCACGTTTTGAGGGTCAGTGAGGCGCCTGTAAGCTCTCTCTGTGCAGGTGAAGTGTTTGGGGCAATGTAGCCCACAGGGTTCAGGGAGGGACCAATCCTTTTCTCTTTCCCTTCTCTGGAGTGTGTTCCATGTCCACTGCCTGTTACCATGGGATCTCTGAATCTTAAAGTAAATGGGGGCAGATACTTCCATCATCCATCCAGGGGACATGCAGCCTGTCATTCTTCACCCACAGCTGGGTTGCAAGTGACTCCAGAAGAAATACTACAATAGGATTACATCATGCAGCTGGCAGTGGGGTAGTATTTCTGCAGAAGCTGCTGTAAAACCAGACTAAATTACTACATTTTTTAAATGTGTCAGAAGCATGAAAGAGCTAGAGTGATGAGCCGCAAGAAAACTGAAGTGATTTGCTGATGATTACAGACTGTTTGACATATTAAAACTGAAAGCTGATGAAGAACTATAGAAGAAGGTTTCATGTGGAGTGACTAAGCCACAGAATCTTTTAAGAAATTAATTTCAGTCAAAGCAATGTATATGAGAAAAACAGTCTGCCACAACAGGTAGTAATCTAGCTGTGCTTAGGAAAGTGAACATCAATTTACATAGCTTTATGAAAATGTCATGAGTACAGAAACAAAACAGCTAATGTAAGGTTTTGAAAGCTTAGAAAAGGAAAAATAAAGTCTCTGTGCAGCTGTATATATATTGTGTACCTGCATCTTGAGTATAGGATACAGTTTTGCCTTCTACATCTCATCAAAGATATAGGAGGTATAAAAACCTACCCAAATATGATCAAAGGCACAGAAGAACTTGCCTACAATTAAGTGACTAAATAGAGAGCAGGATTCTTCAGCCTCAAAATGAAGTTTTTAGGGCCAAAAGAGAAAGCCAAAGGGTATTAGATCTGTCACAATACAAGGATCCAATTGTGTGACAGATAAAATAAATTCTGAAATACAGAAAAAATACAGAGCAAGCACTTACACTGTGGAACTTACTTTTTAGAGCTGTGCCTTTGTATTGTACAGTTAATACATGGCCACTGGGGAAGCAGTGGCTGTACAGGAGATTCAGAAGGACCTAAAGCCCCAGAGCTGTCCAAAGGAGAATGCAAGCCTGCATCTGAATGATATCACACATGTCAGCAGTTCAAAAAGCAGACATTTAGGTGCTTAAAAAATGTTTGATCTGAGCATTTTAAATCTAAACAATAGGTACAACTTTGCATTTGTGGTACAGCAATTTGCTTAAATTCTATGTTAGCCTGGGGTCAAAGCTATTACAGGCACAACACAGAACTTTGGAATTACACAAGCCAGGCTTCAGTGGCTGTGTTCCTGTACCTTGGTTGCTGACACTGAAGCCTGAACTAGATTTCAATGCTCATTTCCCTTAAAAATATTACTCTGCTTTTCTGCACAGTGTATCCAAAAGTGGATTGAGAGTGGTGACAAACCAGATGTTGACAAATACTAATTAAAACTGCATTTGAACATTTAGAGAGGAAGCATTAATGAACTTGAAGTATAAATTTAAGTTCAGGATATGAGCTAATGCTCAGGTTGCTGTTCTTTCATGACAGATGAGTACAGTTGATTGTATTGCTGCTGGACCAGTAGAAAATGAGGGAGATGCTCACCTCTTGTCACCTTTTATGATTGTTCCCCAGTGCAACAAGAGAAGGGTTACAGCAGCTTACAGGATGAAGCAGTGAAGATCTTTAACTCCCTTCAGGAAATCGAGACAGTGTCTGACCCCATACCCATTATCCAAGGCATCCTGCAGACCTGCCATGATTTAAAGCCCCTCCGTGATGAAGTGTACTGTCAGCTCATCAAGCAAACCAACCACATGCCACATCCCAACAGCACTGGGAACCTGCACCACTGGCAGCTGATGACCTGCATGAGCTGCACTTTCCTGCCCAGCAGAGGGATCCTGCGCTACCTCAAGTTCCACCTCCGAAGGTAAACTCGTTTGCAGCTTGTTTCCCTTTACTCTGCTCATCCTCCACTGCCTCTTGTCGTTACCTGAATCACCCACTTGCTGTGCAGACATCTTCCTTTAGTGCTCCAGCCTCCTACCTTTGCCCAGTTCTTACCACCAGCTGTTCTGCGTATTCAGACTCCCCCCCTTGCCACCCATCTGGTGTGTCAAAAAGATGTGGAGTGAATGTAAGTTGCCCAAACAGAATATCATGAGAGTGTTGTTGTAAATCCACATCTGCTGCAGTGGATTTATAGCTGATCACCTGCTGCTTACTAATGTACATATAAACATTATCAACCTGCAGGAAAGGTGAGGACTGGACTTTCATACTCATGGAAATATGTACTACCTTGCAGCTGGCACAGGCAAAAAGTATACTATGAAGTAGGAGAGATACTGTAAATCCAGTTTACAATTTTTCAAGATTTAACTAAGCACATAATGCTTGTAATTAGTATTATTAATCTGTTTTAACCTCCCATTTTCATGAACTAATAATGGACATTTCTTCCCAAGTCATCTTCAGCATCTAATGCAGCTTTATAAAGCAGTCTGCACTGGATGTGATCTGCAGCTGTGTAACCTTTCACCATTCCTAATGGTGAGAAAGATAAAAAAAATCTATTTGATTCCTTCCAAGATAGGAAAGAGTGAGATGAGATTTGTGTCAATACACCAAATAGATTCTGGGTCTAGGAGATGCAGATACTCCATGTAGCCATTTCATTGTTTTATTACTGGAGTTGCAAGTAATGTTGTACTTAGGCCTGCTGGTCTTGGAGGGAAGAGAACAGTATACAGGCATCTGCTCTCTATCTTCTTAATTCTCAAACATACTGTAAAAGTGGCTCAAACACAGTCAGCAAATTAAAAAACAAAACAAACCACATTAAGAATAAATGAAAAAAGTTTACATTTGATTTCACATTTTTTATTCTGTTTTGTAAATTGAGATTGTCAATCCTGCTGTCTTCAGCTGTCACTAAACTCCTGAAACTTTTTTTCATGCACTGCTGAGAAATGCCACTGAAGTGACTTTCAAGTGACTAGTAAACGTAGATTATATGGTTTAGGAAATAAGTTTGGGTTTTGTGTGATTGCATTTGACATCTGCATCCCTACCAAACTCTTTACTTGCAGTAGTCTAAATTTTAAGGTAGTGCGTTGTTCACTGTGTAATGGTTTGTTTTGTTTTTTTTTTGCTTCTCTTTACAATTAGGGTAAAAGATCTCTTTCCAGACTCAGAAATAGACAGGTATTCACAGTTCATAAGTGATTCCCTGAAGAGAACAAAGACAAGGGAGTTTGTGCCCTCCCAGGAGGAAATACAGGCTCTTCTCACCCGTGAGGAAATGACCACGACAGTGTATTGCCATGGTGGTGGCTCCTGCAAAATAACCATCAACTCCCACACCAGTGCTGGGGAGGTAATGCATTAGTAGGATTAACCAGGTGGGAGCACATCTGTGTCTGGAGAATGGGTCTGTTGAAGGGACACACTTTTTCCCTTTATTTCCAGTTTGTCTGGGTTTTTTTTGTTTGTTTTTTTTTTCAAATACAACTCTTTTGCTATATCTTTGGGCAAAGTTCAGCTTACTTTACAAGGCCAGTGCTTAGGTTGTAGAGTATCACTTGAAAATTGTGTTGCAAAATCTAAATGCTTCTGGTGTTCTCCCCTTTGTCTAAAACTTGTTAAATACAGTTTTCTGGACAAGGAGAGATTCCAGTTCATAATGGAATCCTTCTGAGAGGGATGGTCTACCAGTAACATAATCATTGGCATGTCAGAAGGAGGGTTCCAGTTTGCAGTAGTCATGTCTGTGAAAACTTTAGTGCTAAAGAGAGAAAAAAGTGGAATTGTTACTAGAGGAGCTGAGAATGTCATCATGACATCTGAATGCATTATGTGCCTATATTGTGTGCAGAATTCTAATTCCCCCATCCTCAAAAGGGTAGTGAAGATTGAAAAGATTTAGAGAAGAAGAGCACGGGTGATCAAATACAAGTAATGATGTCATTGCAGGGAATGATCTTTTAGGGTTAGAATTCTTTAATCTGAAAACACAGTAATTAAGGGAGAAATGTGACGGAGGTGTATGAAACAATAGGTGTGCTGAAGAGGTACTGATTCTTCATTGTGAAGGGGGGAGTGATGCCTGCTGTGTGATGTGCCTGATTTTGCAGGTGGTTGAGAAGCTGATCCGAGGGCTGGCCATGGAGGACAGCCGGAATATGTTTGCGCTCTTTGAACACAACCAGCAGGTTGACCGTGCTGTGGAGAGCAGGGTGATTGTGGCTGATATCTTGGCCAAGTTTGAGAGGTAAAAGAACGTTTCATGAAACCTTTAATTCCTAGTTGGATGTAACACTGGATTTCAGAATCCAGGGTTACCTTCAGATTGTGATTTGCACTGTGGACATTCCAGTACCATGCTACTGCTCCGTACTGTTTTTCTCCCTTCTTGTTCTCTTTTATATTTTACAGACTTGCTGGCTCTGAAGAAGAAGAGGAGGAGGGACAGTGGCAGCTGTATTTTAAGCTTTATTGTTTCTTGGATATTGAGAATGTTCCCAAAGATGGCGTGGAATTTGCCTTTATGTTTGAGCAGGTAAGCTAACTCTGGGAGAATGATGTGGTTTCCCGGGTGGCAAAAGCAACAAGAGGATACAGAAAACTGGTTTACCTTTCATTAGAAGTGGGCATGCTGGTTGTAGCAGAAGAATTTAGTCTGTTGGATTTTTGCCTGGAATCTACTAAGGAGATAGACTGTGAAGTTTTCTAGGAAAAATGTGTGTTAGCAAAGGCTTAAAAAAACATGAAACACTAATGAGAATGAATTTTTTTTAAACATGGTTTTTAATTGTAAGAAGGCAGAGAAATTTGGGTAGTGATTCAAGAGAATCATTAGAAGTAGCTGCTTGCAGAACATAAATGTAAAGAAAACTGGAAAATCTATCTTGATAGATAGATTTTAGTCTTATCTGACTTACAGATGTAAGTCAGCTTGCAAGAACAGCACATCTGGGGTTACCAGAACTAACTATGAAACATCTTTTGGGCAATTTCTTTTGGTTAACGGAGAGGCATTAGAAGAGTACTGCTGACAAAGAAAATGAGAGTGTGGTTGACAATATTTATCTGCTGAGTAGTCTGTTATTTTTTTAAGTCACTGTACTCCATAGCACAGTGATGCTGGCAAGATCAGAGATCACACTGGTATGAAAGAGCCTTGCAGCTGGGATGTAAAACTAAACTGACTGGAGCACCCAGCAGTGTGATTCATCCATCAGTGTTACTTCTAATGAACACTGACCTTGCCTCAGAAAATCATAGCTGTAGAATGAAGACTGAAACTCACTGATAGTCAAATGCATGGCATATACATCACTCAGACCATGGTTCCTTTCTTGAAATATGAACATTAAGCATTGTTAGCTGGAGAATGTCTAGAAAACAGTCAGGAGCACATGGTGCTCTGTGGAACCTCAGTTGTACCAAACTCCTTGTTGACGAGGCTTTCAGTCTACACAGCTTTAACTGGTGAAGAGAAGTAACAGTAGGAGAGTAGGTGTTACCCAGACATCAGATGGATGTGCAAAAAACCCCATTAATATATTTCACAGAAAAACAGGCAAAGGAAGCAAGAAGATTGGTGGAGATACCATGTGAAGGAGGAAGAGGTGGGAGATGCTTTTGTGTAATGAAACTGAGGTTGAGAATCTTGAATTTATTATATACTACTCTGGTGTTGAATATCATCTTCACACAGGAGCTGTAGCTGGTACAGCACAAAACCAAATTGCCTCAATTCTGGTCTCTCCCATCTATTCCAGACCTAAAAGGTCCTCACCATAGGACTTTCTCTACAGGATAGGAGCCCCTCAAAGATCTCTGTCCTGTTCAGGCTTGCAGAAAGCCTCCCCATATCAACCACTTGCAGACTTTGACATAGTTATTACAACATCTGCTCCTGAATTACATCTATCCTGCTGGGATCAGCAGATAGAACAGGAATCTGTACATGGACCCAGATGTGAATAAAGTGTGCATTTGATTTCTAATGAGTTTGGGGGACTTCTTGTTTGTAGGCTCACGAAAGCCTCATAGCTGGTCATTTTCCTGGGCCGGAGGACACTCTGCAGCGTCTGGCAGCTCTGCGGCTGCAGTATCTTCATGGAGATTATTCCAAAATAAGCTGGACCCTTGATGGAATCTACCCAGTTAACAGGCTGAAATCCAAAATACTGCAATCAACAAAGAGCAGCAGCAGTACCAGTCACACTCTGGAGAGGAGACGGACCAGCTTCCTTGAGGGGACATTAAAGCGTGGCTTCAAGACAGGGTCTGTAAAGAAGCAGAAGGTGGAAGAGGAGCAGATGATGGAGATGTGGGTAAAAGAAGAGCTTTCAGCTGCTCGGGCAAGCATAGCACAGAAATGGACCAAGCTGCAGGGGCTCTCTCAGCATCAGGCCATGGTGAAATACATGTCCATTGTAAAGGAGTGGCCAGGTTATGGGTCAACCCTCTTTGATGTTGAGGTGAGTGATTATAATAAACTCCTAAAATCACAGCTGAAGAGAGGTATCAGTCTGGAGAACAGAGAGCTGTGTGTATAACAGAAGGGAATTTTGGGAACTGGATACATTTTGCCTTAGTAATCTCAGGGAAAGCCTGCAGTACCACAATACCCAAGAGTTATACCAGAGAGCAAGCAAGGCAGGGCATCCTGGTAATTGAACGGAGACAGTGGATTCCCACTTTGTTGGGGGGAGGAGAGGGAGGTTTAAGAAAATGGTGGGTAGTGAAAGTCAAAGTCAAACAAAGCTCTGGTGTTCTTGCCAGCAAAAAGTGCAGTCCTGTTCTGCAGCAGTACAACAGAAACTGTGCAGACTGGGGCATGTACAGTGCTGTGCTCGGCCTGCCACAGCAGGAGGCTGCAGGCCAGTTCTGTCAGTTTTGCTGCTGCCTAGGTGGATCACCATGGGAAGTTGCTTGCACTCACTGTATTATCTGTAAAATAAGAAGTGGAATATTGACTTGCTACATCACTTTAAAAGCTGATGAGAGCTCTTCCCTATCACAATTATTTCTTGCTCAACTAGTATTTGACTCACAGCTGTGTCACTTCCGAATCTTCGCAGCAGAAGTGCCACCAACATAGATTCTGCAAGTACACTGCTTTGTGTATTGAATTGAAATGTCCTATAAGAGCTAGAAACATAGGGCTTTTCCTTGAATGGAAAATGATTTGATCCTCCACTGCATTTATGCAAAAGGTCATGTTTCTCTTTCTGCAGTGCAAGGAGGGTGGATTCCCCAATGATCTCTGGCTTGGTGTCAGCACAGAGAATGTGTCTGTCTACAAACGAGGGGATCCTAAACCCCTAGAGACTTTCCAGTATGAGCACATTGTTTTCTTTGGAGCACCACAACCCAACACCTTCAAAATTACAGTGGATGAGAGAGAAATGTTCTTTGAAACCTCCCAGGTATGTGAAAGCACACGGCCACTTCACTTAAGCTTCAAGGGAGAGACAGGTTTCTCTGCAACAACTCTTGACTAATGGACTATACTATACAGCCAAGGGAAAAGCTGAAGGGGACTAAAGCCTAAAGGGCATGGAACCTCTTCTTGAATACAGGGATGAACAAAAAAAAAAAATAGGCTGGTTAGAAAGTGAAGGAGGTTGATTGGTGTTCCAGTGCATCAAGAGTTTCCAGTTCTGGGTGCTCTTCAGTTTGCCTGTTTTTTCATTCCTTCCCAGTAGATGACTGGGGAGTTTCACAAACTTAAAAAAAAAATAAATAAAAATTTAGTAGAATGGAAGTTGCTTTTCTTTGAGCTAAAAATATTTTTAAAGTGTTGCTACAGCAGAGCACAGACTTGTCAAGCCTTTCTCTTCTTACTGTCATGCTCACATTTAGTATTAACATGCAAAATTTATTGTGTCATGACTTTAAAGAAAGGGGAATCTCTTTCAGCAAAATATCCTGTATGCCTCAGTGCACTGAGGTTTTCAAAGAGCTTATGCTGTGTTGCTGTGTTCTCTCCCCAGGTGGGTGAGATAATAAAGATCATGAAAGCATACATCAACATGATCGTGAAGAAACGCTGCAGTGTCAAATCAGCCACCAGTGTGGACAGTCATGC
This sequence comes from Thryothorus ludovicianus, assembly GCA_013397245.1. Classification (NCBI taxonomy): domain Eukaryota; kingdom Metazoa; phylum Chordata; class Aves; order Passeriformes; family Certhiidae; genus Thryothorus; species Thryothorus ludovicianus. The sequence goes on along the minus strand of VZTB01016677.1, from coordinate 529,648 downwards.
AAGCATCTGGACTAGGTGATACAGATGAACTGGCACTAGTTTAGTCATGGGTATTTGCAACTTGCCAGCACAAGTGTAGCAAAGATGTTTTTTTAAGAATTCAACTGACTACTGTATTTAAAACCTGAAGGGACATCTACAGTACCATAGGATTTGCACCTCTGCCCAAAGACATTAAACAGTTACAACTGTTGTTAAATACTAATGACCCAAAACCTGTTTTCCCCTTGCTTGTTTGATGAACAATGTACCTTGAAGAAGCAAAGTCAGAAGCATCCTCCTCCTCCATGTCCTCTCTGCTGCTTTCACTATCACCTGTCATACTGGCAGAAAAATTTACAAGGATCATTTCTGCAGGATGGGAGACAGACTTAAGCTTCCTTAAGAATTTTGAACATGCAGACATCTGGGATCATGTGATCACAGCATGGTCTGCTAAAAGAATATCTGTTTTATTTATTTTGCAAACAAATCTAAAATATAAATCACTGTGGGTTTGTTTTTTTTTTTCTTCAGGATATACTAACAATCTGATCTGGTATTAAAAAGAAAAAGCCTTTGTATAATTGAAGCCAAGTGGTCCAACAGAGAGGTCAAACCCTACATAAGAGAGCATTATATAAAGAAACAAATAAAAACACCCAAGGGTTGTTTACCTTCCAATAAAAGTTCACAGGTAGGCGACTGTAAAAAGTAGCACTTTCAGTTAAACTTCAGGTAAATTCCAGTCTAGGAGAAAACCTCTGGGACTAGCACCACTGAAATAGTCCATAAGGTGCCTTTCTGGGCACACTCCAAGCAGCCCCTCTTGTGTAAAAAATAATGACTGCTGTTCCCCTGTACAGCCCAGGAGGGGAGAGAGATTTAGAAGGATTTTCAGAAGAGCTGCTCTTCACAAACTCCAGGTGTTAGATGGAGGTTGGAATTTTATGGCAAGCAGCTTGCTTGCATTAAGATCCTTCTTTCTTTAGGAAGGATTTTAGGATGACCGGGGTCCATGAATTTAGTTTTAAGCCAGCTGTTTCCTACTGAGTGAATAGGTGCCTAGATAAATTATTGTAGGCAAGATTTTTACTTCCTCCTACAGTAAACAAATGCCAAATCCTTCATCCACCCCAAGTATTAACAAGAACTACTCACATCACTGAATCCCCAGATCCCCTTCCAGTTTTCTGTAGATCCTTAGTCCTTGACAGAACTTGAAAACAATGCTATTTTACCAAAACAGCTGCTTCTTGGAGGTTTTTATAGCTACCTGCAATTTGAAGAAGCAGAATTTTTTTCTTCTCTGTGAAGGCCAATAGTCACCTTCAGTCTCTTGATTTCAGAAAGTTGATTTAATGGTTTAAAACAATACTCAATAACAGTCCCATCATAAATTAGTTGCATTAACAAACAAGAAGCCTGGTGGTGAGCCATTTTCCATGACCCTTGTCTAGTCTTGGGATCCCAGAATGCAAAGGCCCATTCTGTTTCCTACTTAAACTGCAGAGCTCTATGTAATGTGGGCCTTCTTCCACATGTAAAATTGTCTGTCTCCATTTCTGAAGTAGCAGCAGCTAAGGCCCATTAGCTGTGAAACAGAAATTGCACAGAAATAGGAGTCAGTATGCAACAGGTTCCATTCCAGTTCATCATCAAATTGTGCCATATCACTGATACTGTTTTGAGGGTCACAGTGCAAGAAGAAACACTGTACATAACCCCTGCTCCTCCCTCATTTCCACTACACTGCAGCATGTGCAGACACGCCACGCACTTGCTACACCATCAGCCAAGAGGGTGGCCACTGCTGTGCATCATCCCTTCAACTGGAGTTTTGCCTTAAATAGCGCCACTGATGGATCCTACAAACACCCCCTTGTCACTAGGAATAAAGAGATGTCCAGGTCACAGGTGAGAGAGAACAGGAATGCAGAGGCCACCTGAGAAGCAACACTTTGCATACACTGCATACACTGGCTCCATCACTAATGTATCAGACTAGGCTTGATCATCCCTGTCCTAACTCTGCACTAGCTCTGTGTTCTGGCTCTTGGGTTGCTGCAGGCAGCTTGAACCCACTTGAAACATAACTCCCACTACTATTTGTTGTAATTTTGCTCATTTCTATTACAGAATTCCTTCTGTCTTTTTTAATTTGTAACTGGCTTTACAAGATGAAAGTTTAATAAATTATTGGATTGCACAGGCTGTATTTGCTTACAGGCATTGTGTGCCCATGTCAAGGTGTTTACCCAGAGCTTAACACTCAGAACTTGCAAGTGAAAAGCAGGAGTCATTGGCATGAGGATACAGCAGCCCTTCCTTCCAGAAGCAAATTTTGGGGTCAACAGAAAATAGTTTGCTGCTACAGTAGGGAAGGTTTGTTTCCAACTTCTGCTTTTGTCTCTGGGGCTGAGTCACACCTTTTTTCAGAGGGAGATGTCCCACTGGTTCTGAGACAGCAGAGCAAGGAATTAATTGTCTCCCAGAGCCCAGTCTGTGGGATCAGCTCAGTACCTTCTCTTCAGCACCTCCAAAGTCACTAATAACAGAAAATCACTTCTGGCTCAAATAAGCTGCCAATTTGCACTTTACTCAAGTTCTTGGCCTGGCCACAGTGCTCACCGAAGAGCTTGTGTCACTCAAGCAAACTGGGACTGGGAGCAGCTGAGCTGTCAGCAACACAGACAGACTATTCCACTAGCAGACAAAAGTTCCCTCAGTCCATACACAGGTATGGAATCCAAGCAGTCATGCATAATCCCCATCATTATGCTCCCCTGTGTACCTTGGCCAGATGCTCTGAGAGCCTTGGGACCCTGGAGGTTGGTCCATGCAATATCACTTCCAACTGTTCACAGATTCTTTTTTCTCCATCTTTGTCCCCTTGCATAGACTTTCCAGGTCTTTATTTGAGGCTGCAACTGCCTCTGCTTACTGCCATCTAGCCAGTCTCCTTTCTGGGCAGCTGTTGAATTTCAGACTGCACTTGTTTCTTTAATACATCTCTATAAAGACAACAAACGTGCACTGCTGCAGGTCCAGTATAACTACAACAAAACACACAAATGCATTTATTGAGTGGTAGCCATGAATATCCCAAAGTGGCAGCCAACTAAAAGCCTTCTCTGACTCCCTTTTTAAATGTTTGATCACCCTGTCAGTGTGACATGCAGTCCCTCTCTGGGACCCCACCCAAGTACTTTTGAATGTTTGAATACTCTGTTTATATGAACTAGTTTCATGACGATTTCTAATCAGCACCTACACCATAAACACAAAATGGTTTCTATACAAAGACACTGCCTCAGGTAAGTTGTTTCATAAGGTCACGTGTCTAATTATTGGCTGTAAACTTGAAACATTTACTTGTACCTGGTTTTAAAGCACACAGCCTCTCCCTATTTGGGCTGTGTATTCTATTATTACTCTGTGCATTCACTTCAGAGTAACATAACATGCTCCCCTTGGGCCTTTAAGCAAATCTCACACATGAATTCCAGCCCCCTCTGTAAAACATGAACTCCTAAGCCAGTGAGATGCAAATTTGCCAGGCTCTTGGCTAATTTTTTTGACCAGAGATGCCTAATGCACAGCTGGCATACACGGCCCATTCCCCAGGCAGCACAGGGTGAAGGGCAGTAGCCGGATTGCCAGTGACAGTCACTTAGCCCAGTGCCAGCTCCACCTCCTGCACCCAGGGACACGGCTGGGGCCCCTCACAGCCCTCAGGCACTGGCCCCCAGGCCTGCCCCAAAATGCTCTGAGGGCTCAGGATTACCAATACAAACGTTCTTCCTGTAAAAGCAAACACAAATCCTGAGTGACTATCATAGTGACAGTCTAAGATAAACTCAGTTGACTCTGTACTGGGTTAGACACTGGGCATAGTTCTTGCAGGGCCACTGATGAGGCACACACATTAACAGGAGCAACTTACCTGTCTTGTTCCTTTCTCTGGTTGCAGTGTGAGGTTGAAGGCAACTCAGCTGCCTGATGTGGGGTACAAAGGCACTGAATCTGAATGGGAAGAGATAATCTGGTTGAAGAAGGTGTGGAGGGAGTCCCTTGGGGCTGGAAGAGGGGAGAAGTGGCTGTTGTCCACAGCAAACTCCCTGTTGTTGTGTTGTGAGTACTTGGGCCAGAGTCAAGAAGCCTGCTCTTGTCCATCTTGCTTGCAGAGGAAGGAGACAGACCCACCCTGCCCAGGTTGTGGTGTCCTGCTGATACAGGATGTTCCAGCTGTCCACAGTGGCTGTTGCAGCCCATGGCAGTTGTGGGGCTGCTGGCAGTGCTCACCCCACGTGTTTCAGCCTTGTGGCTGCTGTAGAAGTGGTGCTTGCAGGTCCCCTTTCCTGGCAGCTTGCAGTGGTGTAAGGCTGCCTGGTTGGATCTTGTGTCTCTGGTGGCATGTTCATCGAGTGGCTTAACAGTCAGTGCTGCAAAGGAGATATGAGAGAGAAGAGGTACAAAAAAGAACAGTGTCCACAGGAGACAACAAAAGATGGAATTTCAGAAACCCAGTCTTCTTCCCCAAAGCAGCTCACGATGCAAGCCTTGGACAAATGTGACTTCCCATTATCCACACACATTTATAATTCACCCTCATTTAACACAAGTTGCTCTTCAAATACCCAGACCATGGTTATGAAAAAATGATATTTCAATGAAAGTTCAGTTGCTAGTGGTGATGACATTCAATCATGCATATTTGTAAAATCATCTCAACCCACTACTTTGTAAGTTTAGTTTGAATGTGCATATAAGGCTTGTTAGCTTTAACAAAGTATAAGCACCATGGTTTTGTACAATTACCTGCTCTAAATAATCTCCTAAAAGGAAACATGATACATGGCATTTGAAAAGAGAATTTTGTAGAAAGCAGAAGCAGTATACTCTTACTATCTCTATGAGTGTCTCAAGATGCAGCATGCAGAAAAAGATCTCATTTGTTCTAGCAAAAAACGCATAAGAGGCCAGCATAATTCAAGAAGCACATTTTGAAATAATTATATTGCTGGAATCCACTTTCTTAAAAGTTACCTTGGAGTAAATTATTTATGCTGAAAAGTAGTAAAACAAACAACTGTTGTAGCCCCTTCTGCACTGGTAAAGAGAAATCCATAAGGATTTACAGTCTGTGTTGTAGTACTGTCATCACAATATAAACCTCATCTGGTACCCTCCCCCACCCCCACAAATCTGTTAAAAACCTTAGTTACTGATAGATATTACGATAGAGTACAGGAGTTTTCAGTGTGCAAATATTGCTGTGGTTTAGCCATAAAGAATACACCCAAGATAACAATATTTTATAAGGGCATTTATGCTATGCACCATTTGCAAGTTGATTTGCTATTAACACAATATTCCTCTCGTACTTTTTCATCTCTCATTGTAAAACTCCAGAACTAAATGGGAAAGGTCCATTAGAGTGACAATGGAATTTTACTCTCCAGTAAGGAATCTGTTTGTCCTAAGCTCAGTTCTTTAATACTGCTCATAGGTATTTGCTTTAAAACTCTGCAATGTCTGTTCAATTTGGTCAATAAGAACTTTATGTACTTCTTGTCAACAGAATGAATTTGACTAATTTTTAGAAACCTAGGTGTTATATATCTCACTGTTCTCCATACACACAGCAACAACAGATGCATGAGGGGCCCAAACAGCAGTTCCAACTTGTTGCAACAAAAATTGTAATGTTTGATCTTCATTTGTTTGCAACCACACAACAAAAAAAAAAAAACCAAAGAAAAAAACCACAACCCCCCAAAAAAGAACTCACTAGCAGGCCTTGAAATTAACTTACTCCTTTCAAAAATGTTTACATGTATAACATATGTCCAAAGCAACAAGCAGATGGTGCATTTGGTTTAAGGGAAAAATGCTGAGAAGTACAACAGAAGCATCAAGCCCAAAGGGTGCTCATGCATAAAGACTTGTTGATTTCTATGTCAATTAAGATACTCATGCAGAACCACTTTTAAAATAAAAATACTGGCTGGTGTAGCGGCAGATGTGGATTAACATTTCCATGACCCAGAGTCTCCAAGGACTTGACAAAATTCAGGAAGAGGAACTGTAGTTGTACACTTTTTGCCTAAAGCTACCACAGCTGGCAGATATCAGGATGAAGGAATTTTAGGATGCCTTCTCAAATCCATTGCTCTGGGAAATGGGAAAGCATTTCTCTGCTGCCATTTCCCTGTGCATCATCTTCAGTTTTAAGATTAATGTTTGTGAAGCAGATGACCTCGTTAGTCATCTTGCACAATAGGATGTTTCTCCCAGAAAGACATTACTGGAGCTAAAAATAACACTGCCCTTTGACCAGCAGTCAGAGATTTTGGACATCTGGAATTCAGAGCTCAGACATCACTCAAAATGAATACATCTCATACTTTAATTGCAAGTGTTACTTAGCTGGAAGTAGTTTAACTTTGTCCATATTTTAAGAGGCATTATGGAGGGAGCCTTTATACACTGCTTTAATTTGGGCCTGGAGGTGCTAATGAACTACATCCCAATTAGAACAAAAAGGTAGAGGAATGTTCGCTGTGTAAGCCTGAAGAAGTTTGATAAAAGCTAGGTATAACTAAGTTTTCAACTGCAAAAAGAAAATTACCAGCATTCTTTTTAAATATACATCAAAGATATGTATCACCTCTAAAGTTTTCTTACTGTGGTAACACACTGGCTTTAATTCTGATCACAGCTCCTGCACGGTGCTTTATTACCCAGTGATTAATGACCCACACCTTAACTCTAACAACTGCTTCCATGGAAATAAAACCAGTGTAAGCAGTCCAGTGTTTTATTTAATTTTATTCTTTCAATAACAATAATGCCAAATAATCTTCCTGTGTATTTCAAATGAAGTGGGTTAATCACCTGCACTAAGGTCATAGTGCTTACGCCGCAAAAAGGAATTACCAGTGATTAGACAACTTGGGTGTGATGAAACAAACATGAGAAACGGGGCCTGAAAAAATTATTTACATCATTTATAAGAATAAAATATACAATTTTTAATAAAAAGTATATATCCTTTTGTGTTGAATTACGATCTTTACTACTAATTTTCACTTTTCATTTCAGATTCACACCTAAAAACGCTCAGAGTATAAACATCTATAAAACTAGTAAATCTCAAAACATGGGAATTTCTAAATAATTTTCCCCACTTACTACTGTAGTTAGAAAAAGACAATAACCAACATTTTTTTAGTCCATTAAGTTAGAAGTCATTTGGCAAAGCACTTAGGCATATAAACTAAACCAGAAGACATCAGGAACCAGACTCTGCAACATTTCAAACACTTCTCATACCAGAGTAAGCTAAAGAATGAGAATTATTTTCATTGTAACTACATTTTCTACAAGTTACCTTAGGAAAAGCAAATGTTCACAATTGTGCCCAAAGTACCAAACAACAAAAGTGCTTACTTCTTTGATCAGCAAATGACCACAATGGCTCCTTTACTGTGCCCCTTCAGGCTGCTCTTTTAACAGGCTCAAAGTGGTATCTACAAGCAGTTCTCTACTTCTCAACACAAATGATAAACACTTCCTTATCAAAATAGTGCAAACAGGAACAAAGAAAAGTGCCATCAACATAAGTAAACTGCAGGTAAAGAAGGCAGTTGAACACTGTGACCTTGCTCTGCTGCTTCAGAGAAATCAGTAGTACTCTTCTCAGCACACCAGGCCAATGTATTCCTGTGACCACCTCATGCCACCACCACATGCAGAATGGATTTGGTCTTTGGCATATCCTCCTTCATAAAAGTAAATGCACCTGTTCTTTGTACTGTGCATTAAAAAAAGTCAAAAAGACTTTTTCAAAGCAATAACTGATATCACTGACTAATTAATATATAAAATTCTGTCTTCCCTTTTTCCCTGTATAGCATTTTTTGGAGTGCATAGGAAAGGCTACAGTGACACATCACATACAAAAAATCAAGTTTAAGTTTTATGAAAAATACTCAAGTATTTTTAGCATTTATGTACACAAGTTTGTTTACCATATAGTCTCAGTCTTTCCTTAGATATATCTTTTATCTTGTTTCTTGGATACCATATTTAACCTATAAAGTTACAGATTGGTAACTATAAAATTAGGTATTTAATCCTAGTATAAATAAGAGTATTGGGAGAAGTAGATTTTAAGTGTATTCATTAAAGTGATGTTGCATGAAGTACTGTTGGCATTAATTTGTTCCATCAAAAATTCCAGTAAAGACAGATAATACTATAAATTAAAAAACACAACAGAACTCTAAACACCTTACATCTCAAAAGGCTGAGGCCAAATGTAAAGAATTACCATAAAATTGAATAAAAATTGCACTTGTATATAAACAAACTAATTTTAGCCCCTATTAATAACCTTGTTACTTTTCCAAGAAGAAGTAATAAAACGTCAAGTAGCTCATTTCTTATGGCTTCACATAGTGAAGTTTATGCTGAAATTGATCAGAAGAAAGTTTTTCAATAGCTATCTTTTGTGAACATATCATCAGTTTCCTCATCATTCATCCCTCTTTGATAGCGTACGGAAGAGAAGGCACTCCAGTGAAGACGCTTCTTTTTGTAGAGGTACCATACCAGTCCAGCAGTGAGAACCAGGATAATCAGCAGGGCAAATGCTACAGCCACACCAGTGTGATTAGAACCTGAAACAGAACAAAAGATGAAGAGTTTTGGCAAGAATATTTTGTCATAGGGTGGATGCTTAAGGATGGATGTTCATACTGCACAGTTAGCTCAAGCCAAGGCAAACTGCTTCCTTTTAATCTTCACTTCATCACATGGGAAGTTAGATACTGATTCATGCAGTAATGCATTAGCTCATTCTTGATCATTCTGTTGTTAATTTACTAATATTTAGGTTGGAAGAGACCTCTGGAATTCAAAAAAAACCTACTTGCAAAGGCTGCACTTGCTTAGAGGTTTGTATAATTCATAAATCTAATGAGATCCTGGGCTCTTGGAAGGGAATTACTCCCTTTCAAGGCAGGATGATTAATCCCTTCAGACTGAAAAGATCTTGTTGAGGTCTTCCTTAGTGGCACAAAGTTTAAGCTATTCCTGCATTTCCACTTCAGTGAAAATGTATATAAAATCAGGAATATTCCACTGCTTCTCAGGAACTTACTTGCTTAATGCTCCATGAACTGCTTGCTTTTCTGTACAAAGCCAAGGATGAGGGAGTAAAGGCCTCAGACTTTTTCTAGAGCTATGGAGTGACATTTCCAGAAGCCTCCCCAAGACTGAAAACACAAATGTGCAGTACCTGCTTACGCAGCACCTCTTACAAGGAGAACTCTTTCTGATTCCACCTACACAAACTCACTCATGACAGATACCCTGTGGCAAGCAGCAATAGCAACTATTCTACACTTTCTGGACATTTCAGTTCTCTTCCTTACCCACTGAGTGGATATAGTGAGAGTCAGAAGTACATTCCTTGACAATTTGTCTCTGAATGTAATTTTATAGCTAAACAACAACAAAAGACTCTTGCTTAGGCAGAGGCATTTGATAGGCTCTTTTGTGAATTGCACTTCCATTATTTCAACACAGACTTTATGCAATAAACCAGAAATTCCTGAAAATAGTCCCTACAAAATTAAGCCTCTGATAAAATAATGCTTCCTTACCTAAAGGAGCTTTACAAACCACTCTGCTTCGACTATGTGCACAGTCAACTTTGGACCACATGCCAGTTGTGGACAGGATAACACTGCATTTTTCATTGGCTTCTGCAGTTTTGTTCTCCCAGTTGACATAATTAACTGATGAGCCATCCAGCCAGTTCAGGGACTTTCCTGTTGAAAAAAACATTACTTAGTCTAGACCACCAAAACATCTTGTAATGCCTCACCATGTCATTCACAACCTATTGCATTTCTTTACGTTGTTAAAAAGGGGTGACTATCTATGCCATATATTAAAAGCAGTAAATACGAACACACAACTTTTAGCATCTTCTCTAGACCTTTAGCAATTGATGCACTTGCATCAAACATTAGACAGCAATAACAGAGGTGGGAAAATAATTAATTAAAAATAACCATGGACTCCTGGTTACCCCAAGTGTGCAACAGGAAGAGACTTAACTACAATGAAGTCCAAAGTGCTTTGAAATGTTAAATGACGGATTCCAACCTCAAGTAGAAGTTACTGTAGACTAGGAACACTACAGAACAGTTCTTGATGATTTATGCATTTATATTTACAATATAAAACATTCATGCTGATACATTATTGCTACTTCTTACCCTTAAAGCTCTGATCCAGGCCAAGCCATACGTTCTTGGTGATGAGATCATGTTCCTTTATGCGTGTGCTCACAAATGCATTTTCTTCAGCATCCACTATAGTCAGAAGCGTTGCTGAAGGACCTAAGGCGCAGAGGAAACCAGTCAGAATTGCAACTTACATGATTTTTCATGGTGCTAATACACTGAGTTTTCTGTGGGAACAATTACTATGGATAAGGATTTGCTGATCTGGGATTGTAAAATTAGCTTAGAATAACCTTCAGAATAAAGACATGAACCTCCCATCCCCTAAAATAAAGCATGTTTCATGAGATAGCTTCAGATGGCTGGTTATTCTAGCAGATTATACAGAATAAAATGAGAGTAAACTCACTGCAGCTGCAGAATACATACATGGAAGATATCAAGTGATATGCCTGTTGAGAATTACTAGACTTGCCCAAGTAATACGCTTTCAAAAACACAGTTGAACAAAAGCTCAGCATTTTGCTGAGTAAAATTAATTTGTAAATCAATCCTCCCACTGTAGCTCAGGTTTTTATGTACAGTGATGACAGAATAAGAGGGAAAAAGGGGCATGCTACACAGGCATGCTCAGAGTGCACCCATCCTCTACANGCATCCAGGACTGAGTTTTTTAGATTCTAAATAGCCACACCCTAAGATAATTCCACAGAAGAAAGTTATGACAGTCACTGACTTCTTTCTATGTTAGGGTGATTAAAACTTCTGTACGTTAAATTGATTAACACTATGACTGCAATACAATTCCCCATGCAGCTCAGCAACGAGAGAAAATCTATTAATTTGGCATAAAATAAGTTTTTTAATTAAAAGTAATGCTTTAGTATCAATAACATACATGCTCTTTGAACCATTTGATAGGTTAGAAGCTCCCTATTAGCAAGTAGCTACAGCAAGGATATAAGAAACCCAGCCATCAGCACTGACTTGCCATGCACATAAAATGTTTTCCTCCAAACTGTAAGCATTAAATTTCTGAATCTTCTACAACTGGCCACCTGTGTTTTATTTGCTGTCACTTGTGTGCCAAACAATCTGTGGCACGTTGAAGTATTTCATTAAGAATTTTCATCTGGTGTTCAAAGATAAAGCTTGCTATTGCCTTTCCTAAGCTAAAGGAGCATAAAAATGGCAAAGAAGTATAACAATTATAAACAGCGTAAGATTTTAGGCTGTTGGATTTTATTTCTTCTCAAATAGTGGACTTAATACAAGTTGTAATGTCATAAAGAGTCTAAACCTACTCAGCTTCTGGCAGATCCTCTTGGCCTCTTCCACGTTATACACGGAGAAGTTGTAGAATGCCATGTCAAAGGCATAACAGTGATCCCTGTACTGTTCCCAGTGCAGGGAGCCCCTGCTCTGTGGGCATCCAGAGGCTCTGCTCACTTGCTTTGGCTCTAATTTTCTCTCTGCAAAGACCAAGAAGTTGATGTTATTTCTGCTGCAGCAGTTTATGCACAGTCTCTTTAATAACAGGACAGTAAGTATTAACAAGGGCTACTGCTCCTACCAACAACCACTATTCAATTAGCTTACATTCCTTCTTCTTGTGTCATGTATGAATTCATTTAAAAATGAGCAGAAGACAAATTCCAAAGGCTTGGGAACAATTTTTTATTACTTTCTGGTGAGGTTTGATATTTGTAATATATCTTTTTGATAAGTACTTTGATTTAGAAAAGATACATGCATTTGGTATTCCTATCAGAGGTGATCAAGAAGTAACCAGATTTGATTTAGATTTTCACCACTGGAATGATGGGAATCTCTCTGAAGTATTAAAAAGTGTTTTATCATTCTTGATAGAAAACTTTTCTTAAAAAAGGAACTGTGTGCAGTATTTCAATCTTCATTTCTACTCCCAAATACAACATGTAAAGACAACTACATAAAACCCTAAAAATAACACTTACTGTTTGGAGGGCTATAGCAAATGGCACCTTCAGCAACATTTGTACATTTTGTACGGTTCCAAAATCCTTTAGTATCCAACAGAACACAGTTCTCAGTAGTATTTGAGTTTTCCAATTCCCAGGGATAGTAGTCAAAGTCACTTCCATCTGACCATTCAAAATTAGTTTTACTTCCCTAATTAAAGAAAAAAACCACAACTTTTAAATGTCATCCATCATTAAGTCATGTAGCAATATTTGTCCCTTGCAGAGTGACAGATTAAAGAGGTGGTCTCATCTAAATTCACAGCAAATAAACATACAGAATATTTTGCATTTTCTTAACATAGAAATACTTATTATTTGTGGGAACTGAGAAAGGACAGCACGTTCACAAGTTTAAACCTGCAATTTGCCTGTTTTATCCTATGGGGAACATTTTACTTAATGCAAGCAGTTCCACTCTGCTGTTTCATTTCAGCAATCTGCTTTCACTATGAACATTAGTGGATACCTTGCAAACTGCTGAGATGGCCTCGGTGAGTAAAAGTGGGCAGCTCAGGGATGGTTTGCAGTGCTAGCTGCTACTTCAGATACATTCCTGGATACCCATGACAATGTTGAGACAGTTGTGAGGGACCCATTCACAGGTAAGCCTAGCAATGACACACCTCTGCAGAGCAGTATTCCTGCCAACTAACTGCAGAGCAGTATTCCTGCCATGACCAGGTCTGGCAACTAGTGAGGGGAGCAGGGTCAGGGCCACAGGCTTTTGGCTCCATGGTAAAGCAGACAGAGGTGGAAGAGGATCTGCAGCTGCCTCCTGATACTGTGTTTCCTGGGAGAATGGACACGGAACTTACTGAGAAGTCAGTTCCTGAACTGCTCTGGAGAGCCAGTCCTGACCTCAACTGAGCAGGTTCCACACAGCCTTGTCTGTCTCTATTTGCTAAGGAAATCTGATTCTACAGAGGGCCATAAGGTCTGAAGCACTGCAAATCACACTTCCTTGTGCTGCAAGGAATGATGAGAGGACACTGCATTATTTTAAACTGTCAGGTATCAGGAAGAAATATCTTAGCTTGCCTATATTAATCAAAATTTAATACTAACACATTATCAGGGTTGAAATACACTACATGGAAAAGAGATTCTAAGAATTGGAAAAAACATCAGAAAATATTTCATATCTTCTCCAAAATATTATTTACAGATGTCTCCAACAGTGTATACTTACATCATGAATTGACAACCCAAGCCACAGAGGATAACCATCCCGTTTGACAATATCTTCTAGAAATAACTGTTCTGATTCACTGTGTACACTTGCTAGATCACTGTTATTTTGTTGGCACAATCTCAATGCCTCATACCACGTTAATTTTTTCTGAAGGATCCTGTATGTTCTGTTTCCATGTGGAATAGTGCTTGGCAATGGAGGCTTGTGCTGTTGGTGTCCTATTTCAAAGGATAAGAAGATAAGTTGTATGGATTTCTTTCACGTTACTAGGAAAAATATAGAAAGCATTAAAACCCATCTATATCATGTAACTCAAGCATTAAAGTGCTCAGTACAAGCCACTTCTACCAATTTAAGTTTACTTTCTCCTGATCAGAGTATTACAGCAGTGATGCAAGACTGACCAGATGACCCCAGATGCTCATGACAGTTGTTCCATGTATTTCACTAGGAGCAAAACCAAAGCCTTATTCAGCAAGATCCACAATTCAAATTATGACCCTCATCCAACACTCCAATACTACTCACCCCTTTCGATTTTACAGGCGAGAATACTGTACATGTTGTAGTGATTTGCATGCCAACTTTGAGAATAATTATAAATATCCCAAAACCCATCAAGATGTACACCAGCAAAAAAACTGTTCTTCTTTATGATAGGTCTTCCCATCCTCCAGTTATTGTAAGTCAGATGAGTTTCATCATACCACTTGAGAATTTTGTCTGTGGAAAACATGACATATTTATTAAACCACTGGCATTATGTCTACAAATACCATGTAACTTTGAATATATTAAAGATATTAACAGATGTTTGCTTTAGAAAAAAATCTGGGATACTGCAAATTAATCTAAATCAGTTCTATATTCAATGCTAAATATGTTAGCATTACTCATCCTGGCCACTTAAAGTCCTGCTTTCCAGGGAAATCAAATTTAGACTAAACAGAACGTATTGGATCTAATTATCAAACAGAGAGCATGTCAGGTTATTTTCTTTTAGAAGATAAGTACAAATATAAATCATTGCTACAGGTTTGCATTCACTTTGACTTTAGTTATAAACTGGAACACGCAAGAAACATGCACTTAATGCTGCGAATTTTGTGTCAGATCCAGTTAATAAGAAAAAACCCAAACCCTTAAATCTTACCACTGTCATCATAAATCACACCCAGCCAGACCCACAGAGCCAGACCACTGAACGAATGAAGCTGCTCAGTAACAAAGTTATTCTCCTCTTCATCTCGAACATTCAGAACAAAAGCTTCAGGGTCTGTTGAAAATATTTTTACATTACTTTCTTACAAATGTACCTTTAAGTTAAAAAATAAACATTTTTTTCTATTACTGTTAACAATTACTACAGATAATTTACATGTGTAAAGGCCAGATCTTCACATAACTAACTGAACAGTGAAAAAACAATTTTCAAATGTATTATCAATGGTACTATCCCTGGTTTTGTGGCTAAGTGAAAGATTTCATCTCCAGAGGTATTTGTGGGTCCTACTGTCACTTCAAGTTCTATGTAGTAAAAATTCTCTGCATAGAACATAAAAATACCAGAAAACTTTCATGACTTGATTGAACTAGCCCTAGTAAAGGAATAGGATTAAGAAAAAGACTGAATTGAAATCAATTCACAAAAAAATAAAAACAATCTTTGGAAAGATGAATGTCTGCAGGTTTAATACAAGAAGAAAGCTATTCCTAAGGTTATATTTTATTCAGGATGGACAGAAAACATCCATGTGCTTTCCATCTAAGTGTTCCACACAGCAAAGCTGGAGGCAGCAGGAAACCAGGAAGTAAATGTGATTGTAAAGCCAGAATGGGGCCAAGGGTATAACAATTACCCAAACTGTTTAAAACTGGCACATTATACCAAAAACCTCAACCAAACACAAAAACCTTGCCAGATTTCAGAGACCTCAGAGTTCAGCAGTTCCAAGCTGCCTCTTTCTTCAACTCTCCTATCCATGCTCTGGCACTTTTTATCAGGGTAGTGCAAGGGCAAACAGCATCAGGCAGTGCAACAGTGCTGCATTACTGCTACAGCCTTTCTCAGCATTCACTCTGCTCTCTGTCACTGTAAGACAGTGACTCAGATCTAACACTCATCTCCCCAAGCTGATCTAAGTCCATAAATACCTGCAGTATGACAAAGTACTTACTCATGTTCCTGCATAAATGATGAGCTTCTTGAAGCTTCAGTTCTCTCCATCTATTTTTTGTTATCATAAAAGTGTAACAATTGTTTCTAAATGATATCCAGGGTGTATTTTTAATCTTATGTGGGCACTTCACTTGCGTAACTTGTTCTTTTTCAGTCTTCTCTAAAAAAAGACAGGGCAACATCAGGACATGAATTACTAATACACTACCCAGCACCCCAAAAAACACTTTCAGGTACCACTTGGAAACATGTAGGACAAATTAAGTTGTTATCTTTTACATGTGTTGTTTTCAGTTTCCTCATGATGGTGATTTTTTTAAAGTAACAAAACCAGCAGTAAGCTCTACTAAAGAATACAGATCTTCCAGTTTTCAGTTATTTTAAATAGGTTTAAAAATAAAATCCCTACACAAAAGTGCTAAGTGTAGGTCAGTAACCAAAACCCCTTTTTGACTCTTGTGCAAGGCAGATCACTAACAAATAAGCTACTTCACAGCTAGCAACACATCTTAGTTCTATGGCTTTATCTAATACTTGAGGAATGAGAAGGACTCTTCCTGCAGTTCCCTGGCCTGTAAGCACAAAATAGTTAATGATGTCGTAACACCACACCTAAATGTGACTCAGGATGTACAATGGCTTGTCCTCCCTCACAGAATAAAACCCAAACAAATCATAATGGTCTCATAGGGAAGAAGTCTCTCAGAAAATTTTTTTTCTGAAGAATACACAACTGTCACAGCTCTTTCCTGGAAATAAAAAAACACATCCTACTATTTCCCTGTCTTTTTATAATTCACAGATATTTAGAAGAGTTTTGTGAACTTCAGATGATGTTTATTTTCAATTCAGTACCTTCCTTCTACCTTTCTTCTCCATATAGTCATGTACCTTCTCCCTGTATAAGACTTCCATGTCTGAACAGATTTCAGGAGATCCCAATATTAAGATGAAAATAGTAGAGAGGTATTTTAATCTTCTCCCACCGGCAAGTGGGAGAGATTAGTATGCAACAATCTCAGAGAAGCAGTGCAAAGATAGAATCAGTTGGCAATAAAGGTACTGAGTCAATGCATCTGTGCAGAATTTATTTCTAAGGTACAATTAGATTAAGACCAACAGGTGTTTGCCTCCCACTTTTGAAGCCAAGTTGTTGTTTTGGTTTTTTTTAATAGCATAGAAATCAGTCTGTCAGAGGAAATGTAAGTTCTAAAAACTTGCAATTTTGAAGTCATAAGCTGGAATCATTGAATACCTTTCATAATAAAAAAAAGTCAAATTTATAAAAAATACAGTAGCATACATACTTTCTGATGCATAGCAAATAGCGCCTCGATTTTCAGAGGAACAGTCAGAAGTTCTCCAGAAGCCATCAGTATCCAAAAACACACATTCTTCATTTGTTTCTTCATCATCTTCAGACCAGCGACTAAAACTCACATGTTTCCCATCCAACCAGCCATAATGTTTTCCACCCTAGCATTATTTAAGCAAAAGGGATGAGATCACATAATAAAAAAAATATAAGGTGCAGAAAATGATATGGTAACATATTTACAGTGGCTAGCCATTTTCAGTGTCTGAAATGTAAGTGTTCCACTGCCCTCATGAGCTGATTTCCTGCTCACAATATAACAAGCTTTGTTATTTTAAATTCTGCAGTTGCAAAAATACAAATTAGGTAAATGGCAAATTATCTAAAGGTGATGTTTCACGGCTGTATTTAGGGAGGAAGGCTTAGCAATGGGATGTCCAAATTGCATCATCTGCATCTGCAAAACAATGGTGGATATAATCTCCTGGTCTTGGCAAACTGGTAATAACAGGGAAGAAAGTCCAGTTACTCCACATTGAGTTGAAAGTAATCTATTGAATACTTAATTGATTTAATACATCAGATGTGCTCCTGCCCTGGCAGGAAGGAAAAACCCACAAACAAGCAGCATGCTATCCTTTAAAAAGCTTATATTTGAAAGTCTTTGGAAAATCCCTCTACTGTCGTGTAATTTATCTTGTATCTTTCTTTTGTGTCTGATTTCGGCAATGGAGTAACAAGTTCTGTTGACCAGTTGCATTATAATTTCTTTTCATGCTACATTTTAATTGTACCCAAAAAATGAAGTGTTGCTATAGTGAAGAGCCAGTGCATGCCTGAGCTATATGCCCTAAAACGAATCATTTGATCATCACTTACAGATAAAATCAAAAGAGACAGGAAAATAGGTTGCCTGGTTTCCCCATTTTCACTAAGATTAAATAGTTGTTTCATTAAAAACTTTTAAAATATTCTCCATGAAGTATATACTCCAACTTTTCCTCTACTTTGCTGAAGTATTCAGTAAAACAGAACTGACAGCAGAAGAACATAAGACCACAGTTCTGAGCACCACCATATTTTGTAGGTCAGGCATATCTAAAAAATTCTAACTTTATTTCTTGAAATTATCTCCAAACTCATGTGCTTGACAAAAAAGATAAACCCTGTCAGCAAGCCCAAACCATCCCCATTAACAGCTGAGACAGCTTTCAATCCACAATAAAGATTTTCATGAGGTTCTCCAGCTAATAAAGATAAATAGCAGCACTCTCTGCATTATTTAAAATTTTTTGACCTAAAAAATCATAAGGAGAAAGAAAAACCCACTAACCTGTCTCAGAGATGCCTCCCTCAAATACAAAACATGGGTACAAACAACATGAAGTAACAACAGAATCTCAGTTAAACTTCAGAAATGTATCTCCACAGGTATTCGATGATTCATTTTGAATTTTATTTGCCTCTTCTAGATTCTCCCTTCCAAAACAGATTTTTGGGTAATTTTTCTAGAGTGATACTGTAAATACTGGTGATGATATTAAATGGCAACACTCATTACTCATTTGCTAACAAAAGAGATGACTCAGTAACCTATGTTGCTACCACCCTACAATATATCCCTTCATCATTAGTCTTTCAAAAGAATTTTATCATCATCATCATCAATTAATCCAGTGGAGTTTAAGAGTATGTAACTTGGAGACTTGAAGGTTTAAAACATCTATCTTGAGACACTTCAGATGGTTATCCTAAATGGAAAGTAATTTGCCATTGCATCTCTTTAACTCAGGTTTGGTTTCACACAAGTGTAAAAATTACCTTAAGCCACAGTCTGAGGAAAAAACAAAACTTACATCTCTGCTGAAGAGTCCAGTCCAGAGTGGGTAATTATGAAGAGCAGCCTGAACAGCAAGAAAAGCCTGCTGGAACTGATCTGTGATGCTAACCAGCTGCATCTTGTTATTTATGCATGCAGCCATTGCATCATCCCAGGACAAATTCTTCAGAATTAACATGTATTGAACATTTTGATAGCTCAATGTTTCATTAATGACTTGCTCTGTCTGGTTATCAGCAGTTCCTATACATAAGAAAGAAATCCAGTAATTAGGTAGTTAAATACCATAATACATTTTAAACTCTCAATGTCTCTGCAACAATCAGAAAAACCTGTGTGACTACACTGGGGGGAGGGGAATTTTAGATAGTAGATTATGCTCATAATTATAATTAGAAGTAAACACCTTTGATATCTTAGATAGAAAAATATGTATTAAAAATAATTATTCTTTTCAGGCAACGTATTATAAATATCTTTTTGTCAACTTACGTTCACATCTTTTTATATGTTATTTTTAACTAACTGCTAAATAATTTATTGAATTAAAAACATATTCTATAAATTAAATTATACACAAATTCAAGACAACAAGTGCTCTCTGCTGTAATACAGCAACAGCTAAACTTGAATCATTTATCTCTGTGGAGCCTGTGGATTTATGCTTATGCAAGTCTAATGAGCCACAAAATCTGTCTATGCCGATGTTGGTGCAGCGCAGTCCCAGAACTCCTTACTGCCATCCATGAATATAGTGAGAACTGCTTTTGCCTCCACTTAACTAATTGCAGAAATCCAGCTTGCATAGGGAGGGATATAATTCACTGTTTGTGCTGTGAGCACTGAGTGTTATCAGAGTTACCAGCACCACACCTGAAGGCACACAGCCCAATGATGCATGACTACTGCAGTTAATAGAAGATGCAAATACTCCTGTGGGTGGTAAGATTAAGCAGACAAATGGTAACCCCAAAAGCCTCATACACAACCAAAAATAAATTCATTCTGCAAAAGGCAGAACCCTCCTGATATTTAAAATATTTGAAGTAGAAAAAGGCTTGCAAGGGGTGAGAGGAGGCATCACTCTATAAATAACAGTATATAAATGGCTGATTGATAGGCTGACAGAGCCATTTTCCAAAACACAAGATGACAGAAACACAATATTAATTTGGTATTTACAGCTTTCAATAGATCAGAAAACTGACAAGGCTCAAACAGATTGTTTCAAGTGGTTTCTGTCTGCTGCCAAATGCTTTCACTTAGTAAACAGCTACAAAAGAGAGCCATGGAACCCAGGGTGCCATCACACATCAAGGGGTACCAAATTGGAAACAAGGCAGTAAGTAAAATGTTCATTTCTGAAAAAATAATTGCCGATGATTACCATCTCAAGAAATTCTGCCAATCACAATCATGCCAAGATTTCCAAAGAACATGAATCATCTTTTTTTCCCCAATGATAAAGCCCTAGACAACTTGGACTCTCTCACAACTGTCCCTACAACCTGCTGAGGTCCCACCCAACCCAAACTATTCTTAGATCCCTAACACAGTATAAGACCAGACCAGCGCAGGACACGTTCTCTGTTCATCCCAAAATCTTTCTCATTACGTCTTCTACAGCTGAGGCAAAGAAATGTTGAATATTTAGCCACTCGAGACTAATAAGAAATTGATACGAACAGATGCACCAACCTCCAATTCATAAAAGAATTTCACATTTTTATGACATCTCTTCCACCCAGACTTCTAATCTTAACATTTAGAATTTCTGGAGTATTTGGCACTGAGTAGAGATTTTGCATGTTAAATGGAGGTGGGAGGTGGAAATCTCTGCCTATTTGAGAATGAAGAAGGTGGGTGTAGTCTTGGGCGTTTTGTACACCTAGGTTTCTTTGTGTTTGATTCTTTTTTTAGATGATAGCATGTTCATCACTTAAACGGATTATTTATACAAAGGAACCTACTCAGAAGCGGGTATGCTGCCCATAGCAGTAATTAAATGCACATAATAACTATATGTGTTTGATCTTATTCCAGTAATTGGTATTGGCCAACCCACATGGGTACATCTGAGTATTATTTTTAGTTCAGATTAAAAAATCCCACTCACACCAACTCTCAAGTTTGCTCTGAGGAGAGACCAACTTCAACATTTGGAGTCTATGATACTTTATATTCTCATAGAACTAAAAAACAGAGGATATATTTAAGGAGGATACAAATATTGGGAGATTCCTTCCTAAGACTTCTCACTTCCACAGTTCTGAAAAGGAAAAGGGATTCACTTGTTCCACCCCTCAGTGTACATGACCTCTATACCCACAGAACATTAAAAGACTCATCTGCTGAAGTAGAATTCCACTGAAACAGCACAAAGTCTCTTAGGAAAACAGATTCTCCCTGAACTAGGCTAAAACCAATAGGGAAAATTCTGAATGGGTGACAAAACAGGCTGCAGATCCTCTACACTGCTTTTCTAAAACCTACCTGCTCAGTCTCTACATGATCTTGCTCTTCAAGTGAAACATTTTACATGCATTAAAGTCTCCTGGCACACACACTTCAAGTTTAAACTCTGGCTGCAATTTATTTTGACTCTTCAGACTTACCTACAGACTGCTGGCATATACCCAAGAAATGCCTGTCAGCACAAGCAGTGAAATTCCATGTTCCAACATACTGTGATTTGGGATCATTGAGGATTACACCGCACTGATTGTTAAATTCTTCATCAAAAAGCTGAGAAACAGAAATGTCCTTATCAGACTCAAATAAGGTATAAACAACTTGTGTAGAGGTGAAGTAACATGAGCCTAGGAGAACACCTGTCTGAACTTGTTTAAGAAGTTTCAAAGGAGTGGTGCAATACAGTAAAACACTACCAGGTGCCTAGACTCAGAAAGTTTTCCTAAACTAAATACACTTCAGAAGTTGTCATCCAAGTAAAGGTAAACAGAGCTCCAGTACTGTCAGCCATCCTGTTGGCCAATTAAAATGACTAACTGGGGAATTTGGTCTGTTTCATGGGGGTTTTTTTGACACAACATTCCAAATTTCATTACTTAATAGGCAAGAGAAGTCAAAAGTCAGAACTTACATCCAGTGGAATTTTCCTTAATCTTCCTGTCAGGAGTGGGTGAAAGTTACTATACAACAGTCTACTTTCATCTATCCATTTGTTTTCCCTTGTACTGAACAGAAACTGTAAACCAATCCAAATATCTTTTGGCAGGCCAGGAAGCAAGGATGTTATATAATCTGTTGGACAGAACAATAAATGCACAAATTGTAGTTAGAAAAACAACAGTAAACATCTGAAAGAATACTTCACATAAGAAAGACAATGCAATCCCTGTTTGTGTTAATTTTTCCAGCCCTTCATGATTGCCAAATGCTTATCATCCTTTCCTTCCATACGGTAACACCTTCCATATTGATTTTATCTGAAAGGAGCAGCCTATTGGTGTTTGACCTTCAAATTCTGTGCTGAGGAGAAGGTAGGGGATTTAACATGTTCCTTTGCCCATTAATTTGGAGTCTTTCACTTACACACAAATTTAAGAAGCTGCTTTTCCACAAGCCTGCAAGATCTTCTATTGTCTTGCTGCCCTTTCTGAATAGATGGAGGAAGTATTATCTCCCATCTTTCTCTTTTACATACCATAAATCAGAACATTTTTTGGATTCTGGCAGAGTTTGTGCACCCCACCACCAGAGAAAGGACAGGTCAAAAGAAGTCAGATTTAGCTGGAAAAAAATTCAGCCAGGTAAACCTTAAATCAGACCCCAGTTAGTGAGAATTCTGGAAAGAAACAATGGGTTTTGGTAACCCCCAGGCATCAAAGGCATTCACTAAACTTGACTAGTTTAGGAAGAAAAATCAAAGCTGTGTCATTAGCTACTGCGGGCATGTTTCAGCTATTGGTCACATGATAGACTAGCCACAGCCTATGTTCTGAAGGAGACAAAGCCACTGTAGATTTGCCTGTCAGGGCTAGCCCAGAATACCACCGGGAGCAGAGGAAGCCCACAGAAAAAAGGGCGTTTTAAGGGGATGGGGCCTCCTTTCCATATAGGTGGTCTCTGCTACAGAGAGACAAAAAAACCAAACAAGACACAGTAACAAACACTTCAAAATGTATCAAACCACACAAGGGATGCTGCTACATAGCATTTCAGAATGGCTGTGCTTTTCCAACCTTAAATGCAAAGAAAAACACATAGGCCTGAGACATGTATATTCCTGTATATAACACTATTCCTCCCCAATAACAGCAGTAAAAAAAAAATTACCATTAAGCTGCCGCCTGCAGGTACACTCTTGACTTCTCTAGTCTACTCACCATATTTTGTTTGGCAAGAGGCTATTTACATACAGAAATATGCACTCTGGGCACTGCAGAATTCAACTGAACTACTTCAGATACACCCTCAGAGAACTCTTAATAATCCACAAGAACATAGTTGCAAATTCAGGCATATCATTCATTAGTTTATTCCTGAACATTACTGGCAACTGATGTGAACCCATTTCTTCCCCACTGCATTTTTCTCATTGACTTTAGTTGATTAAGGCAAAATAGTTCTGTTTTCCAGTCCACCTGCTTTCCATCCTCTCGTCGGTGTCCTGGAGAGCTCACAGGGGGAGCTCTCACACATTCAGCAGCTTGGCACAAGCAGAAACAAAAGGTGCTGTGCCCCAGCTGGCATTGTATTTGCCACCTCATTCCCACACACAGCTGAGCTTCTCTTGGAGCAGCTTCCATGGTGGTTTTTCACAGTGCAAAGTCTACAGTCTCAGTTATGTTTTAGCTTGCAAAGCCAAACAATTCTTCATCCAGTGATGACCCTTTTATGCTCAACTCTCAGTGCAAGGTTTTTCAAGTTTTTTCTTTTTGTAACAGGCTAAGATCATACAGAGTAGCTGCTCTTCAAACTGGTTCAAATGTCTGCTAACTACATTTCCATGTTATGTTTCCAGTGATGCAAACAACAGACAACACATTTTTAACCAGTTCTGGATTCTTAGAATGCTTCTGTGGATAACCAAGTGGTTTATGCTCAAGTTCTTAAGCAGAACTATTCTGAATCTGGAAGAAAAGCTGCATACTAAAGTGCCCCCATTTCCCCACCGTACCTTGGTCAGCTTGATCTGAGATAGATGGAAGAGAGCCTCCAAAGGTCACACACTTTTCATTAGCTGCATTAAATGTTAAATGTTCGGGTTTCATCTTTAGAAAACACTGCAAAATAAATATAATGAAAATTACTTTCATCATACCATTCTGCCTAAGACATAAATCAGTATGTAAACCCTAAAAACTCATTTCTCATTTCCTGCAATAACATACAACAATTTTTTGCAGAAAGTAAGGGACTTGATACTAACTGCAAGCATTTACTCAGTTCAGCAGAGTAGCTAAATATAAAATGATCTCACTGACTAACTCATTCATATTCAGTAATTCTTATTTGCTACATCAGAATCATATACTGTTTTAGGAATGAGAACTCACACATGAACTCTGCAGTCAGACAGTGCTGGTCAGGAAGCTGTAATAAGCCACCTTTGGGGAAAAACTACATGAGAACTCCGAGGTCTATTCTGCAATGATGCGAAGTAAGTTTGCAAAACTTGGCACAACGTAATATGCAGATTTAATGCACATATACAGAATAATGGTGGAGCAAACAACAGGAATGAGTCTCACTAAGACTTTAGATGACTGCCTTAAAACATAGTACTGATCTAATTAACAATACTATGGTTTCTGACTTGGTTTATTCTCAACAGCTGCTCATTAATTCATAAGTAAGTTTAGTCATTAAGGCAACTCAGGAAACAGACTGCCAACTTGCTGCCTGCGTGTGATTACTCCAGAAGAGACACAACACACTTCTGCCACAGAAACCTCATCCTCTCCCTTTCTAATCCTTCTCTTCATTCAAAGCAGAAGCCCAAGATTAGACAATACCATCAATGTTCTTGGACCTAAATGAGTGGTGATAGGAAAGCAAAACAATCTGAAAATTAATGCTTTGAATTTAAGAAACCATCAATACTGAGTAAGGGACAAAAGGGGAGAAGATTATTTTATTCACTACACTTAGTTTCCAAAAGCCCATTTCTAGTCTATTCCTGAACAGCAGGGCCACTTCTTCCTTTCTTTTAGAAAGGTATTCCAGCTTACTGGACTGTGAAGAATAGGCAAGGATGATGAATCTGTGCCATCACTGTACCTTATTCCGGAACCGATGCCAGCCTTTAGGGCAGCCTCCTCTCACTGGGCGGTAACTGGGATCATGTTTCTCTAGTAAGGAGGCATTATTTTTTTCACAGATGAAGGGCAGCTTCACATTACAGTTAACTGGGTAGTCTGCAGAAACAGAAGTTTTAAAAAACAGTTATGGTAATGCCTATCACACTCCATTTGCAATCCATACTTTATGACATGACAAAGACCAATCTGAAGGGAAACCCTTTTTGGTGCAACCACAGTGAACTACTATGCAATTGAAGGCATTAAAAATAGCAGGAGAGCAAAGGGCAAGCGTAAATCATTCATATCAGACAGTAGTACAATATTCCAAAAACCCAGAGTCTCACTCTTACTTCCAGCATTAACACTTCATATAGGCAGAGAGAACTTGAAAACAGAATATTATTGAAAAAAGGTTTTGTACATGAGGACTAACCTTGTGTCTTTGCAAAGAGGGTATGCATAAATGTCAAAGAAAAGCCAAAAGGAATCCTTTAACATCTAAATGGAGAGCATCTGACCTGCACTGCTTTACATGACACCTGCAGTCATAAATGGACTGACTCCCTAGTCTAGGGCAATTTTTTTCTAACAGAGATGAAAACAGTTCAGCAGCAATCAACTGAATAATGGGGGAAATGTCCTTTAAATGGAAATGGTAGAAGAGAGGAAGAGCTTCTTCTTCTATGGAGGTTATGCCTTTTCCTCAATACAAAAGTGTTGAAAAAAGGAAGTAATAAGCTCCAAGTACCACCAGGTGGCTTTTTCATTACTTTGTCTAATCTCTTACAATATGACTCCAACATTTAATGGAATTTGTGTTTCCAGATATGCACATGGCTGCAAGTATAGAGTCAACCTCTCTAACAACTCTCAGACAAACTCCAGAGCTCAGAATATGTAGCATAAACACAAAAAGGTAGCCAAAAAACCTAATTCATTTCTGTTGCAAAAAGAGTGACAATCTATCATAAAAATTTGTCATTCAAATTCAGATTTACTTCTGGTCACTAAGAAATATTACCATGGCTTCTACCATGAGGAAGTAATAAATGGTTCAACAGTGAATCAGATTACCATGAAGAAGCCATTCACTCCTAATTTGGTATCAATTTGCATTTAATAGAAGAGCCTGGGTAGAACAGTAATTACTACTTTTCTTTTCAAATAAACAGAACAATAGCAGAGGGAGTGAAAAAATAAAAACAGCCTTACCTCTATACCAGTTCTTTCTGGAAATATACCAGCAATCTCTCAGAAATCTATCATGGAAGCGTGGAAATAACTGTAAACTGGATATAAATTTTCCAGAGTTAATCTCCAATCCAATGTGACCTTCACAGAGAAACTCTGATAGCAAC
The DNA here is from genome assembly GCA_013397245.1 of Thryothorus ludovicianus. Classification (NCBI taxonomy): domain Eukaryota; kingdom Metazoa; phylum Chordata; class Aves; order Passeriformes; family Certhiidae; genus Thryothorus; species Thryothorus ludovicianus. The sequence continues at coordinate 503,251 of VZTB01016677.1, read as the reverse complement.
AGTGTCAGTGCAGACAAAAATTTGGGCTATTAACTGTTTCTAGATGCCCTACACAAACTAGGCTAGAAATAAATATGTGGTATGTTAAGCAGTTAACCATGCCCAAATTAACTGTGTGAAGATGTGCAGAATGAGATTATTTATCTCCATGCTGCAATCAAGCATATTGTCAGGGAACAGGAAATAGCCCTGGTTTTCAATGGTACTTTTCTATAGTATTTTGGAAAGTGAAGGACGTTCCTTGTAAGAAACTGGTGAACTTTCTCTGCAGCCAAGAAGAGAATGATGCAAGACTTGCTGTGAGTCATCCCAACTCTACAAGGCTATACTAAAAGCACTCCAAGACTTTGGCATTACCTAACTATAAGAGCGATGTCTTAAACCAATTTCTCATTTCCTGTTCCTCGGTATTCCTCAATTCTCAGAGTCAACAGACTGGGCGCTTTTTTTTTGTCAGTTCTCCAAATGTTAACAGAACACAGAAGTTGGCCCAAAACCCCAATAAAAGCATTTCAAAGATCAAGGGAATCCATTAGCTACTAGCACGACACATTTCAAGGATTCACACAAGACAAAGATGCCTAAGCCAAACAGCTCAAAATCTAATGAGTTGACAACACACATAAGAAATTGATTACTCAGTTACAATAAAATTACTATGAATTAACTACTCTAGTTAACATTTTTTAAAAAGCACAAAATAAAGCTTACAATAAATTATCTCATAATTATTCTACATACGGTGAATGATAGCTGTAGCCATAATCAATAAACTTCAGCCACCACTTCTGTTCGCTGTTTGATAACTGTGGAAGTAAAGAACAAAACCCAGTATTTTACAACCCACAGAGAAAGAGCTCCTGACTCTACCAAAGATAGAGCAGTGTGAGAAAATTAGTCACAAAGGTACTGAAACTTGACATGTTTTTCTCAGATGCCTTACAAAAATGTACTTTCATGTCAAGAATAACACAAATCCCTTTCAAAAAAGCCTACCAGACCATCATGCATTTCGAATTAAATCCTCTCACCAGGTGAAAAAATGTATGTTGTATGTTGTCCTGTGCACAAAATTAAGAACCAGCACAACTGTTAATAAAATATTTGCAGACAATGGGATGCCTGCATGGTGATCCTGCTACGACACTTTTTCACCATTCAGAGAGTTTTGCGGTTTTTTATTGTTGTTAAATCTACTTTTAAATGTAAAAATTCTTTTACCAGACTGCCTGACTTTTACCAAAATTCTTCTACCAGACTGACTTTAAAATAATTCTATTTTAGCCCACCTTTTCCTTTTAAGTACAATTGAAAACCACTGAGGCCAATAGGAAAAAGAAAGAAATTAGGATTAACATTTTCTTATACTGGAAAACTTGGCAAGTACATTTCCCTGCAAGGGAAAGTAACTGTGAAAACAGATTACATCCCCTTACCTTTTCTATTTGAGATAGTATTGTCCTGAGTTTTGGGTAAGACTCTATAGAGGCTAAATCACTATCATTTTTTTGACAGTAGAAAATAGCTTCCTGGTAGCTCAGGTTTTTATCTGGCACAAACCACAGCTCTGCTCCATCAACAACAAGTGGGGCTCCATGAATTCCAATTTCATCTACACAGAAGAAATATTACATGAGTAAGAAATGAATTCTGAAAAAAATATTTTCTTTTTCTGAATGTATTAAGAAATCTCAATTTGACATTGGGAAGAGTCAATACTCTGCATTTTGAACTCTCTCAAAATCAAATTCCATCAAATTGTATCAGTCATAACCTTTTCTGATACAAAACAGGTATTGCAGTAGCAATGTAACAAAACTAATAAAAGATATTGAGTATAAAGAACCCTACACACATAATGGTAAAATACAAAAGAAGTCAAATTACCTGGTATGTACCACTCTGGTGTCTTTGGAGTGCTACCTGTCCAAAGGAAAAAGGAAAAGTAACTGAATTCACTTTATAACAAGACTGGCCACCAACAATAGAAGTGATGGTTAGTACTCATACTTCTCAGTACTCATGATGAAAAAAAAGGAGAATGAAATAATACACAGCTTTAATATTTTAAAATGAGCTGATATAAAATTAATGAGATACTGCATACTTCCATCTCACACATCTGTGGTTATCTCCCAAGCATCAAAGTAGAATGTCTACTAGTATCTCATCCCAATAAGAAAGTTTCATCCCAAGACATCTTTTAATCAACAACCCAAATGTAAAAGTCTACTGGATTACATTTCATACTGCAGGAAAAACCTGGATCTGTGCACATATGCCATGCAATTCTTTTGTACTCCCACTCCTCTGTTTCACTACAATGAGGAGCTAGTACACCAGTTTACTAGAAGAAGACTGGTTCACCTAAGGCTGAAGCAAACTGTACACCCAAATACTTGTGGTGATTTAGTTAAAAAAAACACTAAGAAAGATTAAATCAAATCCACAAATGCTGAAACTCAGTGGCTTCTATCACCACAAAAACCACTTCTTATTTCATGGGACTAGAAAGAATACAAGAGCAGTGACACTGCATTCTCCCCAAGGTCAATTTCTGATCTAAGTGTACATCTGTTTGTACCTACATGACATCAGTGAGACATTTCATGTACTGTCCTCTTAGCAGATCAGAGAGGAAACAAAATATTCTTTACAAAGTTTCTATTATAGGGTAATAATTACAACTCATTGTATTAAACTCTTTATATGAATAAATGGATGTAGCTGCAGTTTACCTTTTGTTATCTGGCAGACCCATTCAAGCTTAGCTTCACAATCAAAAGGCCTGAAGTAAAATTCCAGGTCTCTGCCTTCATGTAAGTAAAATCTCCAAAATGATCTCCTTGAAAACTGTGAGGTCTGCATACAAGCAGAATCAGAGAACTGAGTTAGGACAACACAGGCCTTTGAAATGTAAAATTAAACTGTAATAAAAAAGTCCTTTGGCAAAGTCAGTGTATTTTGTTGTGTTGCTAGTCACACAGTTCATTTTGCAAATAAAAAAGCAGATAGCTGTAACTTCAGCTATAACTCTCCATGTTAGCTAATGCTGTGAAGCAATTACATAAAGGGTTTAAGGTCAGTCTACATACAAACATTTTTAAAGTCTTTTCTAGAAATACTGTTTCTCATTGATGCTTATTATTAAATTATCTATTGCAATTTGTTCCCCTGAAATGATTCTCATTTCTGCTGAAAAGAAGAAGTCATCTCAACTGGAACAGAAACAATCATTCTTATTTGAGATTATTTCTTACAATCAAGCTTGAAGAACTGACTTCACTCTTGCTGGTGTCTCTAGTAAGAAGAATTTTTTATCATTCATTGAATTAACATGTCTATAACTAGGAGGGAGGAGAGGAAAGTTACTATGTTCACAGCATTCCCTAGAAGTGCTCTCCTTAGTCTGCAATTTTAGGAACTCAGTGCTGACCAGCTTCTTAGTCTGGGGTCACAAACACAGGAGAAGTGAATGAGGGAAACGGCTGCAAACAGAAGGAAAGGGATGCAATTATTCTTCCCCCAGTAAATCCTAAAAGCAGAGGTGGTTCTATTTAAAAGGGATGGAAAGTACTGCAAAAAGGCAGATGATACCTCAGAAAAACTAAAGGCTATTTTAAAACTCATGCCATCAAGACTAAATTAAGTATGGAAGAGCTTAATCAGGAATCAAGCTAAGGCCTGACATTTGAAATTAGAAACCAACAGAGCACATAGAGTCTATTTCACACGTAAACAAGGAAATACACACAATAAACACAAACACATGTCCTGGCTATTGCATTCCCCTTCTTCAGGTTTCAAAGTTTTTCTTAATCTGCAGTTAAGAAAAGTTAATATAGATTTTTAAAAGTTACTGGTAGGTCTCTCTGGGCTTTTTTTGTTTAGACCCCATGACACATCCTTAAGGATTATATGCAATATATAAGAGATCCATAGTATGGCATTTTGCAATACAGAATTGCACGGTTACTAAAATATTTTGCAGCTATAAAGGTTCAAAAGAAGTCCTATGAAAGGTTATCATTAGCATAGCACTTGACTCATAAAAAAATACTTGATTAAGTATTTTAAGTATTAAGTAATAGGCATAGACTGATAAAGGGAACACTACAGCTTTTCCACTAAACTAAGAAAACACCTAAACCTAAATTCAGTATACATCTGGAAAAAGTATTTTTTTACAAGTACTTCCAAGTAAAAACACACATTATTAAAAACCTTGAGACGAACCTTTAATGCAGCACAGTCTCTTGTATCATACTCATCTTCCAGAAAGTCGAGTGGCATAACAACNACTTTGCTGTGGCAATCCCAAGAGATAATCGTTCAAACCTGGGGTCCCATTAGTTTATCACAATTAAAATATGTGTTGAATGGCAGTTACTCCTTCAGTTTTGAGTCTTCATGTCCATTTTTTGGGGGGCAGGGGTAAGAGCTCATAATTTCAGACAAATAAAACAATTACAGTGAGGAAGATATTTCTGGAAAACTCTGATATAACATGGAAATGAGCTGATAAACCCATCCTTTTTTGGTGGCGTGAAGACACCTTGTTCTCTCCCCCAGCTCTTGGATGGTTACTACTATATTTCTGTGAAATTATTTTAATATAATAGAGACAGAAATCAGGTTAGCCTTGTTAAAGATAAGTTTTTAACTGGAAATCTACTTGGATGTCAGCTCTTATGTGCACAGTCTTCTTCAGAATTATTAAACTGTTGAAAGACTTGACATATTTTAATTAAAATATTTATCAATTTACTTTCAATTCAGTCCTAGTTGAAACATTTCCTGGTTAAAAATTAACTTACAGGTTTGTTATCGCTCCATTGCCAGGTTCCCAAAGAATCGGGACTCCTCTTATTCATTCCAATCCAGACCCATCTGTCATTGCTGTAAATAAACAAGATACAATCTCATGCCAGGCATATGGTTCAGCTCATTTAACAGGAAGACTGACCTATGGCATGGCATTATTCAGAACCAAGCAGCAAAACCAAGGTTTTACTACTGCAAATTGTAGCAATTCAAAGATAAAACAGACACAAGGGCTAGGACCTCTTATGCACAGAAGAAAATTAACTAAATCAGGTAATTCCCTCGTGGGCTGCATCACCATTTCATCAGTTGTCACTTGATATAGTGGTCTCTTTTCTACACTTTTCTTCCAGAATCACACACAGAGTGTTTATATAGTTTGGTTCCCTTTTTCTTGTCCACCTTGGGCTACTTCTCAAACACCATCAGCTCTTAATAAAAAATACACTCTTCCTCAAGGCACACAAAAGCTTCTACTCAAAGAACTGGTTTATTTCCCTGAACTTTTTAAGTTGTATAAACACATTAAACATGGGCATCTATTTCAATTATGCACCCTCATAAATGAGGACAGACATAAATCAGCACCTAACATCACTGACTTCAATGGTTGCATGAACAAGTGGCAGTAGAAATTTTAGTCCAGTCAAAATTAGTTTTTTTCCTAGATTTTGCTTCCTCATTTTTCAAAAGCAGCAGACACTTAAATCTAAAATTTCACTTATGTTCCAAGATACAAAATTACCTGAAAAAAAACAGTTTTACAATGCAAATACTCAAATATGCAGTAAGAACCTTTACCATAGTCTTTTGCTTATGAATCTAAAGATGCTAAAACAAAGTTAAAGGTGCTAGTCCAACCGCAAGGTTAGTTTTGTACTGCTAATTCTCAAAGATTCAGTTTTTAGCAGGGTACTGAACTTTAGGGTAACTCACTCCAATCCACTACCCTGCCCAAGAAAGTCAACAGACACTTCTCTGAATGATAGTATCAGCTGGAAGCAGCAGAGGGGAGAAAGAACATGAGTTTTGTATGAAATCACAGACTACATGAAACCCTACTGCAAAATAACTGTGGGAAAGGCACTCTCATCAAGGTGGTCTGACAGCAATAGTAAAGCATTGATGCCTCATTACAGGGCTCCTGTAGAACTGCATCAGGAGCTCTATCCCATCAAGATGCACCAAATACAGAGAAGGAACACAGGACATTTGAGCAAATTAGGAGTTTAGGCTATTAGCGAGGATTAAGGATTTTCTTGTCTACTCTTCCCAAAGAAAGACTGGGAAAGGATAAAATTATTCTTTGTAATATTTTAGGAGACTAAACCTGCAAGAAGAGAAGCAATTTGAGCAAAAAAAAATCATGTCTGAGGGAGCCTGACTCAAAAATAATTTTAAGCTCAAAACCGGACAGAAACATCTGACCAGCAGAGGTCAGAGTTTGTAAAAGGCTGCCCAGAGGGGAGTGCTGAAAAACTCAGTGATATGAAGCCAGAATTTGGAAAACTTATGAAAATTACTTTATTACTTGGAAGGATGGACTCAGAATCAGGCTTTGTCACTAGCTTTCCATACGTATCACCACAAAGATTCTGAATAGTCTAAAAAATACTGATGGTGCAGCACCAAGAAACAGCTTAAACCGGGGTATGTGAGCTAAGTATGTGAAATCCAAGGAGGGCAACAGTACTTTACTTGGTAAAGCTTCCTTTAGGAAGAAAAGTATCAGCCATCATCAGATCTGATTTTTTTGTTCTTTGTTCTCAACTCCAGTAATAGTTTTCTGACACTGGTGTGATCACTCTAGTGAGATTTTATCATACTGATCAATCTTTAGTCTTTTGATGATACAACTGAGGAGCCTTTAAAGAGCCTAAATGTCCCATACCACTGCAGAGGGAAATCTGTGAGCCAAACATTCACAGCTGTCAAGCAGCTAAGTGACTTCTGGCTATTTGCCTATAGGACTTTATTTTTCTGTGGTTGTTCTTCCAATTAAGAAGCAGACACTCCCTCCTGTCAGCTACAGACTTAGTACAGTTGAAGCAGTTGATCACCACACAGGAACATCTACTAAAAATAAAATTTGAGACACTCATTTCAAAATGATTTGCAGTAATTACCTGAGGCTTTAGAGCAGTTTTTCCAACTCTTTCAATTTGTAATTGGCTATTATATAATAAATAAATTAAAAACAAGAAGTGTGCCAAGTCAAGAACTGCCTCATCTTATCTTCCAATTTACAACTACTAGCCTGCAAACAGAACAATGTTTTCAGCTGACTGGGCTCTTACACATTAATGTACCTCTTTTGCTTCTTTTGGAATTGTTCAGACATGACCATGAGTAATTTAGAAACTGCTACTCTACACTTGACAGTACCTTTAAGCTTCATAAAGCCTTCTGATAACCCTCTGAAATCATACTGTCATCTCATCACAGGAAAGAATTCCACCAACTACTTAAGACAAAGATAAATTATGACTCTCTATTGCAATTAAGCTTGCAGCAAGGAATTTGCTTGTGTTTCAAGTATCTGTCTCCTCATTGCAAAGCATTTAAAATTCATCCTATGGACTAATATCAAAATGGATTTAATCAGTGACAGGGTATTCTTTGATATATACTCCTGGAACTGTCTCCAAAAGCCTAAAGAATCCTGAGTTTTAAACTAAAACATACATGCAATTTTTGCATTACAATGGACTCAACACTGAATGACACTGAAAGACCCTAAATCTCTAGCAATCCCTGCAGAATACTGGTGGCTTTTCTTTTACACAGAGCTCAACATTCATAAAAGCCAAGGTACTACAGAAGAGAATACAGTTCAGACTGTGAAGGGACTATAAGCCTGTTATTTTTCCGACCATATTCTAACTGCCAAAATAGAAAATTATTTTCTATGTCCTTTATGACAGCTCCAACACAAGGTTAAGAGCCTAACTGAAGTTTTCAGGGCTTCTAGGTCAACCTAGTTCTTGACAAGAGGTAAGGTATATATCTGGGCCAACTTCTTAATGGTGCAATTTAAGGTATTATTTAATCTCAGGCAGTGCTGGCCTAGAACTCTGCATGAATCCCATCTGGCCACCCTGTTCTCCCTGCTGTAACAGGCTACTGCACTAGCTAAATCACATCCTGCCAATTACCTGCTCTTGAGCAGAAGAAAAGAGAAGCTGAATTAATGCAATTACTACAAATTGCATCTCACCTTTATTGCTGTTTCAGCCATTCTGTTAAGGTGATTTTTTTCTTTCAAACTCAAGTGCTTGTGAGGCTTTCTAGATTTAAAACAAGGACAGCAGCAGAGCTGTTCATATAAAAGGCAAGCTGGATTTTCTTTCCAGTAAGGCGTCCTTGCTGAAATGTTACTTCTAACCAGTTCAAGCTATTTCTCCTCCTGTGTCCAGCACTGCTGCCAGCTATAAGATGCAGTATGCTCACAAAGACAGTCAGAAAAGAATGGAAGTAACTGAACTGGATCTGTTCTGCCCATATCACGTCCCTCAAATCCAAAACAGCTTATCTCCTATTACTTCCAGACAGGGGAAGGCTGGCAGGCAAACTTAATTTTCCTTTCCAATGGCAATAGCCTGGCATTGCTGGAGCAATTCTGGCTCTTATTTGATTCTAAGGTGGAATCTGAGTAAAGAACAGAATGGACTAGGCAAGCTGCCCTTTTCCTGGTGAACCAAAATGACTCTTGCTAGCATTTAAAAACAAACAATTCTCAATGAGTCACCAGAGAACTGTGCAAGGGGAAAAAATCCCGAAACCAAAAGAGTCGAGGTGTGGCTCCTTCCCCAAGCTGAAATGAATGCACTGAATGAATGCTTTAGGTCAGAGTTTGCACTGAGTAAATACAGAGAATATGAACAGACTGCATGCCAGCACACTCCAGCAGCTAATCATATCTAGTATCACCTTAGCATGATTTTTCCCAGTTAGCTAAAGTATTTATTCTTGGTAAAATAACCCACAAAATAATTCTCCTATCTCAAATGAGTGTGATTTTTAGATTAACTACCCTTGACATTTGACCTCTAAAATATTTTGTGTAATCAACACCTCTGAGTAATTTAAAAGCATAACTTCTATTTAAAATTCCTCAGGCAATATAAACTATGTAGTATTCCAGTTCATAATGTTCTGAAGTGCTGAAAAAGAGCCCAGATGAAAATACTGTTTTCAGTTGTATTTGATATGAGCAGTTATGGCACCACAGAGTGAATTTGTACCAGGCTCAATATATTGCCCCTCATTTTAAGTTCTGCTGGAATAATATTGAAATACTGGGACTTATCTTTCAGACTAAGTTCAAAATTTCTGAGCTATGGGAAATGCAGGAGCATTGTGTGTCAACTAACTTCCTGGAAGGACAGAAGTCTCCACCTTTAAACTCCTAACAGAAAAGATAATTAATATCTCAGAGAGTCTGCAAGCTGAAAAGCAGCTCCAAGTACTTGCAGGAAAATAAAATGTTCTTTCTCTATTCACAGTTCATAGTAGATTAGGTGCATTAAAACAAAATTTGTAATTGCAAAACCATCTAATAAGGTCTACAGCTAGAAATAATTTGCGCACTGATTTTTACTGTGGGACTTCAGCCAGTTTAGCAAAGGAATCACAAGTGACTTTTACACAAGCTAAACTATCTATATATAGAGCATACAAGTTTGGTTTTGTCCCTTATTAACATAAACACTGAGTAATTTTCATGACTTATGCACTTCTAAAAAAAGTTCACTGGTTTCTCAAGGAGGCACCTCTTCAGTCATCAGGTTTAAAAATTTAATCATAGTGTTGTATGCTGGCAGCTTCTGCAATAATCCTGATTTAGTTTGTTGATGAAAAAATTTACATCACATAACTGGCATAATTTGAGTTTAAGCAGGCAAAAGTTCTGAAAAAATAGACTGTCAATCAAAAAAAACATATTACACAAGGATCTGACATCACACCAATACCTAATAAAGCTTTGCAGTGACAGTTCATTTAATTAAAGTTTTAAACTCATAAATTATTTAGCATTTAATCTGTTGATATGAGAACACTCAGCACACCCATCTAATGCCCATATAGTGTTAGTGCAGCTATGCCAAATAGGATCTGTGCCAACCAGATTGCTGGACACGACATTATTCACATTTTCAAAAGTTAGCACCCAGTTTAGTCAGGAAGCATTTCATGAATAAAAATGAGACGTATCTGAAAAACTGAAATAATAACTAAATTCTAAAGAATGTAGCAGTGAAAAATAGATAAATTTATCATCTAGCTATGCCAAAATTCAACACAGGGAAGAAAAAATGTATTATAACAACAGACTTAGATTTGCTTTGAGCATCTTCCATTACATAAACTTCTCTTCCTGTGCTGTTTCTAGCAATGTGAAATATTTGCCCAAGCTGTACTCCCTTGACATTTTCCAGTAAGGCAGTTCAAATGACACGTCTAGCTGTTCTGTGGGAAACACAGGTGTCACACACTATCTCATATTTGCCATTTGGGGTCAGCAGCAGCATTTGCGATCCACTGCAGAATCAAAATTTTAGAACGTGGCTAGTTTGTTACCTGATCATTTTTCTCAGAATAGAATGAAGTGCCTTGATTTCTTCTGAGTGGCTAAAACTAGGCAGATGGCCTCCGAGAGCTTCACAGAACCTTTCTGCCTCTTCCCAGGTCCTGGTTCGCAGCACTCTTTCACTATGGAAAAACTTCACAACAGCCAAATGTCAGAGCAGAAAATGACACGAGGCAGTGTTTTTAAAACACTCCTAATTCCACTAAAACATGGCCACCTCAGATTTAATAACTGGTATTTCCACAGGGAAAGAACTTGACTTTTTAACAATTTTTCATGCAGTTTGTTTGCCAACAGTCAGACTCTGAAGTTTTGCTGACAAAACTAGTCTCAAATGCAGCATATTCCACATGACAGACCTTCTCCATTTTTTTTTTTCACCAGAAAGATTTTAGAAACCACCAGCCAGCTCATTCCATAACTGCAAGTCAAGTTATAAGTTTTAAGGGATGTTGTTCTTTCAAATTTATGGTCAATTACAAAGCCCAATATTCACTGAAACTGTGTTCGCTTAACTGCTGCACATGAAGAAAGATCTTTGGCACACCCTTGGCTACCTGCATGCATCTGAGGTGCAAGTTTGACTCATACACCTCAGCTAACATGTCCATTTGATCCCCTTGGTTTCAGTCCAAGACAATTCCCATCAGCTGGATCTCTCTGCACAGACATGCTGCATTTGGTCAACAGCAGTTGTGGAGAACCTGCCAGGGGCAGCTGTCACGTCCATCAGCCATGGGACAGCTACACTGCACAGCAGCACATCCCTTCAGGATTCTTGCCCACACCCTTGTTATTCAAGCTGGGTTTCCCCACTTTGCTACATGACCTGTTTACAAGAAACAGTTCATTGCAGACACTGAGTCCAAAAATAATAAATAAATAATCCAATGAACAGCTTCAGTTTTAACTTGGTTTAATTTTTAATAGGAGGGGAAAAGCTTGCATTTCTAAACATAGATTTAAGACACTCCAGCTAAACAGCACAGCTGCTTGCTTCCACTATTCACTTCAGAACAGTAAAATACAACTAAGGTTGAATGTTTTTTACATATCCATATTTGAACCAGAGAAAATCCTACCTCTCCTATCTACCCTCTTGGAGTATAGAAAGGAAAAGGGCAAGGGAAGGTGATGCAAATCACTTCCCTTCCCTATCCAGGTGTCTGTGCATGCCTGAAGGCAGCAGGGAGGACACAGGCACAGCATCCTCTGACACCATCAGGCTCCTGAGACAGCAGCACAGGGCCAGTGCTGCCCCACACAGCTGCCTACAGAGAGAGGCACAATGCACCTCTGGAATGGCAGAGCATGATGCAGGACAATCTGAATCAACACCAATTCCCTCTCTTGGTGAGGAGCACCTTTAAAATGCCCTCCAGAACAGCTATGCCCACAAAATGGCTGATCACTCACTTTCCCCAAGACAGTAATGAGCAATTAACATCAAACAAGAATAACATTTTACCTTGTAGCAGGCAAGGCCAGATCCATTGTGCCATCCAGGGGGACAGGGATCAGTTGGCTTTGGGAGAACTTCTGGCTCTTTGGGCTTCCCAATATATTTTTTGCAGACAGAAAACGCTTTAGTGGTTTTACAATCCTTAGTTTCCCACTTTCCAAGAGAATTTCCACTGGACATGGCCACACATCCTCCTGAAAACTCTAAAATTAAAGCCAACAAAACAACATTTAAAAACCATTGGCTGGTTTTCAAAAAAAAATCATAACATAATTGTGAATTAGTGCTTTCTTGCATGCTTGGAGTTCTGTAACATGGTACTCCAGTACTTGCTCAATGTAAACAGAGAGTATTTTTATGTGTTTCTTAATTTTCAGATTTACCTGGCTGCATGGCATTCCAGTTAGTGTACGTCACAGCTCCAGGTGTTTCCCCATTCACTGTACCCCAGGAATATATTCCTGACTGGCTAATATCCTGCAAACCGGTCCAGAAGTACTTTTCTTCAACTTTGGTGTGTTTTCTAATTAGACTGTTTATAAATTCTTGCTCAAATCTGAAAATTCACAGATTAATCAGAGTCAATATTTGAAAGATACCAAACTACTGAGACAATTTAAAAACCAAGGATATTACATGAGCCAGTTCAAGGAGTCATCCAGGCACTCCCATATCCTACATGGGGTCAGCAGGCTGGGAATTCTCATACTTCCAAGAAGGTTTCACATTGTAGGTTTACTATCATCACATGTCTTTCTAGTTCTTGGCAAAAGCAAATCTCTCTCTCTTTTTTCTTTATAAACCATTAGTTATCATATTGCAGCTTTAATCCCTGATTTTACCTCCAGGATTGTGATGTTAAACCTGCTCATAAATTACAAATATGCTTTACCTGTTCATCACTGTAAGATTGCACTGGGCTCCAAATGAAACTTCCATTTTATCAATCCTGTAACAGTAGTTTCCATGTCTCTCCCATCCCTAGTTAGTGAACAAAAACCACATTTATACAAAACAACTGAATTTAGGCACTACCTACAGGAGAAAATAAATTATTGCCAACACTGGCTGGTGCCCACAAGCTGGCACAGCATATACAAGAAAGAAATGCACTGTGTCACACACAAGGTCCACTATCATCAACTCTCAGATTCACAGTTGTAAAAAATAATGCAGCCACAGGAATAAAATACACCACTGTTTTAGCTCGCCTGGGCAGAGTCTTCTGACCACTATGTGCATTTACAAGGGCAACAGCCCAGTCCTATTCCAAACAATAGGAGTTTTCATGCTGCTCCACCATCACCAGGATTCAAACACAAGAATACGAGGAAGGCATATTCCAGTGTTTCCTTACTTCTGAGAAAAATACTTGATATTGAAAATGTGTGAACTTAAAAAATTTCTCTATTATTCAAACATTTCTCCCCATATTTACACTGAAATTTCAAGAAACATTCATGTGTTTAACTCTTTTCTAGCCTAGCAATGCCACTGGTGTCTGACAGCATAGAAAGCTGTAACTCTACACACTGGAAGTCTCTGAAAAGGCTGAGTAAAAAGGTCATGTAGAAAGAAAGATAAGGGGTAAACATCTTTCATATTGCAAGCAATATGCCACACAAAACTGAACAAAATAACTCTGAAGTAGCTAGCAATACCATCCCAGGCTAGTTCAAAAGACAAAAGCTTTATTAAAGCTGTAAGATGTCATACTGTAAAAAAAAAATAAACAAAAAACCAAAAAGCTCCCACCTTTATCTAAGGCATAAAACAAAAATGAGAGCCAGTGAAATGTAACAAACCTAATGCCAGTTAATCTCTGCATTATCTTCATATTGCAAAGTACTTATACTAGATTTTAAAACATAATTTGAGCAAAAACAACAGAACAAATGGTGTTATCAATAACATTTCTAATAAAATCAACTTCTTTTAAGTAAATAAATAAAATACAACCTTTCCTGAGTCCAAGCTAATAATAGTTTCATCAATAAACAGACAGATTATACATCCCCAAGCCTGCTTAGGAGAACGTGAAATTTGGTTTATGCTACAAAAATGTCTTTTTTCAGATAAAATGTTTCACAGACTTTTCTGAATGGACAAGAAAGAAATGGAAGTAGAGGATGTAAATGATTTCAAGCAGGTTTCTGAGCTAAATGACAATAAAAAGAAATAGAAGCTTCCTATTACCTCTTCCAATGAACAACTTTCATCTGATTTTGTTTCATTCAAAATCTCTCCTTTTTTCTTGCAAATATATTTCAAGTTTTCTTCACAGGATTTGACCCTCCACTGACCCAGCTGTGAGAATAAAAGGAAAAAAAAAGTATTCTAAATTCTAACAATCTTTCAATTTCTATGTTTTCAGGGGCTGTTTCCATTGGTGAGAAAGCCAAAATGCCTCTAGTATAGACATTGGGTGGGGTGCCCTGGATTATATGCACAGGTACATGTTTGGGAGGGAGAGAGAAAGCTGACACACAAGGAGATGGGAGGATTCTGGATCACATTGAAAAAGGAAAGAAAAGGTCAGGGTGGTTTCAACTCTCTTAGATCAGGAAGGGAATTGGTGCAGGAGGTGTGCTCAGCTTACTGTGGAAGTAGCTCAGAGACAGCTCAGAGGAGCTGAGCACAAGCTCCAGTGCCAGGCTGATGACACAGGAGACAAATGCGTGCTCCACTTTTCTAACCAATCTGCAGGATGGGACACAGCCTGCTTCCCACTCTTAGTGACCTCCTTCCTTCACCAAAACCCTTTTTAGAACATTCCATCCTCAGACTGGGTGACCCAAATTGGTCTGGAAGATAACTGAACCCAGTTTTCCCTTCCTTCCTACCTTTCTGCCAGAGACATGCCAGAATATAGTAACCCAAAATACAGCGTGGCAAGACCAACTGTCTGGCCAACAATGTGGTACTCTCAGAATTAAGAGTAATTCCATTCTTTACAGTATGCAGCTCTAAAGTTCTAGCTAAATAATTTTAAGAAATTTGCTTGTAGAAAAATGTATTTTAAAGATTATTCCAGAAATAAGATCAGCTATCTGCTTTATCCCCCTCCTTGACTTTCACACACACCAATGCTGCCTCTACTATGATGAAAAATTACAAATCAACAACCAAACTCAACACTGTATTCCTACCTTGCCTGAATATGACACGCAGTTTGGAGTGCTGTTAAAGGGAACTTTTGGTTCATTCTGATCCCAGTAGGTAAAAACCACAGGTGAGTGATCTGACCATTTGAACAAGGTTGGCACATCGTCATTCTTCAGACCCATCCACATTTCCTCTTCAGCATCTAGAATGCAAAATCAGAACAACATTGTCGTTTCAACATAATATTCAAATGAATAGGAAAGCAACGTATTATCAGCAAAATTAAATTTGTTGCCATACTGTGCAGCAGTGAAAAACATTGTGCAGCAGTATAGTGATATTTTTCTTACAGTGAGAAAAGATATTTGACACAACCATAGTACGTTTGCTATCTTGTTTCTTAACTTATATACATGACTACAAGTAAGTTTCACAGAGAAGTAACAAACAGGAAAAAACCCAACCATGAACAAACAGAAAAAACAAACACACATGCAAAAAAGGCCTCAACCAAATTAAGAGTGTAGGCAAAAACATAACATCAAATGCTATCGATAGTATTTATTAGTTCAGTGACTCAGCAGTCAAAATATTGACCCAACTATCTACTATTCTCTTTGAATGAGCAAGTTAAGTATAAAGTATTAAAAGGAGTAGACTGGCCCAGTAAATAAATAAATTGACTGAACCAGAACAAGTCCTAACACAGGGGACCTGGATCTGCACAGCAACATTCAACACTAGCCTGAGTACAAGCTCAGCATTAACACACACATTTAAAAGCTAGAGATTATAACTGTATGCTGTAATGTGGAAAGCAGTTTGTAATTTATGGTGTGCAGCACTTGGTGCTTGACCTTTACAACCACCCCAACTTACCATTATGAAGCTTCGTAATAACCAGTTCAACATCTGCTAATGAGTGAATGCTGATGAGGTTGCTCTTATTTGCTTTGCACAACTCATCTGCTGTACTCCAAGGTGCCTGGTTGTCCATCAGCATGTAGCAAAAGCCATCGTGGGGGAGCCAGCCTGGATCACAGCGAGTATCCATGTGTCTCCAAAACTCTAATAAGGAAGAGAAAAGGAATTAGAGGAATTTGTTTTACATTGCCTAGTGCAAGGGGCTGGCTTTAAAGTCAGCAGCATCTTGAAAACAGCCAGAAGGCAGCAGTCAGAACTTGTTCACATCTCCTCAGGGCTCATGTAAGAAAGGGTCACAGTCAAACAAATAAACGTCAAGGCAGCATTAGAACTCACAATATTTTGGGGCCATGAAGTAGGTAGAAGGAGAAAGAAGTTAGTAGGAGTGAAAGTAAAAAGTAGGACTGCATTACACTAAGCCAGTCTTATTTTAAATGAAAGGTTAAAAAGTAATTGTAAGCAAGATTTCAAAAGCAACTGAAGATAAGTCAAGTTGATTTACTGCAGGAAAGAAGCACACAAGTCAACAAATGCTTAGTTTTAAATATTTTTTTCTTCTCAAGACATTCAAGAATTCTAACTAGCTTTAATAGATGCCGAAAATGTATATACTAGTAGCCTTTCTGGTTGAAAATACACTATAAAATGCTCCAACCACAGGAATTTTGTTTCTTAATGAATAAAACACTATATAAACACTGGTAATAACACTACATACCCCACTGAGAAACCAGAGAACAAACAAGAACTGTTAACTGACAACTAGCTTTCAGAGCATCACTGTAAAATTTGAACCAGTTTAGTTAAATTTAAACTTATTACTATTTCTTCTTCAAATGCACACATGCCTTCAGGGGCAGCTAGAGAGACTGCCTTAGCCAGAGACACTCCACACCCCTTATCCTCTAGTCCTCCCTGTCATTCAAGGACAATTATCTTTTAGTAAAAGTTTTTGCAGGAGAGCCTTGGGAACTGGGTAAGGCCACAGCACACACAGAAGATGAGGTCATGGACATGGGAAGGGTTAGACATTCAGGTGTAGAGAAATGGCCAAAAGCATGGAAGCAGGTAAATGTCACAGCAGGACACTGTAAACACTGAAAGCCTCTGTGCGTGTGTGTAGGTCGTGATAAAGGATTTATTATCTTGTAAGAGCTGGTATGGGTCCAGTAAAGACTACAACTTCTACACTCTGATTTTCAGTGCTTGGCCTGGTTTCAGAGGACAGTAAGGCTATTTGACTACTTCAATTCGATTTCAACAGTTTGATCCAAGATCTCTAGGTAAGTCAATACACACCAAGAGTAAGGGAAACAGGCTTTTTAAAGAAAAGGTGGAAAGGTTTGGGATGCAACTGCCAGTTCCAGACTTCCAATAATTCATGAAAGAAGGCACAAGCCACGGAGGAAAATGTGATGAAAAGGGCAGGACTGCTGCAAAATGCTTTATGTGTGAATGAGAAAGCTGCAAAAAATGAAAACTGTTTGTGATGCATCATCTTGACACTGAAGAAACAGAGTTTGCTTCTGCTCCGCTAGAAAACCCAAAGCTGTTGTGAAAATGTTTTGGCAGAGATGCCTGAAAAGGCTTGGGAGGAAAAAGAAAGACTCCCTAAGTGAACATTATACTCGTATTAACATACAAAACTCAAAAATGCAAACTGGCCTACCTGGAATGCTTGAAACTTCATTGAGTGACTTCTTGCAAGCATATGGAAGCTGAGTCCCACAGTGGTAACTCTGCCACTGACCTGAAGCAGCATTCATCACCACACAACTCATCCCGTCCAGTGGGGATGAACTCTGCATGTCTATAGACAGGAACAAATAAAAAAAGTAACAGCACAAGTTTTCAAACAGTAAGGCATTGATTGCTTCTTTTTACTACTACTGTGTTTTCAACACAAGAATAACACTCTCTGCATAGTACAGCACCTTGTATTTGAAGAATTTGCATCAGCTGAGGACAGCTGTCCTAGCACAGGTCAACAGAATGTTTTTTCTAAGAGAGAAAGTTTCAGAATCAAGGAATCTTGACTTCTTTTCCAATGTTTAATCATAGAATCAGGAGGAATGTTCTATTTACAATATAAGAAACCCTTGGCTGAGCACTTTCCCAGACTAGAAATATCTCAAGGGAGAGCCATTTTTGCAGCCCTCAGTTTCCTTTGGCAGTCCCATTCCACCCTCACTCCAAACACAGTTCTGCACTTTCTCTCAGTGCTAACCATTTACCTTAACAAAAACGTTAGAAAAGGCCCCAGATTTGAAACAACACAGAGAATAACTTTTTTGCAGTCTTCAGCTTCCCTTGGAGCCCTTTTCTAGTGGAACTTTTTGACTTTCTTTTTCTTTGAGCCTCTATACAAATCCAAGCTGTGACCTACACAGAGCACCTCAGCTCCTCCTGCACTGGGTTTGTTTAGGCTCACAGAAAAAGGCTCAAGGTAAATCTCTGTTCTCCATGAAAGAGAACTGTGGGACAGGGCCAGGGTCTTTTCAGAGGGAAAAAGTGAAAGAAAAAGTAATGGGCTCAACTTGCAGGTATCAAAATTCCTGTAAGGCACCAGAGGGGTAGCCATGAATAGGTCTGCCATCACTGCAGACTAAATTATGCCACTGTATCTCAGGATAGTCTGGCCTCTAGCTCTGCATTACAGTCCTACAGAGTGGTCACAGTTCCACAAGAAAGTGCAGTCAATAGTACAAGCAGCAACGCTCTTAACCTTTCCAAAAGATAGAGCACATTCGGAAAATCCCACAGAAATTTCTTAGCAAAGCTATGAAATAAGTAACAGAAACCACTTCTCAACTTTTCACAGAATTTCAGTTGTAGCACTATTCTAGAAACTAAAGAAAAATAGAGAATTTCACTTAAAAAAGCTCAAATTCAACTTGAATGACAGAACATTATCTTCAGCATTCCTGACGAGTGCCACTCTGCAATTCTCATATACACATAGATTCATGAAATATTTGTGACAACATTACAAATTCATCCTAAAAATTCCAAATAGTCTCACTAATCTTACTAGCATTTTTGGAGTAATTAAAAAAGGTTTTTCAAAGGTTTTATACTTCTTTCATCTCCACCTTGAAACAAATTTGGACAACCTTGAAGTTTAAAAACCCAAGTTAAGCTTCTAATTAACATCAGTCCTTGTGTGAATACAAACAATCAGAATATTTGAGGGAAATCAATGTCATTTTGTCAGTGGAAGAAGAAATTTAGCAGTTAGGAAAACTGTGGATACTTAACTAAAATGGACTTCAAAAATGCTATTTAAGTTTTACCATTTTAGAGATTTATTAACCTAAACAGCCATAAATATAAAATGAGGACAGAAACATTCCCTGGCTAGGAGGAAAAGATGCTTGTGAAAACAGAATGAGATGAAAAAAAAAGTAATACTGGTTACTGTTGAGAACATTGTCAACACCACCAGAAATATCAGTACCTGGATGCCAGTTGAGAAAATTCAAAGGTTTGTGATCTGACCACTGCCAACCGCCAGAAACATCCAGTTGATTTAAGCCAATCCAGAAGATCTCAGCAATGTCATCCTTGCCTAGAGGTATTTTTTTTTTAAATAAAAAAAATAGTATAACATGCTTATCCTTTATTGATCTCCTTTAAATTAAAAATCCATTCTGAAATGGCATGCATTTCAGGAGAGGAAGATTGCTACTATAATTGAACATGCAAACTTTCTTGAACTGAGGAGGAATTGATCCACACAAGCCTTCCTATGTCCTCAGATGTTTCTCCTTTGGCTTTATCATTCCAAAGGCATTTGGATAATTTCTCCAGGTCAAGACTGAACATCAGAGAGGACAATTTCATAACAAGAGAGTAACATGCTGCTAAAACACCAACTACCACTCTGGCTTATATTTAAGATTTTGGGGACATTCCTCAGTAACAATATGAACAACATCTAACTGCTACAATGAAATCATACAGATAAATTTAAATAACTCCCTAATATAAGATTAGCACCTTAGTTTTGCTACACAAATGGAAGCCAAAATATTTAAAGTACTATCAACTTTTAACCCAAAGATTTAGGACAGAAACTAAAGTGTTGCCTCCACTTTAAAGATTTCCCAATATTCATATGTGAATAATTACACCTACCTTGTATGTAACTTAATTCAGATGCATTTTGGATGCTAAGTAAATCTCCTCCTTGCCTTTGACATGAAATATAAGCTTCCTTCCAAGAAAGAGCAGACTGTGTATTAAACTGGTAGCAATTTTCAGACTCTGGATCATGTTCCCAGATATCATGACAACCATCCTCTGTTTAAAGGAAGCAGAAGGTACTTGTAAGCACAACTATACAGAAACATTATGAAAGTTTCAAATGAAAATGTTTTGAATATAATACTGAGGGCATCTATTGATTTTTATATTGGTCATCACAAATACTTCCAGTGTATTATCAACGCTGCAATAAGAAAGAGCTGTACATCAGAGAAGTGACAAAATGCTTTTAGGATGTCTATTTAGAGTCCCAACGTGCCTGGCTGTAAGCAGATTCCCCATTTTCCATCACGAGAGTAATCTTCAGAAGTGGCACACCATTTCCCACCCGTGTGTGTTTCATCCTGAATGCAGTCATGGTGCCACACCTGGTTATACAGAAAGGGGAACTCACAGGGTTTACCATAAGAGTTGCCATCTTTGGTGTAAACTTCTGCAGGAAAAAAAAGAAAGAAAAAAAGAAGTAAAATATCAAAGTAAATACATTCAACTCGCTTAGACATAGAAAGTACAGCAAATCAGTGTTACTGCTTGTACAGATACACTTAACCTAAATGCACGCAAATCACACTTGTGGTCTTAAAATACCATATCTTCTTGTTACAGATAATATACAGCATTGTCAGAACTGAAAAAAATATACATTGAGAAATATTTTTCTGTATTTTTCTTCTGTGAAACAGCAGAAACTTGTCTGCCCCATCCTGGTAAGTTACGGATAATTCATTGTCCTATTGAAATCCAGGTGCTTTGCAGAGCCCTACCGAACAAGGGCTCTTAACAATCAACACATACAGATGAGGGGAAAGGTAAAGCACATTTTCACCTCTTCTTCCAGACAAAACTGGCTTCCATGGCAAGTGCACACACTACCACACCAAGGCTCAATAGTCCAGCAGGCTGTGAGCTGGCAGCATGCTCTGAATTTGACTGTATAGCTTACCAGCAAAGAAAACATCCTCTAACCCTGCTAACAGGAAAATTCCCATCATGGTGAGGAGGACAGTGTCAGTTCTGAGAGAAGGTGGTTGGGATTTCATAATTAAATAGGTTTGCACTGAAATATAGGGCAGGGGGGATTTAAACCTGCTAAGAAAGCCACTCAGTAACAAAACTTCTGCAGCTGTGCTGCTATTTTTTATTAAAAGCCTTAAAGGTTTCTCTCTACAGCATAATATTCTATTGCTTTCCTGATCAATCTTTTCACATACCTAATTTTAATAACTTATTGGCACAGACCTACCCAAAAAGCCCTTAAGAAACAAAAAATCTCCAAAGTGCAAACTTACTTACCATGGTAGGGATACCGACATATATCACTGGAGGAATTGCTGCTTTTCCACTGGTCTGTTGCATTTATGCTTGCAGTCACATAGTTATTCTTGACAGTCACTTTGTACTGAGATGCACCAATGATGGAAGCATCAGCACATCGCCACCACAGCATTAATTCTGAGTTACAATCGACCATTTTCAGGCGAGACACTGATTTGGTGAATATATCAAGTCCCAGGCACTGCTTGGACCCCAAGTGAAAGAGGCGATTCTGGGATACCCATTTCCATAAAGCTTCACTTGTGTACCTGCAGTCATCTATGACTATCAGTGAGTTTTTGACTTGTATGCACTTGTTCTGTTTGTCATGGCGAATGGTAAAAGTATCATTGCCTGTATAAGAACAAACATATGGCTATGATTCAGTATCATTTTCACAGGATGCTCATTTCTAAAAGGGTAGTCACATTCTGAGAAATGCTTTCAGAAAAGTACCACAACTGCCGTTCGCACGTTAAACCACATCTTTTGTAAAAGCCACATTCAGCGCATTTTCTGCTCTATAGTGACTCTTAACTTCTACTGGAAAAGAGCTCTTTCCAAGTCTTTATAAAATGAGGAGACACAAAATGAGACTTCTAAGTCCAATTCTAGTGATAAGAATTCTTCCTCTATATTTAACATATACTGATTGCATCAGCCCCTGATTAATGTGCAAGCTTACTGGGTAAAGAATCTTGTCTTCATGCCTATCTGCAAATGCACATCAGACACCATAAAATATAATTAATAATAATCTTCACTCACTAAGCACTTTTTTTTTAACTGTGTATCATATATGATACACAGCATGAGAGATTTGCATTTGAACCAGTTTCTGGGTGCAGCTGCAGTACTACTAAGTTAACTGGCACTGCTGAGGAGAAAATTTTGGAATGAGCATCCCACCAAAGACAGCACACAACAGATTAGGAGTATAATTTTTAAAATTATACAGGGACCCTAGTTTCATTTTCAGTAGTGATGAGTTTCATTTTCAGTTCTGGCATAGTTTGTGAGTAAAGAGAAAAATTAAAGTTGATAAAATATACCATTTTAAAAGTATATGGAACACCCTACTAATATAAGCTAACACCTCTGTCAGAATAAGAACACTTCGGACAAACAGCAGTAGGTTTAAGCGAACCATGAAAATATGCCCTAAAACTATTTCTATGCCAGAATAAAGATGGCTCCACAGTGTAGAAATTTTACTAATCAGGCTGAAATGGACCTTGGCTGTCCCAGACCCACAAGGCTATTATTCTGCTGCTTAAATAAGGAATCTGCTGAGTAGTATTTTGTATTTAATAGTAATGCACTGTTGATCACATTCCTACTGCGTTTTTCTTTTATGACTTACTAATAAGTTTGGCTGAACAGGAAGGAAAATATTCAGTGATGTTATGCAGTAAATTTTACCACTACTTCCCAGTATACCCATGAATTTTCCACTGTGTAAGTGCCAAAGAGTATTTAAATAGTACCTAGCTGATTACACCATAAAGAAGGACCTGTAAGTCACCCACCTATTACAGTGAATTTTTTTAAATAGCACACTTCAACCAACTGTCCCTTTCATCCTATTAACTAAGACATCTTAACAACCAATCCTGCTTTTGTGATACCTTTTAACTCTGTGCTTTTTCAGTGCTACATCTGCTTATGTTTTTTAATTCTTCCCTCATGACCTTCTTCCTCTTTTGGTTTCTTTTAACAAGTTTTCAGCCTCTTCTCATGTCTTCTTTCACTTCTGCCTCCACAACCCTCATGCTGATACCAAGTGGAAAATCACTTCTTAAGATTTCCCTGGAAAAACTGCAGATGTTGATCTCAGCAAATCTATCTGCACAGCAACTTACTAATAAATACTCCAATTCAACGCTCTGGTCATGAAGCTTTAGTGACATCTTCAGCTACCAACCTGAGCCTGTTACTATCACAGGATGTGAGGTGCAACTTAGCGAAGAGCTCAGCTTGTTTCCCAGAAGCTCTGACTAAGCTAGCAGCTTTGGCTCGCAAGAATTCGCTCAACGTGAAACTTTTCCACCTGCTTCCCGTCCGATAAAGCGAGCCCCGCGCTCGGTCTCGGCGCGCTCGGAGCGGCGGGCAGCAGGGCCGGCGGGGCGCGCCGCCGGGATGGGCTCGGGCGATCCCTGCCCGGAGCTGTCAGGGCCAAAGGCCGCGGGGCGGCACCGCGGGCACCGGGAACGTGGCAGCGGCGGCCGGCGGGGCAGCGGCGGCTTCCGCGACGCCCCAGGCCAAGCGCACGCTGCGGGACGGAGGTCCGGGGCTTTTTCCTGCCTTCTTCGCTTCTCCTTTTAAG